>JASCZW010000963.1:0-202069 GCA_034211315.2 Aedes japonicus | reverse complement strand
AGATCCTTACAATACTACTTCTAACATAACTATGGAGCACCTAATTTTGATTAATACCAGAAAGGTACTCACTATTCGGAACAATTTTGTACACAAAACGTGCTCTGAACTTTACAATATTGTATGTGTGTGCTGTATGTATTCGTCTAACATCTAACACTCTAGTCATGCAGATTAGGAAATGTAAATTTCCAAACCAGGCACGTATTAAGGCGTATTTAATAATAGGATTTTTATAGGAACATCTATAATCAGATTGATCTCACCAATGGCACAACATTCATTTGTGTAAATGAAAATTTTCATTGAATTACGAATTGAATTTTATGCTCTCCGTTGCTGTTCCGCCCGTTAGATACAACCAGCATTACAAAACTCTGTTGACCACGTGGTGAGTATATATTTTGTTGCTGCCAGTCGTTCGCGCGCATAGCTGAATTCGTTCGTTTATTTTGACAACATTTGGCATTTGCATTGAAAAAAATGGACAAAGATTGCAGATTTCTCGTAACTTTCAAAGGACCTATCTAACAATTTGCTATCGAGGAAAACGAGGTTGAAAGAATATGAAAATATTTTTTGAAAATGTTTCCAACTAGATCCAAGTTTTACCCATTCAATTTGCTTTTAGGGTGCTAGCATTGTTGTTGGATTTGCTACAGTAATGGTCTTTGTAGCATTTTATGTTAAAATAACAACGAAAACATCAAACATGTTAGATAGGACATTTTTGTAACCGAACTGTACATTGGTCCGTGCCACACTAGGACGACTTTTATTCCAATGATAGCTACGCATGGATCATTTCGAATTTTTTATTATCATTCTATTGGTAAGCCAAGAACATAACACACTAGCAATGAGGGTGCTTTCTCTTTCACACACGCCTTTGCTTCCCGGTGCAAACAATCCCTATTCTTTCTACGTGCCTTCGGATAAGCGGTTTCTACATACACTTCCTCGACGCTTGTAGAGGATCTCCGCCGAAGGATCTGAGCCATAACTGGCGACAACGCTTTCGCTTTGCCGGCTACCACATATAACGACTTCCTTTTTGTGACGTTGTGCTGCTGATGATTGATCCGGATGTGATGAAAATATTGTTGTCGCTGCGGCTGCAGCAAACGACCAATAATCAGAGATATTTTTGATTTATATAACCTTGTGCAAGGAACTAATGCACGTACCGAGGAGCGAATCGAACGCAGAATTTATTAATTTCCTTCACGACATTGTTGGATCGGTATTTTGTACTTTCTCCAATCGAACGACCGAAGTTGCGGATTTGATAATTGTTATGTTTGTTCTGACACTGCCAGACGTTTAGCGCGAGCCGGTCGACTTCGGCGTACATCTTATCGAACAGTAGAGCATCGCTATTGCGAAATCGGACATCGGACGTTTTGTTTGACTTTCAATTTTCTTAATATTATGAAAACATATCAAAATGCGTGGTTTAACATAATGTTGATAAGTGCAATAGCAATGGTGTGCATTAATTAATTCAATTTGTTTGCATTTGTTGCGCAGGACCTAACGCGAAAAGTTACGCGAGATTTTTCAATGCCGTTTACCCTTCACTCGCTCCTGGCGAAACTACCCATGCTGCATCAATCGCGGTAACCGACGAGCCCAGCAGACAAAATTTAGACCAGCTCTATCGGTCGAACTCTAATCGTGATGGCGAAAACAGTGAATCAGCTCCGTTCAGAAGTGTGCGTGTTTAAAGAACGGCACCCGCCGCATAGAAAACGGACGTCGTGCGGCACTATTCCGGGATTTACAGCATCTTGGCACTATTAGACAACAATCAGCGCATCGGAAAAAGCTCGATTCCGAACGACTGACGACCCTGGGCGACTGGAAGCTACAAAGGATGCTGAGGAGAAGAGGAAGACCGAGGGAAAAGTGGCCACATCGCTGCGTGCGCTTGACCGGGAAGTCGGCTCAACAGGCCAAACAGTGAAAAAGTATCTGGCGAACATGAACATACATGTCAGGAAGCGGAAGTCGCGTCCACTGGTTTCGGAGCTGCAGGCAATGACCCAGCGGCAGCGGCTGAAGAAGATGGTCAACTCGATTTTCCCGGTGAATCGCGACGAGGCGGTGGTGATGGACGACGAGACCTATCTCACCCTGGATGGCAATGACTGGCCGGGCACTTCGTATTTTACTTCCCCCACGAAGGAAGTGTGCTCCGAGTTGAAGTTCATTTCACACACCAAGTTCCCCAAGAAGGTGAACGGGAAAATTTATAGTACGAACTGCCTGCCGGAAGTTGCGTCGTTCATCAAGAAATACCATAAGGGCGAAGACGCGGTGTTCTCGCCGGATCTGGCGTCGGCCCACTACTCGAAGCGATCGTTGGAGGAGATGGAGCGGCTGAATATCGATGTGGTACCCAAGTCGGCGAACCCGCCCAACGTTCCCAGCTTTCTGGGTCAACCTGAAGCGTAAGATCTACTGCAACAATTTTGTCGCGAAAACTGAGGAGAAATTGATAAATACAACGAAGAAAGAACTCAAAAACATGCCTACACGCATGTTTTTGTCCGCCATTGCGAATGTTCCGGTTGTGTCGGAAGGCCGCTCGCGAGGGCGTAGAATTTTTTTGCAAGTAAGCTTCCATGGGAAATTTATCAAAAGCAATTAACTGTCTGAGGTTTTTTTTCACCATCCGTAAAAAGTACTAGCACGGCTTGCTGCGATTTTCTTGCTCTGGAACTCCAAAAATAGGCTGGAAGTTCCGATGCTAATGGGACATTGGAGCAGTACTAGTAAGTCTTATACATTCTTTCATGTATCCGTTCAAATTTGATTGCATGAGAGGGATGGAGTGTGAATTGCACTTAGTACAACGAGAACGAAAACCCTACATTGTTTGAGAAAAAAAAAGTCGGTAAAGCACCATCTCTTCCCGAGCACGACATTGATCGCTATGAAACACCTAAAATGAAAAGCTCTAAGTCAACGGTCAAAAAATTTCGGCTATTTTTGGCTTTGGAAATCTATCATTGCTTCCAGAAATCTGATACGTCGGAACAGGCGTGTTGAAACGAAAACTGCACAGATTGATATTGGATGGTTGTTTGGCAAACACGATTCTAGGTGGAACTTGTGAAACTCTTCCGGAAGCGAAATCAGTCACTTTCTCCTCTGACAAAGGATAGACAATCCTCCCATCTAATCTGCTCCTTGTGTATTCGCTTTATTCCGGGAAATTCTATTGTTACGCTCTTTGAAAGTGACTCCGACCAGATCAGAAAGATTATCTCCGTTTCGATCTACAGTTGTCCAGGAACTAACTTGCTGCATATTCTTCCCGAAGAACTCATATGCGGCCCCGGCTAGAACGTTCGATACAAGAAAAAGAGCGTTTGTTTTGATTTTCTTCCTTCGTAGCTTCTGGTTGAATGCTGCACCGGTGACCAAACGATGCATGCATATGTATGCATTAACAGAAAGTAATTCCGTTCCCTCTTCGCCAGTAGAACGAAGAATGTATTTGGATATCTGGAAAACATTGATTGCCATCCGTACAAACACAGGCACATGGAAAGTGTAGGAACTTATGCTAAGATTAAACCGTGCTTACAAGCTGCATTGTGAAGAATAATTAAAAAAGTTGTGCTGGAAAACAAATTACGGTTTATGTTTTCAAAACTACAAGGAAAGGTTAGTTCACTGTAAGAGTGAAGTTTCTATACGTTTAGTTCTTGAGTGCTTGAATGTTGTAAAGAAATTGGATCTGTTTAGACAATGGAATGTTCATCAAACGTTCTTTTTAAAATGTTCTTCAAAACGCTGAATGGACTCAAATAAGCTTCAACATCCTCTTCATGGTTGTTAAAATTCACATCCACGAAAGGAAACATACCATAATTGAACATATTATCGTATCACCCGTAATGTCCTTTTCACTCATACTGGTTAGTCCAGAAAAAAAAGGAAATCAGTCATCACACAGTTGACTCCGTTTTCCATAAAGCCATCCTAATTAACGCCTGCCAACGTCAACGTTCGTGCATAAAAGAGCCCACACACAATGGGCTTACCAGAATGGAAACATGAACAGTTTATGTAGGTGGGTCTCATACATGTACACACCAAATGCTAAAGGCTATATTATATGATCCATATTTCTCCATCACCAGCACCGATTTCGTTATTCGGAGGGCATCTTTCCAACTTGATTACTCTGATGTAGTCCTGTAGGTTGACATCCTGATTCGGGCTGCTCTGTTAGGCTGGATGGGCGCTCATCAGAACCGACAGTAAATATTACACAAACGTCAAAATGAGAAGCAACACAAAGCGTTGAAAAAAAATGACGGCAAAGTGTTTGCTGTTTACTTGGTGCTTTTTTGTGGCCTTCATGCCTGAAAAGCGTCCGAGCATACGTCTCGCTTTAGCACCAAGAATAGGGGAAGTTTTCTCCGGCTTGTGCTGGCGTTGTTTTCCGCTCTTTGTTCGCCGGGCATCCAGGAAAACGCCCAGCAGATAAACTTTCCCATTAAGTCTACTTAGAGCTAATTAGATTAAGTTTTGTGCTGATGATTGTTGGTGAATCGTTCAGCTAGGGTTGAAAAAGGGTTTAAAGGACGACCTAATGGAAGAATTCATTAAGTTTCTTTTTTATAGCGTTTTTAACGAGTGTCGAAATCATTTACAACAGTGTAATACACGCTTGTTTGAAGTTGTTTGAATCCATTTTTCGAATTAGAACTTTTTGAACCCACTTGACTTGTGTAAAAAGGTCGTTTACCGTTTCTTTATGTGTATAGTCGATTTCCGTTGAAGTTCTTTGCAAAATGTTCGATAAATAACAGCTCAGAACAGTAGGTGGTTTTCCGTTTATTTCGAAAGTGGTACGAAATAGTTGATGAAATAAAAACCCACCATTGGCTTCATTGGGTTATTAATAAGATTTGCAAGGAATTATTACTGAAAAAAGTTGGATTAGAAATGAAACACTGATCTTTTTTTCTGTCATAAATTCATTTCAGTTATTGTTCAATGTGACCCCCATTCGCTTGGATGCATAACCTAATCCTTCTGGTCTCTTCCACAAGATTGAAATCGTCCAGATTTTCTGAAACTATCCGAGCAGCAAGAAAAATCGCATTGATTAGTTGTTGGCGCATATTGATTGCTATCGAATACACTTCTTCCTTCATGCACCACCACAAAACGAAGGGTGGGGATCAAATTCGGACTCCTTGATCCATTGCACCCGATCAGCGGTTCCTGATGGTTGACGTTAAAAAAAGTCTTACATCACTTAGTTGAATGGCGAGAGGCTCCGTCCTGTTGAAATACCGAGCGCCGACTCAGAGCAAGTGTGACATTCTCCAGTAAGTTAGCAATCTTGCTTATATTAACATTTAACAATTATGGCGAACTCTCAATATCAGGAAGGCGAGATAATAAGTACTAACAGTGGTAATAAAAGCCAGGAGGTAGTAATTTACTGTCAAAATTTTAATAGGATGAAAAGTGCTTTGAAGGTGAATGAAATTTATAAACAAGTAGAGGCGTGTACTTACCATTTAATTTTAGGAACTGAAACAAGCTGGGATGCAAGCATAAATAACGAAGAAGTCATTGCAGATCGCTTTAATGTATTTAGGGATTATCGTGATAAACTATTATCCAACAAAACATGTGGTGGCGGTGTTTTAATAGCTGTAAGTGCTAATTATGATTCTGAACAAATTTTTTCTCGCAAGTGGAAGGATTTTAACCATGTTTGGGTAAAATTTAGCATCGATGATCAGATTCATATTATTGCCGCAGTTTATTTCCCTCCAGAATATGCAAACAAAGAGTCATTTGAACTGTTTTTCAATCTTGCTGATCGAATTATTGCAAATGTTCATATAAATGAGGACTTTAATCAAATTTTATGTTAGATGACTTAAATGATTCTCTCTTAATACCAGTTGTTGATGATATTGAAACACTTCGTATTTTGTTTGATAAAAGTGCAGAAATTGGGCTAAATCAAGTGAATCACGTAAAAAATCAAAATAACTGCTAGTTGGATTTATTGTTCACAAATATAACCGATGACTTTTGCGTATCTGAATCACCAGCTCCACTTTGGAAAAATGAAGTCTTTCACACTGCTAATGAATACTCTATATTCGTGCATGGTGAATTCACAATATTAGATAATAGTTTCTCGGAATCACACTTCGATTTTAGTAAAGCAGACTACGGAAAAATTAAACAAGAGTTAAATTGCATCGAATGGCAAACTTTATTACATAATGATGAATTGCATAAGGCTGTGGTCACATTCTATAGAGTTATATATATATGATATTTTAGCATAAACAATGCCCAAAAAACAAAGAAAGAAAAAAAATCCCAAGGTACCAGCTGGTACAATAGATCGATTATTAATCTGAAAAACAGAAAACAAAAAGCTCACAAAGCATTCAAAAGGAATAGAACTAACGAAAATCTTTCAACATATCTTGCAATATGCGATCAACTGAACTTAGAAATAAAACAGAGCACAACGGACATGTGGAAAATAATATCAAGTCAAATCCTAAATCTTTTTTTTAGGTTTGCTAAAGAAAAACTAAAATCTACAAATTTCCCATCAACAATGCATTTGGATAGCAGGGCTGGTAGCACGCCATATGAGACCTTACAGATTTCTGTAAAATAATCTGAGTGTGTAGTTCTGAGGGTTTTCTAAGATGAATGTGCGTGTGGCTTGGTGATAATCATCACATGATATGAATGAATGGAAATGAGTATGAGAATGATTGGAATTGGTGATTTAGAGACTCACTTCGCGTTACACGAGAGAAAGACTCGTCTACTAAGAAGGTAACTTCAGAGGTTTTTTTCTCCTGTGTAGTGGCGGACCTTGTATAGTCAAAACAATACATGGAAAAAAATATCTACTACCAGGTCCTGACATGGGTCAATGATATTCACCTCATTGGGCTTGGATCGATTCCCTTATCCGCTTATAGTGTTGGCTGATTGCGTTATGCACAGGTTTCAAATCATTGCTAATTTGCACATGATATTAAGCGCGAAGATTTCTTTTGCCATTTGGGTGAGAGCTCTTAAGAAGGCATTTGTGTTGAATGTATTGGGAACCTCGGTGCAGACGATCGTAGTGTGCGCAGCTGAAAGTAAGACGTGAAAAATTTTCTCGTGTCATTTTTCCTCGCTTTATTTTGCGACTATTTGCCCAGTCATAAAGTTGTCTAGAATTCATTATAGGATGTTCGTGTTGTTTAGCTAAACTTGCTCTACTTACCATCTAGCACCTCCTACTGCATCACAAGGGCTCTTGCCGTGTGAAGTTGCATAAAAATGCCATTCAATTTCAATATTATCCTATCATTAAATACAAATACAAATCTTTGAATCCACAGAGGCTAGATTTTTTTTTAATATTGAGACGCTGCTCCGTCTGACATAAAAATAATCTTTTTAATTGTAATTTGTGATTTTAAATATTCCAATAATTTTGAGATAAACAACTGAACTGCTACTGCTATGCTTTGAAGCATCAGAAATGATCACAAAACTTATGTATTTTAGTGCACCGTTTCCTTTGTAATATGCTACAAATGGATATATTGCACATTTAGCATTATTCCAATGAAAACTTTGCACTTCATCTTGAAGAGAAAATGTATAGTTTTCAGAAAAATCACAAATATCTCTGACTGCACTATCTTCTAGTGTTTTCTTTGTTGTTTTTTGTTTTAATTTACTCTCCTTATATTTTACATAGTCATAATTTATCAATCTTTTACATAAAAATGGAACAAACTCTTCTGATGGTAAAGTCTTTAATTCAATATTATACCTATCAGTCGTAATCCACTGTTTCAAATGACACTTTTTAAATTTCATTCTGTTCCATTTTTTCTAAAATTGCAAAAGTCTGTTCTAAATTGTGCTAAATTTGTCAATAACACTATCTGTCAAGTTTCTAGCCTCTAAACCATACTTCTTCGATTTGGGTAGAGGTTTAAAACACTCGAAAGTAATATCCATGTTCAAAAATAAACTTGCTTGTTTAATTTGAATACTTATGAAAGATAAACTAAATTGATGAGGTGAAGAACTTCCCAATATAAATTAACGAGTCGTGGCTCGGAATGTTCGAAAAACAAATGTTTTATTAACTGAATATATTACCTTAACACTGATCACTACTTTTAAACTAATCAATTATAAGTCAGGATTGACTTCTTAACTACTCGCATACACCAACTGGAATAACTATGTTTCTCCAGAGGTCCCTACTTATTACTTGCTACTCGCTTGAATACTACTGACGCTGCAATGGGTGCGAAGTTCGATCGGCGACCATGTCCGGTCTAGTTGCTAGAGCCATTCTGTTGGTCAGCACTTTTAGGGACGAATGCAATCGAAATTCCGTGGCTGTTGCTGAGGGCGTTCTGGATCGTCAGCAATACTCGGTGCAGGTGCCAATGTAACTATATAGCGCTTTGTTAACTTTGTACCTATCTTCATTTCAAATGTATGACAGACTCCATTGTATTGAAATGTACTCATAAGGGGTATAAATAAAAATTTAAAAATACCGATACCGAGAGGCTTTAAAAATACCGATACATTAACCGTTTTTTTCGAAAAAAATTTTTTTGAATGTGGTAGCCGGTTACGGTAGCCGAGCAAACAGGGGAGAATGTTGAAAGCTTCCAATATCGACATAAGTACAAGGATAAAGAAGGTAATGGCAGCTTTTGTGAGTTTAAGGAACGTATGAAAAAAAATAGACAGATCAGCGAACGTACCAAAATCTGAATATTCAACTCCAACGTGAAATCTGTGCTGCTATACGCTAGTGAAACGTGGTGTGTATCGGAGAATTCAGATATCAGAGAACACTCAACGGCTGCAGGTGTTCATCAAGAGATGCCTAAGGTATATAATACGAGTTTGGCGGTTTAATATTTAAAACTCCAATGCTGAGCTTCATCGTCGGTGTCACCAAAAACCGATAGCAACCGATAGGCGGAAACGTAATCTGCAAACAAACGTTATTCTGGAACCCAGCAGGACATCACAGCAGAGGCAGACCCAGAGGCTCATGGCGGCGTACCCTCAATAAAGAAGCGAAAGAAGTCGACAATTTTTTTTCCTGGCAACAGGTTGAGGCGATAGCGGGCAATTGGGCGATTGCGGGCAAACAAATCATTTCTCTTCGTTTCTAATGAAAATTCGCACTTTCTTCTTTATTTCTCCCATCAAACGCTGCACATCTCCGGAGTCAACTTCTTTGGCACATTTGTTCCACATTTTGGTCATCTGAGTCGCTCTCCGAGCCGTTTTTCCACTTTTCTTAAGCTTCCGCTTCATTATTGCCCAAAATCTCTCGATGGGTCGGAACTGCGGGCAGTTGGGTGGATTTATGTTTTCACGGGACCTTTATGGGCTTTAATGAAAGGTAGTACGTGGTTTTTGAGGCATTCTTCCTTGTACAGCTTCGAGTCCATCGTCTTATTCGTCACGAACACTTTGGTCTTTGCTCCGCAGCTGCATATCCCTTGCCAAATCATCAGTTTGTTGGCAAATTTGTCCATAAAAGCAAACTTAAACTTCGCAGGAACATCTCCTCGTGCCGTTGCCATGTAGAAAGCTGCCCAAAATCCATTTTGACGTAGATTTCATCGTCGATGAGCAGACATCCTTGGTACTTCGTCAAAACCTGCTGGTACAATTTCCGAGCTCGAGTTTTGGTGACGAAACTTTGCTTCAACGTTCTGTTTGGATGCTTGCTGGCTCGATAAGAACGATATCCTGCTCGCAAACAAATTCTTCGATCGGTACTGCGAGTAGCAGCGTATTTTTGTGCGATTTCATTATCGGATAGTCCAGGGTTTGCTCTGACGGTTCTCAACACCTTCTGGTTCAGCTTCGTTTGAACACATTATATACGGTTGTTTTGGCTATTTTCAACGTTTTTGCGATTTTATATTTTATATTTTTTTCTCCATCTGGAATAACTTTTGACTCACTGCACGAAACACCGTGAAATTTATACCACAGAAAGTGGGCGCTTAGGTAAACAAACCACTGTAAAAGAATTATTGCAGCGGTCGCTTTCCGTGCCGCTGTAACTCAATAAGTGATTCCGGATTCTAACTGGACAGAACTTCAGCAATAAAACTAGTAATACACTTTGTGTTCCATTGATATAACAAGAGATAATCCTTAGGGAAATTGTTGTATTTCAAATTTTCAACTTGAAAAACTTAATAAAGGGCGATACGGTCAAAATTTGGTCAATATCAACTTGACGTATTTCTTTCAATTTTGCATTTTAAAAACCTGAACACCCCTCATTTTGAAGGTGTGTGTGTGTAGAATGTTGCTCCTATTTTGATTTTGAAATTCACTCTTCAGTTGTCAAAATGCCGTCCAAGCAAGAAGAGCAGCGCATCAAAATTTTGCTCGCGCATCGCGAAAATCCGAGCTACTCGCATGCAAAGTTGGCAAAACCGCTAAAAGTTGCCAAATCAACCGTTACAAATGTAATTAAAGTGTTTGGGGAACGTTTGTCGACAGCCAGGAAGTCTGGATCGGGGGGAAATCGAAAACCGGAAGCCGCTGAGACGACAAAGAGAGTTGCCGGTAGTTTCAAGCGAAACCCTAACCTATCTCTCCGAGATGCCGCAAATAAGCTGGGTGTATCGTTTACAACCGTGCATCGAGCCAAAAAACGAGCCGGACTTTCGACTTACAAGAAGGTAGTGACTCCAAATCGCGATGATAAACAAAATACGACGGCCAAAGCGCGATCCCGGAGGCTGTACACGACGATGCTGACGAAGTTTGACTGCGTGGTAATGGACGACGAAACCTACGTCAAAGCCGACTACAAGCAGCTTCCGGGACAGGAGTTTTATACGGCAAAAGGAAGGGGAAAGGTAGCAGATATTTTCAAGCACACGAAACTGTCAAAGTTCGCAAAGAAATATCTGGTTTGGCAAGCCATCTGTACCTGTGGCTTGAAAAGCAGCATTTTCATAGCTTCCGGGACTGTCAACCAAGAAATTTACGTGAAAGAGTGTTTGAATAAACGTCTGCTGCCTTTCCTGAAGAAACACGGTTGTTCCGTACTGTTTTGGCCGGATTTGGCATCTTGCCATTACGGTAAAAAGGCCATGGAGTGGTACGCCGCCAACAACGTGCAGGTGGTTCCCAAGGACAAGAACTCTCCCAACACGCCAGAGCTCCGCCCAATTGAGAAATACTGGGCTATTGTCAAGCGGAACCTAAAGAAGACCAAAAAAACTGCTAAGGACGAGCAGCAGTTCAAGGCAAACTGGCTTTCTGCGGCGAAGAAGGTGGACATGGTGGCTGTACAAAATCTGATGGCAGGGGTCAAGCGTAAGGCCCGGCAATTCGGATTTGGAAAAGCGTAAGCCTAACTGAATATTTTTCCTGAATTTTATACTAATTGAACTTGAAAAAGAAATTTAATTTGATTTTTTAAATAAACGATTTCACCGATTTACACGCGTTTTCCCTTGACCAAATTTTGACCGTATCACCCTTTAAATGTCAATTACTCGGCCACTGTTATGAGGGAAATTTTTCAACTTTCCTATGGAGGTAATAAGTTGATGCTATGCAAAATCTTTGAATCAGTAATCTTTGAGGTTTGAACTTATGCGTATAATGATTTTTTCATCAAATATGATAGTCTATCACACCTTAAAATATTTGAACTACGGAACCTAACACCTTGTGTATTTCCCATACATAAGAAGTTTACATTTCTTCAAGTTAGTCACAGAACTTCATCCTAACGCATTCGGCACTCTGAACGTACATAGCCAAACAATTGAGCTGGAGGTGTATTGAAATACTTAATGAGTGGGCGATAATCCAAACACTATAAATCCCACATTTCCTGTTTTGTTTTCACGTATCGAAAACACCATCTGTGTATACAAACTGTGCGCCATTCGTTTTAAAATGATTTATTTTCTCCCTCAATAGACGTCACTAACCGACCGTAAATTTCCCTCGCCACATTTTCTCCGCACACACAAATATTAACAACTTCATCTCCAGTTACTTCAAAGCATGCAGGCATGCTGGGACACTGTACGACCCTGGGAGACTGAATCATTTCGTATTATTATCCAAATAAATCGGGCATAGACAAAATGTGAACGCTGACTTACTTCACGCAAACTGCTGTCATATCGGGGAAGAACGGTAGATTATATTCAAATTTATAGGCCAAATTTATATAGATGAGTAAGTTATCTCACATGTTTTCAAATCCAGTTTCTATTGTGTTTCATTTCATTAAAATTTGAGTTCCGCTTTTTTCCCGTTGACGCGGTTAAACAATATCAAAATCTTCTCTCCACAGTTGGAATAATCGCTACCCTTGAGGAAAGTATCCATCTAGTAAATCTTTCGCGTTGGACATTTTCTCGACTTCCTTATGCATGCCAATCAACATTCAAATTCATGAGTCGGTATTGTCATAACGCTTCAATTGATAACTCTAGAGATGAACCTCAAACCAGCTTGAGAGCTTTCAAAACTCAGGACATCCTAGAAAAAGAAGAAGAAAAGATCGTTTGTCAAAGGAGGCACCGTTGGGACGGGTCCCAAAAACAACCAAATAGCAACACAAAGCTTGCCATGCCAAAACAAGCAGCACAGCACTGGACTGGAGCAGCGGTCTCTGGTCTATCGTTTGGCTATGCTGGTTTCGATCTGTACGTGGCATTGTGCAAAACTCTTTCGGGAATTTATATTTATGCCCGGTGGGCGTTTTCAAATTATTGTTGCAGAGACTGAAGGATAAATTTATCATTTTTCGGACTATTGAGTCCAAGTTTTGGCCTTGAAACATTTATGTGCACGGATTATTTACTACTAAAATGCAGTAGGCCAAGCGTCGATGCGAACATCGTGATAGGGGGCTTATGCTTTTATGAAGCTCAGGCTTTATGATTGATTTTATGGTTGGAAATCCATAAAACTAGCGTTGCCCGATGCGGGGGCAGTACATTTTCAATGGGAATGGCAATGTGTATGGCATGCAACGTTTTTCAACGGTAGGGTGAATATATTTTATTTTGCCTCGCGAATAGTATGATTCGCTGCAAAACAATAGCAACTAATAAAATGGCTGAAACATTTTAAATTTTAAATTTCATTTCAAGAATAAACAAGTTACGAAACATTTCTATCTCGAACCAATCATTTAATGATCTTGGTACTACCTAGTGAACAACAAAATTAACAAATAAATTGTGTACTACAAAACGAGTATTTTTAATTTGAGCATCACATGTGTCACAGCCTAGCAATCAACTCGGTTAATGGTTTGTAAATAAATTAAAATAGGAAAAAAAATTGGCTAATAACTTTAAAAAAAAACATGTATAAATCTTATGTCTTGAAACCATGAGGCACAATTACCATACGAAATTGTACGAAGTATTAGCAACTGGACTCCTTAACGACGGCTTAACTCAATCAAAGCACTCACATTTACTCTATAAAAGTTATCGTAACTTAAAACAAAATAAGAACCAAAGAAGGACCATGTCAAAAAATGCATGATAAATGAATTGTCGCCAAAAGTTTCATCAAAATACATAATCAATTCAGGAGTCACACCGGTCACGACCAGAATTTCCTGCCATGACCAAAAACTCATAAAAAAAGAGAAGTACATGTAATAAAAGTTTATTAAATTAAGGCTAAAAGTGATAACGTTTTAACAAAACTCTGGATCCCAGCGCAAGGGCGAATGATAATAAAACTACCCTAACTGATAGATAATTTTATCAGGGGAAGTGTGATTGGATAGCACTAAAAAGACTTGAATGAAATGGCTTTAGTAGCAGGCTCAAGCTCGAAAAATATGAAGCTCGGAATGATCCGTCGATTTAGTACCTCATTTATTTAATATATTTTTTCTCATTGAAGATTTGATTCACTGGGCTTGTGCGCCAACACGCAGCTTCTATCTTTGACCAAATAAATAATACTGATGTAATGTGTATCATCAAAGCAAGATTTTCGGTGATAAAATGTTTTATATCAAATTACTGCTTCCATTGTATGAAGAGTCAATAATGGAGGGACGAAAAGAAATTCTGATTAGAGCAAAACCGTCTCTTACGTTTCATTATTGGAATCAACTGTTAACATTCAAACATGTTCGCTATGTACCTAGCAACAGCAATTATGTTGCTTCTAAAGATATTTTTGTGTCGGTGTTTTTCAATCATTCTGAGAAGAAGCTTCTAGTAATCAAAATTTTAATCAATTCAAGGTATTCAATTTCAAAATGTACCGAAAAGCTAAGAATGAACCACAAACTTGTGCGGCACACAGAAAAAGTCTCAATTTGCTCACGAAACCGATATTCCATGAACATCTCTAGTAGAAAACCTGTTTTTCCTTCTTGCAAAAACAGTAGAGGGAAAACTTTTGTTATTTATGGTTATTGATTTGATTTTCAAGCAGAGTTGCCAGAATTACTTCTACAAGAGTCTCAAAGATCAGGCAAATCAACTTAAGAACTTCATAAGGTTCAACTTATGAACGATGCTTTGGAATTACATACGGCTGACTTATGAATGGATTTTGTTTCACACGACGTTGTTCTTCTACGCCTTCCAGCATTCCTGATAACAAGTGTTAATATATACTAGTCGGCAAGTTACTGGACCCATGACCTCAACGTTCGAGGTTCGAATCCAGTTTGCTCGATATTTTATCAATATCATTATATTTCATAATGCAAGTTAATGAAATTCATACTGATTTCTTATAGCAAATAATCATAATGCAATCTTATAAATATCGAAATTTATTTCGCTAAGTGTGGTCAGTTTAAGGTTTTTAGTGGAATACCTGTAATTAGAAAATGAAAAGAAAGATTAGTAATTTCCATTTAATTCCAACTACCTTTATTGCTTATCTTGACAGATATGCATATTTCGCCTACAATGTGCAGACTTCTTCAGTGTCGTGTGCTAATGCTTGACTGTTTTATTTAAGTATTAGTACACGACACTGAAAAGTCTGCTCACTGTAGATGAAATACGCGTATCTGTCAAGATAAGCAATAACGGTAGTAGAAACTCAATGGAAGTTAGGTAATCTTTCAACTCATATTTTTAGTTAATATATTTTTAGTATATTCGAAATAATTTGGCTGATGAAAATTTTCCATAATGCGTTAGTACAGTGCTAGACATTTTTATAGCCGCACTTAATAAATTTGAGAAGTTTTAAATCTCTTGCTCCCACGTTCAGTTACCGTCTATCCTTCCGCCTCACAGTGGTCGGAAAAGCCTTTTTTCAGGGCGAAATTAATTACTCTTAAGGGTTACGTTTCCGAATCATGGTGTCTTCTACAAAGTTGTATCTGAACAAGTTGTCCATCTTGTGGTGAAAATTTGGTAGTTTCAAGCTGTTGCTAACTTTTGAACGAAACACAATAGAAGGGTGATATCAAAAGCAAGTTTGTATGGAATATAATTTTAAGCAACTTTGTTTCAAACACCCTTTTTCTATCTCTTCATCTCTTCGACCATGATAGAGCTATTTTTCTGCTTTATATCAGGGTGTCTCTTAAAAACGAGTTTTTTCATTATAACTTTTTTGTTTCTCATTTTAGGATTAAATGATTTTCAATCAAAATATAGAAACCGTTATAGCGCACATTTTTGCTGAACAAAGTTTTTTAATACTGCTTGTGATTCAAAAGTTACGAGTAGTTTTAGCTAAAAAAAAAAAAAGAAATACGCGTATCTGTCGAAGATAAGCAAAGGTAGTTGGAATTAAATGGAGATAACTAATTTTTCTTCTAAATTAAAGTTAAAAAAAATGCGTTTTTTCATTTCGCCCTTATGATTGTTTAGGCGAGAATTGGCCAAAAAATCATCAAATTCTTGTTTTAATGGGTATCAAGGAACATAATGCTATATAAATGAGCCCGGGTACTTCTGGGGCACACAAGCGAGGACTGCCATTTTTTTCGTTAAAATTACCCCTATCTTTTAAACAATAAAATGTTCTTATACACTTAGTTCAGCAAAAACTTGTATCATATTTTTCTCTGCACTTTGCCCCAAGATTATTTTTTCCTAAGAATTGAAACTAAAAAGTTAGAATAAAAAAAAAATTTTTTAGGGACACCCTAATGTACACCAGCAAAATAGCTCCGAACTATAGCAGTGCACAAGCGCCAGACGCTTCAGTCGTGAATGAACAGCATGTTGCGTGTTATATTGGCTTTGTTTTCGTTACTGTACAGCATTCAGTTTTGAAAGAATAAGTATTTCCATTGGTGTGAACATGTATGGCAAACTTCAATGCAATTTATAAATTTATTTATTTAAGAGATAGAAAAATGGTGTTTGAAACAAAGTTGCTTAAAATTATATTCCATACAAACTTGCTTTTGATATCACCATTCCATTGTGTTTCGTTCAAAAGTTAGGAAGAGCGGCGACCTAGCGGTAAAGTTTGGAACTACCAAATTATCACCACAAGAAGGACAACTTGTTCAGATATAACTTTGTAGAAGACACCATGATTCGGAAACGTAACCCTTAGGAGTTATTAATTTCGCCCTGAAAAAAGGCTTTTCCTTTTCCACCAGTGTGCGCCTGAAGCAATTCATTTCATCCGTGGCTATTCATCTTGACCATCTTTTTCTGCCAATTGTGGCCATGAGAAAAAGTGCTTCAATTGAGATCTGACTTCACGTCGTAGTCCATTCTCAGTCTTTTGAAGTATTCAACACTACCAGTCTCACCTACAAACTTTGCATGATTTTTCTGATTGTTAATGTATCTATACCATTTTTTTAACATGTCCTCTTATATTACAATAGTAATAAATGAAATTTGCATAGCGTCCGCTTGTTTGTGATCATCTTCTCGACTTTGAGCGGTTCCTGCCAATCCATCCAACCAAATCTTTGTCTTACTGAATTTGCTTCATTCGTTTGCATTTAAAAAATGGACAAAAATGCCGATTTTTCATGGGTTTACCTTCATCCGCACTGACGAAACTACCCATGCAGCATCAATCATAGTAACCCATGAGTCAGCAGACAAAATTTGACAGATCTATCAGTCGAACTCTAACCGTGATGGCAAAAACAGTGAAGCAACTCCGTTCAGAAGTGTGCGCGTTCAAAGAACGGCACCCCGCTGCGTCGAAAACGGACATCGTGCGGCACTTTGTGGACGCCGGATACACCCGTTCCGGCATCTACAACATCTTGGCACTATTAGACAACAATCAGAGCATCGAATAAAAGCCTGGTTCCGGACGGCCGATGACCCTGAGCGACAAGAAGCTCCAAAGGATGCTGAAGAGGAAGACCGAGGGAAAATCGGCCAAACAGTGAAAAAGGACCTGTCGAACATGAACATACATGCCAGGAAGTGGAAGTCGCGTCAACCGGTTTCTGAGCTGCAGGCAATGACGCAGCGGCAGCGGCTGAATAAGATGGTCAACTCGATTTTCCCGGCGAATCGCGACGTGGCGGTGGTGATTTACGACAAGGCCTATCTCACCCCGGATGGCAACGACTGGCAGGGCACTTCATGTTTTACTTCCCCCACAAATGAAGTGAGCTCCGAGGTGAAGCTTATTTCACACACCAAGTTCCCCAAGAAGGTGCTGCTGTGTCTGACAATCAGCGAGAAGAGGATGTCAAAGTCGCGCTTCTTTAGCTCCGGACTGGCCATGAACGGGAAATTGAAAGTACGAGCCTGTCGAAAGTTGCGTCGTTCATCAAGAAAAACCATAAGGGCGAAGACGCGGTGTTCTGACCGGATCTGGCGTCGGCCTACTACTCAAAGCGATCGTTGGAGGAGATGGAGCGGCTGAATATCGATGCGGAACCCAAGTCGGCGAACCCACCCAACGTCCCCCAGCTGCGTCCCATCGAGAATTTCTGGGCCATCCTGAAGCGTAAGATCTACTCCATCAATTTTGTCGCGAAAGCTTAGAAGGAATTGATAAATAAAACGAAGAAAGATCTCAAAAACATGCCTACGCGCATGTTTTTGTCCGCCATGGCGAATGTTCCGGAAGGCCACTCGCAAGGGCGTAGAATTTTTTTGCAAGTAATCTTAAATAATTACCTTCCATGGAAAATTTATCAAAAGCAATTATCTGTCTTCGCTTTTTTTATCACCATCCGAAAAAAGTCATTCTTTTAAATGCAAACGTTATTTATTGCCTGTGAATTACTTGCAGTTGCTTCTTTTGTTTTCAAAATTCTTTCCGCTATCTTCAAGGTCAATGTTTCCTCGCTCTGTAACCTCTGTTGTAAAGCCTTGTCATACCCAATTTGGTCCATAGTGGCCGAGTCTCGAAACGCCCCAAAATCACACATTTCAGCAAGAAGGTTCATTTCTAAAAAGAAATTCCCGTTGAACATTATAACGAAATTTATACCTCATCACAATATCCGAATCGACCTAACCGAACGTTTTTTTCAACTTATTCATTATAAGGCTTGTTCGCGGCAAAATCTGGACACCCCTAAATACGTATATCTCTGGAAATACTTCACCAACGCGTGACATATTTCACAGACTTATGAACTTATGTCTGTTCATTGTGTGAAACCAGTTTTTGGAGATACTTCAAGCGTTTTGATCGAAGATGGCGTCGAAAGAAGAGCAATTGCGAAAAGCAATTGTGTGCGGTCGCAATGAAAATCCGGATCTGTCAGTAAGAAAAAGCTTGGTTTTCCTGCAAGTACTATCCATAACGATCTGAACTCTTTCGATACACGTTTGACAAAAGCCAAGAAGGCTGGGAGCGGAACAAAAACGGATCTCAGAAACCACCAGAAGGACGCGAAGGTTATGTAAATATTGCAGAAGATACCAGATCATTCGGTACATACTGTGGCTAGAAAATAAAAAATGTCCCCAACTTTCGAGCATACATCCAAGCACCGGCAAGGTATAAAGTCGTTCATGGTGAAAACTGTACCGAACCATAATTATTGACAGCATTTGACGGCTAAAACCCAGGCTCACAAGTTGCATCGCTAATATTGAAGTTTTCCTGCCTAGATGATGGACGATGAAACTTATGTGATGGAAGCCTTTTAGCAGCCTCTCGGAATGTCTTATTATACTCTCATGCAACGGAACGGCTTACAGGAGCATTTCAGAACGAAGAAAAAGGTCTACTGGAACGGTAAACAAGGAAATATACCGTGAAGAATGCCTAAAGAAGTGATTGTTACCATTCCTACGCAGCCATGACGCTCCCTCGCTATTCTGGCCTGATTTGGATTCGTGTCACTACGCGAAAGATGTTTTGGAATGGTATAAAACGAATTGAGTCCATTTTGTACCGAAAGAGGCAAATACACTTAACTGCCCGTAGTTGCGACCTACACGACCAGCTATTTTAACTTAGTTTTGAATCATTTTTGACTCATTTTCGTCAAAAGTGGAGTCACTCAAATTTGAGTAAATGTTACTGGCATTGACAACTTGACAAATCGAAAACATCCATCTGATTTGAGTCGATGTTTTTGATTTGTTGACTCGTCAATGCTAGTAACATTTACTCAAATTTGAGTGACTCCACTTTTGACGAAAATGGGTCAAAACGACTCAAAACTGAGTTAAAACGGCTGGCCGTGTATCGAGCGCCATTGGGCTCTCGTGAAAAGAGAACTCTCTCAATATAAACAACAAGCTACAATTATAGAAAAATTTTGAAAATATTCGACAAAAGCAGCTAAATCGGTTGCAGAGTAGTTTGGACAAACCCTAATTGCTGGAGTAAACTAAAAAGTTCGTAGTTTCTTCACGCAACCTAATTAAGCAACTGTTATTAGTTTTAAGATGACTAATAATGCACAATTAAATGAATGACAAATGCAGCTTGAATTGAACTAACATCAAATTTGTTTTATTCCAAATTTAATCTGTCCAGATTTTGTCAAGAACAAGCCTTATCTGTGTATAGCGCAATCTTCAAATCCTTATCCGGGTATAGACGTTTCAATTCTTTATTCCACTCAGGCTAAGGCAAATATCCCTTCTCTTGGCCTTCTGAATATCGCTACTAGAATACATATATTCCATCTGCTCAACATAATGCGAAAAGGAGGTCCCCGGAACATAAGGATCAATTGCAACGATCAAACCCATAACCTCAAACTTTACTCACTGCTCAAAACTCGTCCTCTGTTCGGTTGCAGAATCTAATAATTGAAATCTCCCACCGAGGCTTCGGGATAATTGCTTGATTATTTAACCACACTACTAAACATTCTGCCGACAACAATCCGCCCGTTCCGATCGAGCAAATTTCTTCAGGGAGATTTCTTGCTACAATGGCTTCTCACAAGCACTTTCCTTTCTTCGGGATGATTTCAGTATCGTCACTATCGACCGTCTCTTTCGCTAATACGACAATAGCGGATCCGTACCAATTCCAGCTCCACTAATATAGCCTCCCACAGGTTTCAGGCACCAAATTTCACACGCGTTACAACTTCGTTTATCATTCGTTCCCAGTTAAGTTAAGTTTTAAGTTTTCCCTAAGGAGCAATAAGTAAACACTTATGTCACAGTTAACAGTCAGAACAACAATACTTTATTAACTTTCCACGCAGTCCCTTCACAGCTTACATATCTCAAGGTATATCGAATATGCGTTAAGGTAAAACCTTTCTAATTTGACAGTTAGCGCCAACACGAAAATAGAGGAGTATGTACACTCTGACTTCAATTTCATCATTATCTTGAATACATTACATTTAGGTTCTGTACTGGAGCTTCCTCTGTACGGAAGCCCACTTTTTCTTCATGTATTTCTCAGATTTGACCTCCTTGGGATGCTTCCGTATTAGCAGCTTCATAGTAACCCAGTATTTTTGGGTGGGCCTTAGTTCCGGTGCGATTCATGTCCTTGGGAACGAAAGTTGACCACTCCAGGTAACATTTGAATAGCGAAGCTAGATCCGGCCAGAAGATCGTATGACCCTCGTGTTGCCACATGAGCAGATTACTTCCTCCGGAACAGCAAACTTGTGCTGGGCGGTGAAGAACAGTAGCTCCGGAAGCTGCCGGAAATCCGCCTTGACGTAAGTCACATCATCCATGATGAGACAATAAGGCTCCGTGAATTTCCCACCGTATTTTGCCGTTCGTCACGATTTGTAGCCTTCTGCACTTTGTACGTATGCAATCCCTCCCGTTCCTTGGCTCTCTGAACGAAAGACTTGGACAGATTCAACTTTTTGGCCACATCCCTGACCGAAGAATTGGGTTTTCGCTTGAACGCTTCCACGAAATGCTTGTCATCCTGATCACTAATAGAACATCCACCCTGACCGCATTTCTCACGACTCACCGTTGACTGCACGAATCCGAGTTGTTTTTTTATGTCCCGATTAGAGAGTTGAGGATTTTCGTGACGTTGCTTTCGGGTGACACCATTTTTTCAAAATTTCGAAAAACTGACAGCGATAAAAAGACAACAAAAAATACACTCTAAACTACTTCTAACCCATTTTTCAAGAGAAAATACCCAACAGGTAATTTTTTACAGTGTTTTTCCGTGATGGAATTTGATTAGGGACACCCTTTAGAAAAACTCTTTCGAAAATTGGAAAAAAATGGCGTCACCCAAAAAGCAATGTGAACATTGATCGCGTGGGAATCAATGTGCATCGCCACTTTTGACTATCCTCTGGAATTCCAGTAGAATATTGTTTTATTCTGCTCGACGTTTATTTTAACGCGATATGAATACTTCTTTGTACATTCTAACTAGATGGACATCGTCGAAAAAAGGTAAATTTAAATCCCTTTCTACGTTTTGTAAGAACAATAAGTGTTGTCTTCTGTTTCGCGTCGTGTCTCTCGAGTGTACCAAGTTCTTACGTTAGCACAAGCTACAAAACATACACAGAGAAAAATCCATGTCCAGATCCGTAAACTGCAGTCATGAATTCGAGAACAAGCAAAAATACACCGTGAACTGAATCACGTTATCATGCACTAAATAACGTTTAAAGGGAATAATCTTGAAAACGTGAACTAGTTGACGGTCCGTTTTCATTTTCGGGAACGTTTTTTTGCTGTGCACATAAAAAAATAACGAAAAAAAAACTGTTTTGTATATCCTTGCCAACTTGATATCGATTTTTTTAAATCTTTGAAATTAGAAAATAAATCTTTTACTGTAGACAAACTTTTCCAAAGACATCAAATCTCGATTTTAAAGTTTGAGTTTGAATCGATTTTTGCCTAGAAAGTTATTGTTTTCTACTATATGCATATGTTTAAAAGAACCAATTAAACCATTTTTCCGCTTCAAAATACTGCCTTTTGTGGCTACAGTTATTCAGGTCAACTCTTGTCGTGCTAAACAAACAAATTTCGAATAGAAATACGTACTCAAGAGCGTTTAATAAAAACTATTTTCCCATCGACAGAACCAACTCTACGACGTAGCTCTTTGCTAGAAAAAACATTATTGTGTGACCTCACCCGGTCCTACCATGTATGTTCGTGTTTCTGACACAGCTTCCGTTCGATAAACCAACGATTTATGCTTTTTCGATAATTTATCGCTTTACATTGTTGCCCCAATTAGCTTGACGAAGGCACACCAATATTGCGGCAGTTTTTACTTCTATTTATTTATTCAAATTTCATTCGGTGATGCCGAAAAAAACTTGTTTGTATTGTATTACTATTTTGAAGGCACTGAATAAATCGTCGTAGCAGAAAAACATGTTTCCGCTCGAGAATTTATTTGCAATGAATGGGAAAAGTTTCACCCTCCTTCTACGTATAACAGTTCATAACGGATTTCAGCGGGACCTGCCATACATTGCTCTAGCTGTTGGATGCAGTGATGGTTGCTCGGGTGCGTGTCCTATCAATACTTTGCCAATCAACGAAATTGAAACTTCAGACAGATGGACGGTTTTCCCCCCAGACATTCTCGGGTGCACCACCGCAGCTTTGGTGGTTCGAATGGCTTCCGCCACTCCTCTTTGGCTTAAATTATAGCATATCCGTCACACGTGTGCACTTCTCTACATTCATATGCTTCGACTGGTGTGAACTTGTCGCAGAAGAATCGACGAGTGAGAACTTTATGGTGGAAAACTTTGCCATCCTCCATAGAAATTGCGATAAAGGTCCTTGGCATCGTTGATGCTGGCAAAAGCGTACGGTTCAATTTAGAGCATCTTTCGATTTCGCTTTGTGCGGAAGAAAATTTGATCGCACAGAGTTGCCACCCAGGCACATGTACACTAACCTGAAAGCGGGATTGAGGAAAATGAAAATCTAATTTTGCTCGTCAGTCGAGATGAATTGTTTCAGAGCAAACCGTAATATGTATGTAGTGTATGTATCGAAACTTTACCGTAAAGAACAACCGCGATGATCTTGCTAGAGAAGATTTCATTACGTCATGGATTTCATACGTATCTCACTCGCCAGGTCGGTATGTTCTTTACCCAGCAGTCTTCTCCATTCAGCCCGGTTCGTGGTTGAACTTCGTCAAGGCTGCGGCTTCAATGATGAGTGATTTATCTAGCAACTGGTGGTGCAATTCGCAGATTATTCACCTTCCACATGTTCCGTGCTTCATTAGCACTACTTCGAAGATGCTTCCCATACGAAGATGCTGGTTCTCCCTGAGCGTAGCCAATATATCCTGATCTTTAAGTGCTGCCGACTCATGGCATTTCAAGCTTATTGCTTAGCATTTAGCGTATTGAGTATCAAATTGATGTTCTAATTTACACAGTTATTGATTGAGAGCTGTTCTCGATCTGTATGATTGTATTACAACCATAATATTACTCTAAATATACCAAGACAATCCGGAAAATTTTCATCAACGAAAAATTTCTGGACCAGATCGATAATCGAACCGGGAAAGTCTCTTTCAGCATGTTGTTGCTCTGTAGCTACGCGTTAATCGGTTGAGCTGATTGAGCGATTCATTAAGTCAAGTTTTTAAATCAAAGCTGCCAAAAAATGTTAGTCCTTTTTTATTACTTCTTTACAGGGTGTCTCACAATAGGTGTCACTAAAATAAAATGGGATTACAGCAAAGAAAAAAAATGCATTTATTTTTCATTTGAAAGATACATGTTATAGAAAAAAACCATATTAATTCAATTCGAATCTCTCGCCCTTTTCCTTGATAATTTTGCGCTAACGCTTTTTAAACCCATCGCAGCTGGCACGCACGATTTCCTGAGGAATTTGGTCCCAAATATCAACCATCAACCATATATCTTGAATCGATCAAAAGTAAGCCCTATAAATGTACATCCAAACTTGTCTGGGAATGCATTCTTTCACTGCGAAAGGTGTGCCAAGAGAACTCGGTAAATTTATTCTGGGTTCCGGGACACTGTGGCATTGAAGGCAATGAAAGGGCAGACGAGCTTGCAAAACAAGGTTCAAATGCACAGTTTATTGACCCAGAACCATTCTGCGGTATATCATACTGTGCCATAAAAATGGAATTAAAATCTTGGGAAGAGCAAAGGGTGATGACCAATTGGTTGGTCATCACAAAGTGTTTTCAAGCGAAAAGGTTTATAATTCCAAATGTTACAATCAGTAAAAAGCTTCTGGAGTTCAATAAGAGAGTTCTTTGTACCTATACTGGCCTAGTAACCGGACATTGCCCGAGTAGATATCATTTGAAAAACATTGGCCAGGTTCAGAATGATATCTGTCGTTTCTGTAACATGGAACGTGAAACCTCGGAACATCTGCTTTGCAGTTGTGATGCTGTGTACAAGAGCAGACTTAAATTTCTGTACAGTGGCTATATGCAACCTAAAGAAATTTGGACTGTAAATCCTGGAAAGGTGGTGGGTTTTATAAACTTAATTTTGCCTGACTAGGAGACGCGTCTTAGGCTGGTCACTTGACAAATGGTGATCTAGCTTTAAGATACGAATTAGAATAGTAAACAGGGGTATACCACAAAAGTTCAACTCAGTGGACGCTGTGGTTCTACGCCCCAAAAAAAAAAAAAAAAAGCCCTTTCGTAGGGCCTATATGTTGAAGCATATCACCCCAAACAAAGTAGTCAAGTGGGTAGAGATCCGGTGAAGATGCAGGCCATTCTTCGCTTGTGATGAAATAGGGCAAATTTTTCGCGCACTACAGTCTTGTGAGCTGGAGCTGAGTCCTGTTTGAAACAAATGGTGTAAGCCCATACAGCGTTGAAGCATGATGAAGTAAGTAGTTCTTCAAAACCTGCTCGATGTAATGTTCAGTGTTGATTTTAACGTTAGGTTTCATGAAAATAATAGAAAGTTTTCCTTTTCGTGAAACAGCGCCCCATACCATGATTTTCGATACATTCTGATAGCGTTCTAGTTTATCTTTTGGAATATTGACAAGAATTTTGCCATACACACGATCATTTTTTTAAATTATGACTGTCCTGAAGGAGGAAGAGCTTTTCATCCTAAAATAAAATATCGCAGTCACCGTGCCGAAGCAAAAGATTTCTGCTTCTTTGGACTCAACCCGTGAACCCGTTGTTTCTTCTACGGCTTGCATTCAACATCATCTCTGAGGAGCCTGTTCATTGAAGCAGGGGACATTTGAAATTGTTTGCTCAATTTACGGCCAGATACGACCGGATTACTTCTTTTTCGCTCCCTCACACATTTGATCTCTTTCTTCGTTCTGGCAGTTCGTCTGGCACTTCCTTTGTGTTGAATATGGACTTATCCAGTTTCCTTGAACCGTTTCACGGTACGAAAAACAAAACGCTTACTCACTCCTAACTGCTTAAGACTATTGAATATCTGACACGGTCTAAGCTTATGCAAATGTAATTTTAAAACTTGTTCCCGTATGGCTTCCATAGTAGCTGACTAATACAAACAAACGAAATAGCTTATTTCTCTTCAGTGACAAGCTGTCAATAAACCAAGACTGAAAAAAGGAGACACCAATTGCGACAGTTTGAGAGAGAAGGTATTTCGAATAATCGAAAAAACTGCTTTTTGAATTCGTACGAAACAATGATAACAATTTGCATCTAGAACCATAAACCGATTACATACATACAGGAATGAATGCTTCCTTTTGATTGATCAGAATTAGTGAAATTGCTTTATGAATCAACTTAATAAGGTTGAAACTGCGTTCTCGATGCACTAATTTCGGGATATGTATATTTGTTAAATGGAGTCATTTTAATATCCCTTTCATACTACCATATGATTATTGTTATTGATCTTGAAAATATGTACCCCTTAAAACTTTTAAGCTAAGTGTACGGTCACTACAAGCCCCATTTAGTTGATTCACTGTACAATTTCACCGGTTCAAAATAATCACGAAGTAGGAATTATTACTAGGTATAGTAGACTGCAGTAGACAATGGTCCAATATCCTAGCGCGATAATGCACGGAATCTATTTATATTAATGTTTGATACGCTGTTCGAACGAGCCACTAATTTTTAAGAGCAGCACCTTTTTGATCTGAAAAGTTTGAAACTAAATTAGTTTTATTAAATTTCCATTTCTCTTTCAGGTTTAGATTGGCTATTTTCATTGATAGTTTGCTACTCATCCTCTCTTTATTGTACAGGTAAGATATCCGGCAGCAAATATACTACAATCCTCAGACTTAGTTTTTGTAATTGTATTTTAGTTCATGTTTTGTTTATATTTTCCCCACCTATCTGTAGAAATATTTAATTTTAACTGTAGCTTTTCTATCCACAAAAATATACGACACAGCTTCAATAATACCGGTTCACTTTTCAATCATCGAAACCTATGCTGCAGAAGTGGTTAAGGTATTAGTGTAATGTAATATACTGTCATTGTGTTTGTGAGATGATGCACAGCAGTTGCTTGTAAACATGCTTGACGTAGATCTCAATAAAAAAACAATTCACAACAGCAGCAAATCACGAGACGGAATGTTTATTTTCAGTATTTGGTATAGTTTGAAAAAAAAATCGGCTGAAAAATGCCTTCTTGTGCACTTAAAGGATGCGGGCAAAAACTAAAGTTAATTTGTTATCATTCGCTTGTTTTTGAAGTTTTACGTCACTATCCGAAATCATGGATTGTTTACATTGTTACTAATTCCGACAAACACCTGGCTCTTCTACACTTGTTTACACCTCATTGGTTGCCTACTAAGTTTGGCTCTACTATGATGCCTCACTTTTCCGTTAACATCCGGCCCAATGCATTGCAAGGTGTGTACATGGCGCTCGGTGGTGCGTACATTTCCCCTCTCCTTAAATCAGGTGCGAGTCCTTCCAACCCGGTTTTACGGTCCTGAACTTTAAGCACTGCCACCTTTGCTCCTGGAAGCCTGTACTTACCTTTGGCAGTCTTTACTATCGCTTACCTAATTGTTCCGTTCGATCGTTGGAAAGTTTTGACGATGACTCCACGGATCCGGTTCTTTCGGCGACGTACATCTGGTTTTGTTCGGCGGTTGATAGACGGCAAGTGCTCGGTAACCCACCGCGTCCTTATTTTATCCGTTAATAGTTGCAACGGCTTATAACGGTCTCGGAAAACATCGGTTGCAATGGTCGATGGAATACGATGTCCCATTGAGACTCCTTCAATGCTTATAATAGTTCGGTGTCAATGCACCACCAGCTCCTTTCTCCAATGACACATACGTAAGAGGGCGCAAGTTGATAATATTTTCAGCATCCGTAGGTGTGGCTTACTTCTTCGGCAATCGTTCGTTCGTTGTTGATCAACTTCAACGTTGCTTTGGGAGGGCTTTCTAGCGTTTTCCTAAATCCACCCATGTAAGGTGCGCTGGGCGGATTGAAATTTCACCTTGAGTCCGTGAACATGTCTTCGGCATTGGCTTCGGAACATGTCGTGAACAAGCTTGTGAAGCAGATCGATCACGATATTTTTACTTGCTGCTTTATCCCATTGGAACAAGACTCAGCGTATAGACAACAAACATGGAATGAGATTTCAGACTGTGAGCGACTGATGCGCAGCTCTTGTTATCAAGAAAGTTACTAAACATACCCGTTCTGCGACCGACCTAGGCTTGTTCACAGTAATCTAAACTAGTATGGCTGAACGGTGGCAAACTTCTGGCGTTCCATTTCTGTTCGCAGACTCTTATACGATGCAATCTGTTATAACAAATTCAATTTGATCGTAGGATTGATGAAATCCGATTGAGACACAGTAAGGACGCTGTTAGGGCCACTCAGAAAATGTTCTGGTGGTTTTTCAGTGGGAAAACAAGATGATTCTTAATAATGCTGAAAGGCCGATTTGGACCGATTTACTGTAAGGATGCTGTTGAGGCCACTCACAAGTGTACTCACGTCAAAAACTTTAAAAAAATATGCATTTTTCAAAAATTCAAAACATAGGAACAACTGAGTTGATTTCATGATTTAAAATTGCAAGTGGAAGATAATTAGATAGAAATTAGGAATATTTAAAAAAAAAACCAGAAAATGCAAGAAAAACTATAAGGGACAGCCCAATGGGGTTGTACACAAAGTTGACTCAAAGAACTTCGTAGCAATGTGAAATGAATGTTATTATTATTATTATTTTTAATTGCCGGTATTTCAATAGAGGCTTTATTGATCGATTGGATCAAGAAGCCTTGCCAAAAATCAGTGAGGTTATGTATAACAAACGTTGTTGACTAAGTTAAACCGTTTGATGCATTGTCTGGTTCAGCATGTTAGATAAGTTTAGTTTGTTTTGTAGAGCAACATTGCAACGTAAGCGCTGTTCTAACGGGACGTTGGATCGGCATAGACAAAAAAGTATGTTAGAAAATTCTATGATTTGCTTTTTACAAATCTTTTGGCGATCCTAGAATGGGTTTAAATACTGGTATGATGAAAGAGCAACGACTGTGCTGGCAGTGGTGATTGTGTTGATATGACCGACTAGCTGGAGACAATAATCCTTATCTCCTTATAGATTGTTGAAAGTCTGTTTGGGAATTCAAAGTCAATAATGATATTTTTGAACATTGGCTTGACAGTTCTAGCTATAATTTCGAAAATCTTTCGAGAAATGATTAAGATTAGCGTTCGTAATGGTCGCTATTTTTCAAATTGTCATTTGAATCCTACCCTAGCTGATAGACGTAGTTTAGGTCAAAATAGCATGGGTATAGTTAGACCAGCATTAGAAAGTAAGTATGTAAGAAAATTCTATTGTACACTCTTTAGAAAACATTTGATATCTCTGAACAGGGCCGTGTGGTTAAAATGATGATACGGACACGGTCGTATTTGCTATGATAGTTGAGAGGGTAACTATCTTCTTTTAAGTTTCTTTTAAGAATGTAACTGTATAAAAATCATTATGTTAATTGGTCATCAATTTAAACGATAATTTTTGTGTAAGAATCCAATAAACCCTTAATAATTTCTCCAAATGTTTAAAAGCCGATTTTAAATTCATGCTATTATCACAGAGAACAGACATTGATGTCCATATACCTTTCCTTGAAAAACGTGTGTAAAAGATAATGTGGGCAGCCGGTATAAAAAGCAAGTGCAGAGAAAACAAGCAAAACTTTGTAGGTTATGTGCTGGGCTTTATATTGATACATATTTACATGACAGTTTTCACACAACAGCAGCGCCGCCTACCAGGAGCATAACGACATACATTTGAAATGTCGGTTAAAAGTTTTACACAAGTAGCAGACCGAAGATGAACGTCTGTTCTCTGTGCTATTATTTAAAATAGCTTAAAGAATTATTCGCTCTGATTGCTGCTCTGATTCTTTGCAGCCTTATTTGCGGCATTTCACTTTCAGTTTGAAATACTTTTTCAAAAATATTTGAGTTCTATTGCAAGAACGCTCTAAAACGAACAGAAACACTTTTAAGCACTGATTGGAATTTGAAGAGAACATTACCAGCATTGAACAACTTGTTGTAATAAGATTATGTCTGTAACAGGGAAATCATTACATGCCAGTAACAACCAGGCTGCGATTGCAAAAAGTAAAGCTTTAAACGACTCTTAGTTATTTTCAATACCGAAACATGATTTTAAGAAATATTTGGTATTTATTGAAAAGAAATCGTGCAAAATTCAGGATCAGCCTGGATTTATGAATTAGGTAGGAGTCATGCGCAAGCTCTTTTAATAATTCAGTATAACACTCTTTCAAAGTCAGAAAAGTAGCCCTGGAAAGAGCTTTTAGTGTGAAATACATCTTTTAACAGTTATTGACATTCTGTCGAAATTTGGGGACCGTGGCGCAAAACACAGATGGTTCTACTCCGAAAAATATCGTTCTGCCTGTATAGACATAGTGATTAACACTCAACGGTGCGTCATATCTATATCATCTACATTTATATCTATACATATATATGTCCATCATAAATATATCGTGATATGAATACCAACTGGATCATAAATGTTTCAGTCCTTGTGGTTGCGCTAACCAGCTAGTTTGCCACGATCTTAGCATAGCACACGACTGCATAACTAATGGCTGTTCAGCTTGCCGCTCGCTAGCGACAGCCAGCTGAGCCATCATTCAAGGTGGTTGCTAGCCCGTGTACCCTTCTGCAGGGTACTTGCAACCGCCCGCTGCCAGTGCAGCACTGGCCCATTGCCTGCACAGCTCCGTGGCTGCCTAGCGAATGAAGCAAATCCGAAGGTATATATCCAACACTGTTGCATATGAGACGATCCTTACTTAAATTTTAAGTCTGTGATAGGAAAGTACTGTGCATTTAGTAAATTCAGCAATTTACTCTGCATTATAAGATATCACTTGATATTTACGTTAGTTTCAATAGCTGAACGTTAAAAATCAAAAGTTTTAAATATTGAAATCGAAGTGTAGAAAATGTTCAGATCGATTGATGCTAACTCGATCGAAATCAATCGTGAAATGACTTGGTTATTTACGTTCAAAACCAAAGCAAATTTCGTGACGCTACAAATGTTCATACTGGTAACGTGTACCCATATATTATAAACAAAGCCACAGTCCTACGTCAAAATGAAAAAAAAAAAACAGCATAGATCGTTACACTGCATGTGGGAGAATACCAGAATAATTATTATATTGTAGAAATTTTTAGATATATATTTTTCATGATAAGAGTTTTTTACATAAACAATTCACGATGTATGTATTTTAGTTTTCGAGTTGATTTTTTTTTTCAAAAATGCAATGATTTAAGTTTTTGTTGTCTATCTTACCACGCGTTTCCATTTTTCAAACAAACCTACTAACCATGCGTCTCAATCAATCTAACGTGATTATTTTAAGATCATTCAGTTTTTTTAGAGCTGAGGGATGGTCCATAAATCACATGTTCTCATATTTAGGATTTCAGACCCACCTCTCCCTTTGTGCCTTGTTTTTATCCATACATTTATTTAAATTTATTAGGAGCATGTGTTTTGGCTCTTCTCTTCTCTTTCCAAAAATACCACGTAGTTAATAGATAGTCCGTAATGTTTAAGCTTAATTGATCTGTAATTTAGACTTTAGAAATTTTGAAATTAAAAAAAAATGCAGATCTCTTAGAATAATCCCAATATCTCTGTTTCCCGACACGTGCGATGGCTTCCACCACCTTCATTCGATTCCTAGGGAAATTCTACATAAGAATAGGCTTATTTTGACTACCGCAGACCCCTCCGATCATAGATTATTCAGCAATATTAAAAAATACGGGAAGTTGGGGCAAAATAGGCCCAAGAGCTCTGTTTCCCGACTCGTGCGGTGGCTGCAAATGAAGGTGCTTCATTTTATTCCTAGGGATATTCCTACATAAGAATAGGCCGATTTTGACTACCGCAGACACTTCAAAGCATAGATTACTGGGCATTATTCGAAAATACGGGAGAATTGGGGTAAAATATGCCCAATATCTCCGTCGACTGAATTTTGCGGCAAGTGGGAACCCTGCCATTCGATTCTGCAAAAATTTCCACATGAAAAAATGCTATTGTTCACTAACCTTGTGCAAAGGTCTGTATTCACATTAATCCGGACACCTTCAAATCATTGTAACTCTTGAAATATTGCACGTAGGAATGAAAAATTTCACTGTGGTGTAGCTGAGAGTCTATGATGAAAAAGACTATGATTGATTTTTACATTTCATGTTTAGTATTCAAGATGGCTACGAAAGAAAAACAAGTGCGCGAGCGAATTTTGTACGGGCGTACGGCAAATCCTGACTTGTCAATACGGGACCTTGCAAAAACATTGGATTTGCCTTAATGCCGATGTGGTCAAATCATTTTCGGAACGTTTGACGGTGGAGAGGAAACCGAGAAGTGACAAAAACATTGGACGCGCTGATCCTGTCATGAACCGAAAGGTGAAAAGGATATTAACAAGAAACACAAATCTCTCCATTCGAACGGTATCTCGTAAAATAGGGATGTCGCCTGGTTTTGTCCAAAAATCAAAACAACGTATGGGACTTAAGTCGTATAAAGTAAAAACAGTTCGAAATCGCAATGACAAACAAAACTTGGCAGCAAAATCACGGGCTCGACGTTTGTACTGCGAATATTTGACGAAGTTTTCATGCGTTGTTATGGACGATGAAACTTATGTCCTGGAGGATTTCAAGCAGCTTCCAGGGCTGGCTTTTTATTCTGCTATGGCCAGAAATGCTACAGCTGAGCATTTCAGAACGAAGAAGGCATCGACATTTCCCAAAAAATTCCCTGTGTGGCAAGAAGAGTAAATCTTTCGTCACTACAGGCACAATCAACAAGGAGATCTATCAGAAAGAGTGTCTGCAAAAGCGATTGCTACCCTTCATAAAAAGTCACAATGGTAAACCTTTGTTCTTGCCCGATTTGGCATCATGGCACTATGCTTTAACTGTGATGGAGTGGTACCAAGCAAATCAAGTGAACATTGTACCAAAAACCTCAAACCCGCCAAATTGCCCAGAGCTACGACCAATCGAGAGATATTGGGTTCTGATGAAGCGGTAGCTTTTTGGAAAGAAGCAAGAAATCAAAGACATCAAACACTTCCAGCAAATTTGGACAAAGACGGCTTTTACGATTTGGACGAAGCTAAGCGCAAAGTTCGAACATGTTATGTAAATACCGAATAACTATGTTTTGTCTTCAAGAATTGTTAAAGCACATCCCATGAATCTGAAATAAACAACTACGATGGAAATATAACGCGAAATTTATGTTTTATTCGTGTTTTGAGGTGTCCGGATTATTGCGGATACAGACCTTACTTGGAGCTGAATTATCGAATTCTTTGGCGATTCAAGTACTTTTTTTCCCACTGTGCGTCGTGACGGGACAATTGATTCTCGTTCAACACTTAATTAGATTGCTAGGCCTGTGCCGGAGAAATAAACTGCCAATTTCCCGTAAACTACGGTATCTTGACGCATTTTCCTGATTGATGCATTACTTGAACATAAACCGGTGACACTATTCGTTGGGCGATGTTTTGGAAATACTCAACTTGCACCCAGGTGCGCTTACCTCCTAATTACAGTCTCATTAATGATAAGTTTGATCATAAACATACGGTCGCACCTTCGAACAGTTATGCCGCAATCTTGGCAAGCAAACAAGTCGGCAGATGTTTACGCCCACTATAGGTGCAGGGGCGGTTGTTCATATTTGCCTGCACGTATCGCTAATGCACAAACCTCCCACTTCTCTGCCGAAAGTGCTGGAGAAATTTATCCTCAATTCTTCCTCGTTCAAGGAAAGCTCTAGGGTAAGTCTCAGGCCGCATATATATTCTCATTTGCAGCTGCACGGGAACCACATGTGTTGTTGTTGTTTCTGGGTCTTGTGTATGTTGTTGTTCTATATTTATAATGCACACAGCAAACTGAGAACTCTCATAACAACACAATGGACGCTTTTAAAGCAAGTGCATGGCGCCAGTGTTATTTCGAGGATCTGAAGAAGCATCAAGCGCCCCTGTAGTCGGTAACCCGATATTCAATTAGTGAAAGCGACGAGCTTGCATGGACGCTTATGTGGTCTGGTCTTCGAATTTCACGTTCATGTTCAGTTGAACTTGCTCTAGATTTAACGCGGTCAGGCAAAATTATTAGAGGTAGCGAATAAGTGTAGTTAATGATTGTCATCCTCACCAGCTTTCCTTCCATCCTCTGTGTTGAGGGCAATCAAATCTAGAGGATGGGTTCCATTTGCAATGGTCAGATTGTGTGTTTGTGTACTTGGCTTTACGATTCACCATTACCAAAATGAAGGGGGGTTGGTTTACTCAGCTTTCCAGTTGATGGCTGTGAATTTTCAGAGTCTGTACCATTCGTATACAATGTGGCGAATAGTGCTTATCCGAATATCTTGGAAATTTTCCTACCACGAAAAGTTTTGAAGTTCGCTTCAAGTGTTGTAACTTTGTAACTTCATTAACTTTGTAGGCTGCCATCACATCCCTATCAGTTTTAAACCCCTGTGAATGTAGAAGTTGATAAGCGCGGGTGGCAGACTATCTATCACCTTGCGATTATCATCAGGTAGCTCATGAACGACAGCAGATACTGCATTAATTATACTCGGAAGGACGATGTGATGGCGGAGCTCAAGAGGGTAATCGTTCTTTGCACATTTTTTCCCATTCAACATGGGAGTTTTACAATATGAGCAAAATAGGTGGAATATTTTTTTTTCTTTTTACGCTTAAGTGATATTTAGGTGAACCCAGGAGTTGAGAAAATTTCCAAGTCCATTAGTTTGACTAAAACTCCTGTCACACACACAAGCTGTGATGGACATCAATTAGTTCACATATTCAACAGCGGTTGATTACTACTTAGGGTAACAATTTGGTGCATTGTCAATAACCGAAGAATTACATAAAATGCATAAACCAAGTTAAAATGCGGTATATTATTATTTTGAAAATTTCTGATAGCATTCCTCCAAAGTGGCAAACCTAATTAGAATAATATTGTTTCTCTGTCGGAAAACCCATGCTCAGGATCATCAAGGTGGCATATAAGTCATATCCTCGTTCATTCAACAGCAGCTCTCGAAAATGACTGCTGGCACACTGAAGTGTATAAGAGAAACCAACTTGTTGACCTATTTTCCATCAGTCAGTACAGCGTGAAAGTATGTACATATGTCTATGTGATAGACGAAAGCAGAAAAGAGCAGCTGTTGGGTAAGAAGATACTTAATTGCCAAGGAGATGCAGCACAACCGTAGTTGCGCCTTCATAAAATGAAGACATTAGCAAAAGTTACTCTTGTCCCCTATCGCTATCAGGCAGCTTTGGGGCCAGGATTTGTTCGAAAGTATGGGCACATGTTGCACCCTTTTTCGCTAACTACCGACTGAGTTGCACTTTATCTCGGAATATTTATCATGTCATCCAGCATCCCCGGTGGGGATGTAAGAATGTCATTAAGATAAAGTAGTTATGCACAACATTTCACACCGAGTTGAGTTGCTCTTTTTGCATATCGCGGGTTGTTATATTGCAATACATTGAGTCTAATAGCGATGAAGGTCTGAGTAGTTTTTCAGGCTTACTCGAAACCGCACAAACAAGTGTTAATCAAGTCAGACTGTAAACGAGGTAAACTTGCACCGCTGGAGCACCTACCTAAGCTGAAATTTGACGAGGTGAGCGCTGCTCTGAAACTTTATCGTGGGCTCGGGGAGAAGATAGATAACTTGCTCAAACCACGGTGATTTATCCTTTTGTAAGTTTTACTTTTTCTTTTAAAAAGCGATTATCTCAAGACCTTGATTCCGGGTTGAGAAAGTTTCCATCGAGTGCACTTTCTATGCAAATTAAAAGCGCTTGAGATGTAATTGCGAATGGATCTGCAACAATCGAACTTTTTTAATAGAATTGGTTATTTTCAGGACCGTTTCTGACTATCAGATTACTTGCATAAGAATGAAGTTTTCACATTCTATTTACTGCAGAAGAAAAACGGTTGCTAAACTGTGCAACATATTTTTCCCGTTGCATTGATAAAAGTAATAAAATCCAAAGTTTTGGATACTATCTGCATAGAAAAATAGAATGAGTTTTAATAGGCCCATCAAATTTCCCCTCGTTTAATTCCAAGCCGAAGGAGGCGAAAACAACGAAATTGTTTGCAATCTTGCATACGCCATTCAACAATGTTTGCAATATTTCCTACAATAGGCTAGATTCAGGCGCTATCTGGCTTAAATTTACATCAAATATCCCATTATTTTCTGAAAAATCTAGCATATCCTATATTTGCTGTAAATATTTTCATCTGTGTGGGAGAGATCGCGTGTCGCGTGGAATTCAAAATTGCTCTTTTTATCTTTTCACCTCTGGTTCTGAGGTCTGGGACATTAGGCATAAACAATATTTGACCGAAAGGACTTCTGCAAAAATAAGCAAACAGTCACTATCATGAAAAAAAATAGATTCTCATGAATTTTCTTGTCATTTTATGACGATAAAGCAGTCACAAAAATATTCCTTATCTAGATTCAATCAGCCAAGGAACCATATGTATTTGATGAAGGGAACAGTTTATTAAAAAAAATATTGTTTAGCCTTCTCCGGTTGAACGCCAGTTTCTAATGAAAAAAATGTGGTCATTGTAACAACATATACTGGACTGCAAGCTTTAGATTAATTAATTTGTACCTAGAAGTATTTGAAGTACTTACATGTGAAAAACATGTACTAGGTGGCATTGAAGATAACTGTTTTGGTTTTCACACGTGTTTATTGACATTGAAAGTTTTTAGTTTTTATCAATTTTAATCACTCAATACTTAAGGATATTGAAAATTAGGTAATTTAACTAGAAAATGAGAAGAAAGAGTAGTAATTTCCATTTAATTCCAACTACATTTATTGTTTATCTTGACAAATATACGTATTTCGTTTACAATGAGCAGACTTCTTCAGTGTCGTGTACTAATATTCGACTGGATGATGATGATGATATGAACTACCATCTAATGTAGCAATACAACTGCCTATAGCACTGAACTGGTTTAATTAAACGATTTGATCAAGGTTATACTGCAACTCAAAGCTACAGGGGTCTAACGAGAATCTCCTTCCAGAAACAAGTTCGCATAAACCACACCAAAACCAAGCCCTCGCCTTGGTCCCATTAGATGAAGAAAAGAGCCTGCCTGTTTTTCACGAAATGTTAACAACAGGAAGTTGGCAGTCCCACTCTTCGTATCCAAATCGCCTCGCGGGTGCTCTGATGGTCCGTACCTTCATCCCAACATATGGTGTTACCATGATTTTTAAATCATCTTACCTTGAAGCGTGTGTTAGAAAATTTGGCTGGTAGCAAAATTTGTTAAGGTTCGTCGTTCCTCACTTACTGCTTCAACCATCAAGCTTTGATGTGGGTTCCATATTGTTTTCTCGGTGTTTCTGCTTTTGAAGAGCTGACTTTGATAGCGCATACCAGGCCTGGAAAATGTCATTTTCGATGAAAAATGACCTACGATTTTTACCGAAATACGTCTGAAAATCTCACCGGGCGAGAAAACGATGATGGAGATTTTCTGCAAATTGTCATTTTGGTTTTGGTCATCGCTCCTACAAGCACATTTAAAAAAATCTCAGGACCGAATGATGGTGTGAGAATGTCAAGAAAGCTCATGATAGTTCGTTTCTTCTCGTGACAGTGAGAAGGCCTGTTTTGTCATCGTCACATGATGGCCGTGAGATTCAACAGCTCTGATCAAGACTCACAATGCGACATAAGGCACCGCTCACGGCCATGTGATAGGGAAGAGAACAGGAGAAAGGAGAGAGGCATTAGTAACTGGACATGCTGTGCGCATGGTGATATTCTCACAACGGCCGTTCAGAATGGTTCGACGGATGCATATGAGAGATCATTTCCGATGAACCTCCACTCGTTTACTCTATTCCATCACGTCCAGTTATAGAAGACAGGAAACAGTTTACCACGTGCTACATTTGGAAATATCAGGGCAATGATCTCCTATTGCATTTTCAAGTGATCATTACAAACTGTCCATTTGGTTCAGGCACTTTTGAACGTTTTGTGGCAGCCTATTCACACATGAAATCTACCGCGACCAAGCCGGCAGAGCGCGCCCATACCCCTATCTGAACCGAAGGGCAGGGGTGTAATAATATTCGACTGGAGTACACATACTGAAGAAGTCTGCACATTGTAGACGAAGTACGCGTATCTGTCGAGATAATCAATAGAGGTAGTTGGTATTAAATGGAAATTACTAATCTTTCTTTTCATTTCCTAGTTACAGGTATTTCACTTAAAAGCTCACACTTACCAGGATTCAAGAAAATGTAATTTTAGTGCACTTAGCTGTATTCAAGATATTCAAATGCAAACAATCTGTCCTTATTAGTGCTGAGAAAAGTCAAGAGTAGTTTAAAAGTATTTTGAGTATCATTTGCTTATTTCCATGTACTTTAAAGTATGGTTTTTGACGGTGTAAGTTAAGTTATTTGAACTGTAATAAATAAGTATATTGAATGTATGCCTAGTGATCTCAATAATTAAAGTTAAACTGGACGTAATTTAGTGTAATTTTTATTACATTCGAAGCTGTTGCGTCGTTTTCTCATGTTTTTGCGTGCCCCTAGCTTATGAAAAAAGAGCTCAACATAAGTGAATAATGTCAAGTAAATTATCAACATGAATCCCTAGGAGTAGTAATTTCTGTTAGAACCAAAGATTTGAAGTGAAAGTATTGATGGGTCCGATAGCTTTCGGCAGGTTCTGAAATTGAATAGAAGTAGTTTAAAATTGAGCGTAGGGCTTTTGTTAGGCAGTATTTCGTATTTTGCAAATGCACACACTTTTGCCACACATCTCCATGCAGGGCCACACATCTCCATGCGGGGTAGGTCAACGCAGGAACGGATCCGCCAACTTGACTGGCAAAAATGTGCTCGCTTGATCGTGCTCAAATACCGCCAATGGCACAAAGAAGTTCTAGCGATGTGAAATTTATGTTTTTACACTTCCTAAAGTTGATAAGAAGGATGCATCCAATATCAAACATTCATGCAACAACAAAACATGATTAGTTAAATGTTTAAGTAAATAAGTTTAAATTTTACGACTTTATTGAGAAACATATTTCATGTTCACTTTTGATATAATTCGGTTCAAATAGGCTTTCATGCGTTAGTAAAATTCAACTTGTTTTCCCAATGAAAAATCCACCAACAAACTTGGTGAGTGATCCCAACGGCGTCCTAACCCTTGGTTCAAATCGGTCAAAATCGGATTTCAAGCGTTATTAAATTTGGGTTGTTTTCCCAGTGAAAATCCTTCATCACAATTAATGAGTAACCCCAACAACAGCATTCTTATTGGTTTAAATTGAGTTAAAATGTTTGTTTTTTTGTTTGTATCTTGATTCTGGAGATTTTCAGCTTCGGGCTGGTTCATCTACCGTCGTAGTCACTCAAACACCACTTTTGGGCATTTTCGTAACTTCTCCGGGGGTGAGATTCGAACTCGTGACTTTGGTGTGAGAGGTATGGATGTTAACCAATACGCCGGGGTCGCCGGTCGCTATTCAGAAGTTTTCACTTTTTAGAAAGAAACCTTCAAAAAACTTTTTCATTGTCGCAACAGCATCCTTATTCTTGATATAAATCGGTTCATATCGATTCTCAAGCGTTATTAAAAAATAACCTTGTTTTCCCAATGAAAAACTATCATCATACTCTGTGAATGGGCCTCAACAACATCTACTGTTGGTTTCAGTAAGTCCTCTCAAGCGTTTTCGACATTTTCCTTGTTTCCTTAATGAAAATCCAACTTTCATACTTACTGACTGGCCCCTTACAACTAACCATTTTTAAGACATATCTCAATTCAGTGTTAACTAAAAGTAGCAGAAAGTGTTGTTTAAAGTTTTACACACAATTTAGTCTAGCTTGATTGACTACATGTAGCAATGGTTGCTACTCCTTGATTGATCAGAATCAGTGAAATTTCACAATGAATCAATTGAATGGGACTGGAGGTAACCGACCATTACACTGTACTCGTTCCGGTGACTCAACTTCTTTAATTATCAATAACGGCGCCGGCCACGTGCTTGCACTCAGGTGGAAATAGGGAAGGAATGTTAGTGTGACCTTTGCTGTTTAAGGAACCGTGTTTACCTTTGCAACCCCACAAAGGTAGGAGGTTTTTTTTATGTTTATTGGGTTAGGCTCGATGGATCAAGACTCACCTTGATAAGTGCCGTGATCATATTTATGATTCATAATAAGGTTAAATTTTATTTGCTGAAGCGTCAAAATACAGGGATATAGCGACAAAATGGATAACAATTATCTTTTTCGCATCGGGTTTTTGAGAGCACTTATTACCTCACAACTGTCTGAAATCCCTTTGAGGTATCCGACTAGTTAGCGTTCTGTTTCCTCCCAGACCTCCGGGTGATTTAAATGAAGCCCATACAGCCCATCCATGTTTGTTTCAATTTTTATTGCTTGCGGTTATTGAATAGAGAGCAGAACTTGAGAACATGAGAGAAGAGAAAGGTGAGGAGGCATTAGTAATTGAATCCTGGAAAGTATTAGCTGTTGAATGGAATACCCGCAATTAGAAAATGAGAAGAAAGATTAGTAATTTCCATTTAATTTCAACTACCTTTTTTGCTTATCTTGACAGAAACGCGTTTTTCGTCTACAATGTGCATACTTCTGCAGTGTCGTGTAAGCAGTCGAGTATTAGTTTACGACACTGAAGAAGTCTGTACATTGTAGACGAAATACGCGTACCTGTCAAGATAAGCATTAGAGGTAGTTGTAATTAAATGAAAATTACTAATCTTTCTTTTCATTTTCTAATAAGTAATTGGTAACATGTGTTGCGATAGTGAGCTTATTAACAATGATATACTCATTACGGCCGTTTAGAAATGTTCTACGGATGCATATGAGAGATCACTCTCAAGTTTCCACGCGTCAACTCAATTTCATCGCATTCAGTTATAGAAGACAAACCCCATTTTACTACTTGTTACATTTTGGAATATCAAGGCAACGATCCCCCTTCGCATCTTTAACTTTTATCAATAACTTTTGAACGCGCCCAAATACCTATCGCTATCCTTACCTATACCGCTCTTTCAACTTGAAATCTATTTAACATGTATCCTCAGTTAAACAATATTTCATTTTCCTACCAAACTAACCTTAAACAAAGCCACACAAAAAATAATAACAATGAGCCAATGATAGACGTGAACACTCCCACTAATTTTAATTACATGGAAAAGTCCATTCTACTGCTTCTAATGGTGTTTTTTAAGCGGACACTGTTACTAATACAGACTCCATGGAAAATACTGTTTCTAATGATGTTTCCTAAGCCCCCTATTTGTATTGCTTGTCATCGTCAGTCCAAAGGACACTTTTCTGTACATATGTGCTTAATTTCGAACTGTCAGATAATTACCTCGATCAAAACATTCACCCTTTTCAAAAATGGTCCAATTATTTTCAGTTATTGTACCATGAGAAATCCAGGTATTTTGGTTATTAATTCAATAAAAAAATATAAATAGCAACATAACTTGCCACAAAACGAAAAGTGTACTATTAGTTAATTTTCTTTGACTGAAAGCTCATCTTTTTCGAATTTCTAGATTTTGAATACTCAAGAACAAGATCAATAAAAGAACATATACAGACACACAAAAACATGTGTTAAAAATACAAGACCTAATGTAATCATACATTCTTGGCTGTTTACATTTTTTGCTAAACCACACCAACAGCACGCTACACGACAGTAGACTACCTACCGTTTATGTAAGAATCTTGGATTTAGAAATTAAATTAACAATGACGAATTACCACATAGTAGCTTTGCTGATGTTTTAAATAAATTCAAAACGGATTTTTTTTCTTGAACAAGGTTATGTATCCGATAAAATAAACTACCATCGCACTTGATGAGAGGCCTCAACAACATCCTTACTGTTTAAATCGGCTCGAATCGGATCTTACTCAAACAATGCCTAGCTTTCCAAATAAAAACCACCGTCACACTTGATGAGCGAGCCCACCAACAAGCATCCTTTCTGTTAGTTCAAATCGTTCTAAATAGATCTCAAACGTTAGTAAAAATCAACATGTTTTCCCAATGAAAACCCACCATCACACTTTGAAAGTGGTTCCAACGTCATCCTTACTGTGGTTTTAAATTAAGTACAAATCGGCTCTATAGCGATAATCGAAATGAAACTGTTTTCCGAATGAAAATCCACCATCACACTTTGTGAGTGGCCACAAGAGCATCCTTACTGTTAGTTCCAATCGGTTCAAATCGGCTCTCAAGCGTTAGATAATTTTAACTTGTTTTTCATATTAAAAACCACAATCACACCTTGTGAGTGGCCCCAATGATATTTTTACTATGGTCTTGAATTGGTTGAAAGTGGCTATTTGTTCTGATGGTACAACCCGTTAAAAATCGGTTATTGGTCTTATGTCGAAATAGTTTACTAGACTTCATGCGAATGCAGCGTATCGTTTACCAAAGCCAATCATGTTGCCAAATCAAACCTTTTATCCATCATCCTAGTGATTTCTCGTGGAAGTGCAAAGAGTGTTCGCGGCATCCAATAAACCTAGTGTTACGTCAACACCCTTGTCCTACCCTTTCCTAATTTCCTGCATTCGGGTGCAACTGGCGCCGGTGCTGTTTTGGATAAACAGTGTTTACACATTGAGGATGTATGTTTGGATCTCTGTGTATAAAAAGCATACTCGCGACAAAATCTGGACACCCCTAATTACGTATATCTCTGGAAATACTTCATATATATTTTCCAGACTGATGAACGTATGTCTGTTCATTGTGTAAAATCATTTTTTGGTGATACTAGCAACTTTTAAATCGAAGATGCGTCGAAAGAAGAGCAAGTAAATAGAAAATCACAAGCAATCTTGTGATACTGGCATGGTATTTTTTCATTGTCGCGTGGTCAATTTACCAGTTCTGATTCCAATAATTGATCATGAAACTAAGCTTCTTGGAAATTATGAGATACTATTCCAAATGTTGGTAATGGATCAAGATGAAGCATACGTCAAAAAGCCGTTTATAATTGTAGTTGACTTCAAGGTCTACACTACTTATAACACTTGTACATTGATTGATCGAAGACAGACTATCCTTAGAGCTTCCGATCCTATTACGCTTGAGAATACTTCGGAGAAGATCTGCTCCAATCCAAGATATATTTCGATTAACTTGGAAACCTTATGACTTTTATAAATGGTACTTAACAAGGTCGTTGATGACAGAAATCTATAACCTTTTATAAGTCGATTAGAACAAGTTCGTTGATGACAAAAATTAATATATTCCTATGAACGAGACAAATTTTAACAGGGGAAATTAGAATCTCCTGAGATAAGGGAAATGGTTCTTATTTGGGTCTTTAGATCTAGGATACAGCTTATGCTTAAAGTTTGAGGCAAATATTGTTTAACCATTTTATCCAGAAAATCTAAAATCGATATAAGAAAAAAAAAATAAGACAGGCAATTTGTAACGATAGGCTCAATCCACAGATCCAAATAAGAGCCGTTTCTTCTATATAAAACAGTGTGAATTGCAATTTTTGTTCATATATTAACTTTGCCTAGTGCGGTTCAGACTGTGACCAATACACAAGTGTTTTATTTCCACCCTCAAGTGAAATTTTATGCAAAGTGGATCACAGCAAGCCGTGCTTTGAAAATGACGTGTTTTGCTTTTGCTGCGTCGTTTTCGCGGAAATAAAATAAAATAATATTTTTTAATTCAACCGAAGTAAATGGTGAAATTCTAGTTTTTTCAAGTGCTTTGCGTAGGACTTTGTTAATGGAATCCCTCTCATAGTGTGTTGCGGTCGTGTTTCTTGAGATCGACTGATCGTCGGTAGTTCTTTTTCCCATTTTTTGTGTTTTAGTGCCCGGCTTTCCAGCATCAGATGAAGAACATTGGTGAGGTCGTTTTATATTACAAAAATATACCTTAACTAAATACACGCCAGTGGGAGATTGATTGTAAACACACACACATATATAAACTTTGCCTAGTGCGTATATACTTTGCCGAATTGAGTAAAACTACAAATGTTAATGAGTTAAACAAGTACAAATCTTGCCTTAGATGATACTGTTATTTTGGAGCATCTTTCTAATTTTAATCTTATGAATAAAATAAGTTAAAATAAATCACGATCTCTCTTGAATATAACTTCAAAACATTTCCTTTTCAAAGGGTTGGTTTGAATTTTTTCCCAAGGTTTAATAATTGTGTTATTTTTGTTTTTTAATATGAGTCTTTATCCAAGAAATAATCACCCATGTTTTAAAGTGCGCATCTACATCAATATGAAAAGTTGAGTTTAAGTTGAGTTTGTTGTTTTACTTTAACTAATTTATATCTATATTTACTGAAACCTTCCTCTGCACTTCCGATCTTGTAACCGTTTGTCTGTTTGAACTTTTACCTAACTTGAATTAATTCCTACACTTTCTCCTAAATCAGCTTCATTTTTCATCCCCTTCTTTAATTACTGGTTTGTAAATGCTTCCGCTTGGAAATAAATAAACCATCCTTTTGAAAAAGGTGCCAGGTCGGGAAGGATTCCAAAATTGATTCACAAACACTAGTCGTTTGAAGTGTTGCTTCCTCTTCACAAAAAACGCCGATTGCTCGTTCAAAAAATCATTATCTGTAATTAACGGATACCTACTTAAGAGTAGCATCGTTTCGTTTTCATCAGAGGGATTTTCTACCACTTTAAAAGAAATTAAATAATGAAATTCAAAATAAGAAACGAACCAGCCACAGACCGAAAGTCTCTCTAATAGAGAAATCCAATCCAATCCGAAATTCAAAATAAGTTCAACCCTATTTATGACGACTTATGTATATATGAATCTGGCATATTCTTCTGATACCTATCATAATCATCTTACCCGTCACAGATCGTTTTAATTTCAACCACAAATTAGAGCAGCTTATTTTCAATACATTTTAAACCGCAATCCGCGGAAACGGGACACGCGATGACAGGGAAAGGTGGAAATTCCATCATCTGCAGATGAGCGGTGGATCGAAAAAGAGGTGATGCAATTTGTGGAATTGTCGGTAAGAATGAGTCGCTCACCGCGATTGTCACTTTCACGTATCTCTGTATATTATCGCTTTACGCTATGAGCAATACATATACACAGCTACTGATAACCCTCTGCAACCTCAGACAGATCTCTTGCCTTCGTAAAGGAACTGTAGGTCTTCTGAACGGGATAAAAGGATTTTGCTGCTTCTCTCATGAATTCACAATTGAATTGAAAGCAATCAAGAAGCTTCTTTACGAAATCCCCGTGAAACGGAAGTGATAATTAAATCGATAGCATCAAGTTTAAATTTGTTACAGACGAATTGATTAACTTTGAATTGAAAGCATAGGCTCCTCAGATATTTAATTTTAAATGTTGGTTATTTTGGTTTGATTTTTCAAGGACAATAAATTGAGTAGTAATTTTTTACAACTGTTAGATTTCGTCGTGAATCTTTTATGGATGCATTGTGTAACTGTCAAAAGCTGTTGAGAAATTCCTTCACGCTGAAAAAGGTTTGGCTTCAAGGAGCACGGAAGTTCCGCCGTTTGTTTGATTCTGAGCTTTATGGAGCTGTTTTATTCATCGGAAAAAATAAAACATTTTTTCATTCATTTCACGGTTTATATCCTACGCGGGATGGCGAGGATTCTCTTGTATTTATTGAAGCAATTTGAAAAAAGGGCTCTATCGAGAAAAAAGAAAGAGGAAAGATAGACGAGGTCTGGAGTTGATGGGGAATTTTCACGCACTGCTGAGTTGTTTTTCTTACAGTACGGGAAAAAAGTATAGTCGTTTTTTTCCGTGAAAGTTCAGAAATTCCATTATTGGATGCTAAGTGACGACTTGTGCAACCTTGGAATCGACAGCTAAATTGCAGTGTTTTTGCCAAAGCATGGTGAAAAATAGGCATAGTTGTTTGAATTAATACTGTATCATTCTATTTCAAAATACCGGATATACATAAGTTTATGTCCGCTAAATCAATTACCTGAACTGTCCATAAACTTTAATCTTCGCAAAAAAAAAACAATGCCCTAAGAATAGTTTTTTTTTATTAAGGCGGCCATGACTATCTCTTCACCAAATATAATTGTTCAAAATAAAAAAATGAGATACTCAAACCATTTTTGCTCTTGTTTTCCTAATTTCAAAATCTTGATCATAATCTGTTCGATTAGTAGTATTTCAAGGAATTCCAGAAGCATTCGAAACCGTTAAAGATTCTTCAACTCTTATACTAGAATAAAAAAAGAATTTTTTGTGTACTTTTTTCCAACACTGTACGTTCACTTTCAGTCGTATGTTGGAAAGGATCTGGAATTCCCGGAATAAAATGATTAACATTTGTTTGAGTTTATCGAAACGCTTGTTCCTATTGAACCCAATCAGAAAATGTATCATTTCATTGAAATTGCTTTTACATTTGTAATTAGATATTTTTTTTATTTAAAGGGCGAACTTGAAATTATTGCAACACAGTTAATTTACTATAAAATCTCTGTTATTTATCCGATAAAAAAAGCTAATCTACAGGTCAGTTTAAATAACAAATATTCTTCTGACTTTTCGTATAAGCTTCTTTGAGACTCTATAAACCGAGTAACAGTAAACAAAAATAGAGTAACTCTCGTTAGTTTGTGCAAGAATGATGCGTAAGTAGTACTAAAGTTTCCTTGAATTGCCTATAGCTCAAAAACTCTAAAATACAAAATTTTCAGAGGAGCAAAGTTGTTTCTTATAGGTTTTTTTTAATTATTATTAAAATAGGGTGGTCTTTGCTTTCATATAAATCAAAATGGTAACTTTTTTATTTGCAGAAATAAAAATCTCGCACATAGCCAATGTGACAGGAAATGGATGAAGAGAAAGCAATTACTGCAGTTAGGTCATTATGATCCTAATCGCAAGAGATAAATATTATTTAGAAATCCAGCAAATACTTCCTACTTCACTTACCTAATTTGCTATAAAATCTCCTGTATTTATGGACAAGGAAAAAAAATGCAAGGCAGTTTTGTACTTGTATCAAGTTGTAGAATGAAATCTTCGCTCATCACCATGAGGCTCCAATGAGTGGACAGTAATGTTTGCTAGAATGATAGATATGAATAGAATGTTTCGATAGTTCCGTCAGTGAACGGCAGGTTGTGAAAAATGAACAGAAGTATAGAACATTGAGTGAAGTCTTGGATATAGCAATACTCGAACGTAGCACGCATTCCTTTGCATACATCCCCAATGCGGTCTAGGTCAAAGCAGGAACGAATCCACCACCTTGACAGAACATTGAAGGCTATTTTACGATCACTGTAGAACAGAAAACCGTGACAGCTCACGAAAAACAAACCGTCCGCGCACAAGTTTACTGCGATCCGATTTTCTCCTGAGTTTCTGCTGTATCACGACTAACTAAGCTTAGATTGGATGTTGTTCAGGGCAGTTTGGTGTATTGATGTCCTCGGTGACAAAATGCTCCGAATAAGTCTCATTCCATTCCGGCACGCTTTTAGAATTCAGGCAAGAAGCTAAATCCGGCCAAAATACTGGTTTTTCATTGTACAGCTCCAAAAATAGCAATCTCCGTGTAGAGCTTCCTAGCACGGGTCTTGGCAACAGTTTACTGCCGTTCACCGCAGTTTGGGGAATTTTTTAACCTTGTCTGCATGTAGCTTTGCCTTGGCGTTCTGGACGTAATTTTCCTCAACGCCGTCCGTTTTGGCAACATCACGCGTTGAAATATTTCAGATGATATTAAACTTAACCCTTTTTTTGGTCTTCTTACATGCTACTGCCGGTTTCCTTCCTGCTCCTTCCTGCTTCCTCCCTGCTTCAAAGCCAACCGGTCGTTGATCCTTTTTAATACTCTTGAGACGGTTGAATTACAGATTTGAAGCACAATACGACAAATCCGGATTTTCCATGTGAGCGTACAATATTTTTTACGTGTTTCCACTTGAAACAAACCACACAACTACGCAATTTACGTAAACAATACGCTTCATAGAGGAACTGTGAAAATTTAAGGTTATTTTGATTACTGATTACTGCTTCAGTTTTCCGGATTTGAAGCGATCACCATTTTGGCAGGGTTGTTATCTGGCATTCCTGCAACACACCCTGCCCAACGTATCCTTCCAGCATTTGCCACCTTCAGAATACTTGTTTGGCCATAAAGTTGAGCGAGCTCGTGATTAATCTTTGCCGCTACACACCGTCTAAGATGGTCCTATGTACGCTTTGCTCGAATACACCATACACCATGAGCATGAAAATTCTACAGTATTCGGTAATTTTCTACCGAACTTTCAACAGCTGAACGTACGATAATCCGATTTAATGGGTTTCGCTAAAATTTAACATTGAGACCGGAACCGTCAGCCAGGAAATCTGTGCGAGTGCATAAAAAAACGTCTACTGCCTTTCCTGAAGCGACACAATTGTTCCGTTCTATTTTGGCCATATTTGGCATGTTGCCATTACGAAAAAAGGCCGTTGGATGAAATGCTGCCCAAGAACAAGAACTCTCTCAACACGCCAGAGCTCCGCCCAATCGAACAATATTGGACCATCGGCAAGCGGAACCTTAAGAAGACTCAAAAAGCTGTTGTGAGCGAGAAACAGTTCAAGGCAAACTGGCGCTTTGCGGCGAAAAAAGTTGAGAAGGAGACTGTTAAAAATCTTATGGCAGGTGTTAAACGAAGACCCGGCAATTCACCCGCCTCGATGAATTCACCCACCTCGAAAGTATCCCCGTCTATCGTAAAACTGCTTCCTAGCCAATGTCCATATCATCCGCGAAGCAAACAAATTGGCTGGATCTCGTGAAAATCGTACCCCGGCTGTTAAACCTGGCTCGTCGCGTGACACCTTCTTGGGCGATATTGAACAGAAGGCAGGAAAGTCAGTCAAAATCTGTCAAAATCCCCGATGAGATTCAAACGAACTAGATTGATCGCCTAATATCTTTACGAAGCTTTGCGCAACGTTCATCGTTGCGCTAATCATTCTTGTAAGCTTCCCTGGAAAGCTGTACTTGTCTTTGATTTTCTATAGCTCTGTGGTCGTTACTGTCGTGCGTCGCCTTAACATTTTAGGGGACGAATGACCAAAAGGTTAAAATCCCAAAAAAAAAAAGTTGCCTTAACATCGATGAACAGGTGCTGCGTGAGGAGCTAGTATTCACGGCATTTTCTGAGGATTTGCCGTACGGTCAAGATCTGGTCCGTTGACGATCGATGACAAAGCTGGCTTGATAACTTCCCACGAACTCAATCGTTATAGGTGATAGACAACAGAAGACAATCTGGAATATCATTGTGTACGCGACATTCAGAAAGGTGATTGCTCGGAAGTTCTTACACTCCAACTTGTCACCGGACCCCTTCCTTCCGCTCCTTCGGTAGCTGTTGTGTCTCGCAGATTCTGACTATCAGCCGGTGCAGACAAACTTTTCTGGGTCCGCCTTGATGAGTTCAGCTATTGATTATGAGCTGTTGGATGGGATCCCAACCTTCCCTCAGCGCTGGAGCAGTTTCATTATCCTCATCTGCCGTACTCATCGTCAAAGTTCTCCGCGCTATCAGATATTCGTCGAAGTGCTGCCCACGCCTTTCAATCACCCCACGTCCGTCCGTCAAGACGCTGCGGGATGCGTGTTTCTTGAGAACGGCACAATCATCTCCTCAAAAGGCAAAATCTGCTGTTCCCACTTCCGTTTGTAGCGTTTCACGTTCTGCCGAGTTCCTTGCTGCAGCATTCGATCTCCTCCAAAATCTCTCTACACTCCTCGTCAAACCAGTCATTCCGTCGACTCCGTTCTACGTACGTAACCATGTTCACAGTTGCGTTATTTAGAGGTGTTTTGATAGTACTCCACCAGAGGGACCCCATCGAGGCTCGTCTAGCATTCGATTGTTTCAGTCGCTCTAGATCCTACCGAGGCAGCCGTCGGTGTTCTACATTGTTGATAACGGATGGTTTTTGGCGCAGTTTAACCATCAACAGGTACTGATCGGAGTCGAAGTTAGCACCACAATAGGTTCTGACGTCGATATGGTCGGAGAAGTGCCGTCCATCAATGAGAACGTGGTTGATTTGCGATTCCGTCTGATGTGGTGTGTTGCAATAGGACAGGCCATGCTGGAAGCAGGTTCTACAAATGGCCATTGTTGGCCATCCCTAGTTGGCTGCCAGGGCTCACCTTCTAGGATGCTACGGGTTTTGTTTTGGAATTTCCTCAAAATACAGTGCTAAATAGCTAAGTCCTCGCCGGGGGTAGTGTTTCTAATGGGCGTCCAGGAGATAACAGTTGACCTGAACTTCCACCCTTACATACAGAATGCAAAAAAAGTATTACCTGAATCGTAAGATCTAGATCATTTATTAGTTTACCGTCTTCGAGAAAATTATTCGGGAAATCATGACCTTCCAGGCGGCCGACTTAAAAGTTCAGAATTATCTCACTACGCTGCGCTAGTGTGCATATAAAATTACTGATCCTTGACATATTTGAAGTGATGTCTTGGACAAATATGTTTGAGTGGTCATGGCTTTTCGGATGGTGTAAGTTCCACTTCTTAGCGATAACAACGCGGATATAACATTCTCCATACAATAGTTTAAAACATGGGGAATATTTTGCATTGAACTACAATTTAATATCAACAACAGCAGAGATAATAAACATTGGTGCAAAGTTGGCCGAAATTATAGGAAGTTTGATGTTTTATGAATTTTGTTCATTTATATGAGGACTGTTGTATTTTTTTAGTATTAGTATTTCTATGAAACAACAAGTGTTTAATCTTTTTATTTATTATTTATCTTTTCATTATCATTATTTATGGGAAAATCTGCCTCAATGTAATTTTATATGTTAGCTGTTAAATCTTTGTTTAGAAAAATGCTTCATCCAATTTGGCTTCGTGGCCGCTTAGAATTAGCAATTGGTACATAAGCGTAACCTAAACATAAACTTAACTGTTCGCGAAATTTATCATTCCAGTTGAATTTTTTGTCACTACATATTCAAGAACAAAAAAATCCATCTTGGAATTCCCTTAAATTCTCTGCAGAACTTCCCCGAAGTTCTATGCAGAACTTCCCTTGAGTACTCTGCATAATATTCCTGATGTTCTGTGAAGAACTTTAGTGGAAAGCTCTGAAGAACTTACTCTCCGCCGAAATTCCCTGAAGTTCTCTGAAAAACTTCACTGAAGTTCTCTGAGGTTCTCTGAAGAACTTCCATGAAATCATCTGAAGGACTTACCCGAAGTCTTGTGAAGAATTTTTCTGAAGGACTAACCCTAAGTTGTGAGAATAACGTATTAAAAATTCCCATATTGTGGTAATCAGCCTCTTAAAGGGTTTCCACAGTTAAATTGCATCACTTTAAACTCGTCCTAAAGAACAAGTCTCTCAACCGATTGTCATGAAATATTCAGGGAAAAAAATACAATGTATAATCTTGGTTAAGGTATTTTTATATCACTGTGTTTCTTTACCAAATCCAAAAGCCCGAACTTTCTTCTTAATACCACGCATAAAATTTTGTACAACGCTTGATGATGATGATGAGATACTACCATCTATTGTAGCAAGGTAACTTTCCATAGCAGTGGAATAATCTGAAAAACGATTTGATCAGGATTCTACTGTTGTTTGTGATCTTCAAGCTCCTGTATGAAGGGCCAAAAACGTTTGGGCGGGCCCGTAAGCAGAGACACTTACGCGGAACCCGCGAATAAAGGGAAGAGAATCTCCTTCCAAAAGCAAGTTCACACATACAGCATTAGAGTCGAGCCCTCGATTGACAGAATAAACCCAATAGATGGGGTCGAAGAGCCCGCCCTCGTTCCACGAAATGTTAACAATAGGGAGGAGGCAGTCCCATGCTCCCTATCCAAATCGTTTCACTTGGGTGCCCTGATGGTCCCTCCCTTTTCCCGTTATATATTATGTCGATATGATGATATTCAGTATATTTTGTAATGCTGTAATGTTGATTACTTACCTTGTGCTAGAAAATTTGTCTGAAAGTAAAATTGGTTAGGTTTATACCGTTCTTTATTGCTCTGTGTTGTCTCGATGTTACTGCATTCGAAGAGTTGACTTTAGGATGACGATATGATATTGCTCGTGTTCATAGAATAGGAAAGAGAATAGAAAGGAAAAGGGATTAGTGATTGGTAACACGCTATGCGCATGTGAGATTTTCATGGTGATATTCTCACAACGGCCGTTCAGAATGGTTCGACGGATACATATGCATTCCCGTTGAGTTTCCGTTCGTTTACTCAATTCCATCATGTTTGGTTATAAAATACAAGAAACGTTTTACAACGTGCTTCATTTAGGAATATCAGGGCAATGATCCCCCATCGCATCTTCAAGTGATCATTACAAGCTGTCCATTTGGTTCAGGCACTTTTGAACGTTGATGGGGCAGCCGATTCACACATGAAATCTGCCGCGACCAACTCGACAGAACGCGCCCATACCCCTTTCTGAACCGAAGGGCAGGGCATAAAATTTTGTACAACGCTTGAGCCGAAATTTTTTTCCGCTTTCAACCATGATTTCAGCATTTCCTGTTCTGTAGTGATAATTTTAGGATGCTTACGAAGTTCGTGCTTCATTATAGCCCAATATTTATCAATTGGCCGCAACTCTGGAGAGTTTTGAGGATTAAGATCCTTCGGCATGAAATTTACACCATTCGTCTTGTACCACTCCAGAACATCCTTGGAGTAGTGACAAGATGCTAAGTCCGGCCAAAAAATTGTAGGAACGTTGTGTGTTTTGGAAACGGAAGAAGTCGTTTTTTCAGGCATTCATTTATATATACTTGACAATTTACAGTTGTAGTTTTCACGAAAGGCTTGCTCCGTTTACCACACGAACAAATCCCCTGCCAAATCATGAATTTCTTGGGGAACTTTGACACTTACTGTTTCCTGAGAAACTCTGGAACATCGAACTTGTTTCTCGCAGTCATATTCTGGTTGCCGGCAGTTTGTTTAAACTCCGCTTTTACGTGTGTTTCATCGTCCATGATGCAGCAGTGTGGTTTCGTCAACATTTGTGTGTACAGCTTACTAAGATGGTCACCCAAATAAATTTCCTGAAAATTATGAATTCATGCATGATCTAGATCTAGAGCTTGATCTTAATATCAAAATACAGATATTGCAAAAAGTTCACATGAACACTAGCGCAACTTAGCGGATGAATGATAATCTAATGTGTACACCATTCATAAAGCCCTGACCCCTCTTATATCCTTTTCGAAGATGCCGTCTTGCTATATTTCAATAATCTCGAGATCCAGATTATACAGTAAGTTTACGTACACCCTAGCGCCACGGAGTGAGATAATTCTGAACTGTTGAGTCGAGCGTCTGGAAACTCATAATTTCACAACTAACATTCCTGAAAACAGTAAATTTATAAACGATCTAGATCTCAAAATACAGGTAATAAACAAAGTTCACACGTAGACTAGCGCTACGCAGCGAACGAGTTTTGAACTAATGTTAACACCATCCGAAAGGGGCTATTCATAAACCACGTAGACTTTTTTGGGGGGAGGGGGGGTTTGGCAAAAGTCTACGCTCCATACAAAAATTAAAAAAATGTATGGAGCAAAGTCTACGTAAGGGGGGGGGGGGGGTTGAGATGTTCAAAAATTAGTCTACGTGGTTTATAAACAGGCCCAAAGGCATCAATCAGCCAAACATCTTTGTCGAAGAAGCCAACTTGCTATATGTCAAGGATCTCGAGATTCAGGTTGTAAAATAAGTTTACATGCACACTAGCGCCGCGTAGTGAGATAATTCTGAATGTTTTAGTTTAGGGCCTGTTAATAAACCACGTAGACTCACATTTGAACATCTCAGCCCCCCCCTCGAAGACTTTTCTCCATACAATTTTTTTGAATTTTTGTATGGAGCATAGACAACGGCAGTGCCTTGAATTTTCATAAAATATCCATGAGAAGTGAAAATGATTTTATCCCAGAGTAATGATGATGTTTACATTCTCGGTTTTCATGGTTACCGCTGTCACTTCTATGCCAACTGAATTTTGTTTGCTGCAATGAATGAAGTCGGATCTATGTGCGGGTCAAAAATCTGCTGTCACTGTTGTTTTGATCATCAATCGGTAAGCATGAATTTGATTGAAATCTGAATATCATCTCTTGTGATGATTTTTTATTATTAAGTGATTTTGAATCCTAATACAAACATGGAACAACCAGGGCCGTCATCATCGTCCCAAAGGCATAGATGCTAGCAATTTTGTGCAAGAATACCATGGACTGGGCTGTCCTTGCGTTTTTCCGATCCCGAATTGATATTCATTGTGGTTGATTGAATTTTATTTCTGACATTTCGAAATTCGGTTTGAAAATGAACTTGTTTAAAAAAATGGATATCAAAGCATTTTGAAAATTGAACGTTCATTCTTCTGGTGACGTTAGTTGTCATGAGTTATCATTTGATTTTCCCATGGAACTTATAGGTAGTCAATGTTATGTTGCTTGAAAATCCACGCTTTTGAATCTAATGAGCATGACTTACCAAACCTGGACAACGGTCATAACTTTTTCTGGTGAAGTCGGGTCGACACAGTTTTTTCTGCAAAGTTGTTTGTTAAAGTCTAAGAAATTTGTTAAAATAAATGCTTTTGGAGCATTGCCATTTAAGCTGAGTCAGTTAATTGATAGGTTTTCAAAATATATCAAAATTTCAATTTTTGATGCCAATTCGTGAAGAAAAATGCAAACCGCATGAAGTCAAAATACGATATTCGGTGGTTTATGGACCCAAGCTAACGGAAACTGCAACAAATAATTTCCAAATTTGAACACGAAACTGAAATTTTGAGCACAAAAACTTCAAGAGCACTAAATGACAACTAGACATAATGTTTACATTCGATGAAGTTGCACAATACACACAAAAACTCTGTTGAACACACTTAAATCGTAGTATCCGTTTCGGGGTGGCTAAAGATTTGTTTGAGTAATTTTTTACGCTTTTTATAATTGATCACATAACATCTCAAGAAAAGATACACAGATAATAAGAAACATTGAAATTTCTGCGTTATCTATGCACATAACGGGAATGCTAGGTATGGCAGAAAATAATGGGATATTTGATGTAAATTTAAGCCAGATAACGTCTGAAACGAGCCTGTTGTATGAAAGATTGCTAACTTTGTTGTATGGCGCATAAAAGATTGCAAAAAATTTAGTTGTTTACGCCTCCTTTGGCTTGCAATTAATCGAGGGGAAATTTCACGCACCTGTTAAAATTTATTTTTTTCTGTGTATAAACGCCGTATTTTCAATGGCATTGTGTTAATTGTTTGGGGGGTGGATTAACTTTGTTTGCATTCTGTACGTTGACAGCGTATACAAAACGTTTGAGACCAGTTACAAATGAATCTCAAATGATGAAATTTAACAAACGTGTAATAAAAACAGAAATATTTTAAAGGGTGACTCCGGCGTACTGGTTAACATCCATACCTCTCACGCCAAAGTCACGAGTTCGAATTTCACCCCCGTATAAGTTACGAAAATACCCAAAAAAGGTATTTGAAGTGACTACAACGGGAGATGAACCAGCCCAGGGCTGAAAATCTCGATAATAAAGGAATAAAAAAAAAAGAAATATTTAAAACTAATACGCAATCTTGCATAGAACAGAACTGATTAAGACGATATTGCGCTTCAGTTTACAAAAAATATCACGTGAATGTATGCCAAATCTAGCGTTCCACATATGTTCATTATTAATATAAAATTACAATTTTTTTTTAACTGTTATTAAGTTATTAACTGAAACTGTTACCAACACAATATTTTGATAATATCTTATCTGTTGTATAAATACAATATGCTTTTATTTTCTTAAGCAGAGGAAAGGTGAGTTTTAATAGCAATGATCCGAATCATTCAAATGACAGATGAAATTGAATTTTTATTACTTAAACGAACGAAAAGCTCAAAATAGCAGACGGCCGTGTGCATAGGTTGGTTTGAAACATTGAATAGTCGATTAAAAGCAATTCTTACGTATAAAGATACCTAGTTACACTATAATTTACTGTCAGAAAAACAAATGACCTTCAATCTAGGCCAACTGACAACTTCCAGAATTAGCTACATGGGCTTACCTCAAGGCTCATGTTTAAGTCCCTTACTTTATAATTTTTATGTTAATGATATTGATAATTGCTTGAGAATAGATGCACTTGCCGAGACGATGCTGTGATCTCCTTAAGAGGTCCGCGTAAGCGGAAGTCTTGCAAAGACCATTGCAAAATTTTTTAAATAATCTGTCCATCTGGACCAGAAATTTGGGGATCGAGTTTTCTACCGCAAAAAACAACGAATTCGATAATGTTTTACTAGAAAGCGCCCAACCCAACTGCGTCTAAAGCTTTTGGGAAGAGACATTACCCAATCTTTGACCTTCAAATACCTTGGAGTCATGTTTGATTCAAAATGCACTTGGAGTACCCACATTGCGTATTTAAAACAGAAAGGTCAACAAAGGATCAATTTTTCTAAAATCAATTTCCGGAACATGGTGGGGTGCTCACCCGGAAAACCTCATTAAACTCTTCAAAACAGCTTGTCTTTCAGTTCTCGAATATGGCTCTTTTTGCTTCCTCTCCGCAAGAAACAGCCACCTCATTAAATTGGAAAGCATTCAATATCGATGTTCACGTTTGCCCTGGCAGGCGTGAAACCCTTACAGAACCGCCTCTGAGAGATCTCATCTAGAATACTGATCAAGTATGGAATCAGTAACAACCTTGCTATTGAAAACTTCGAAGAAATGCTCAAATTGAGTACCCAGTCGATATTCTTGCGAATCTATATTAACTATATGTCATCCGATATTAGTCTTCCATGTTATAATTCTCCTGTACGCTTCCCTTATAACAGTTCCTCCATTGATTATGATCCATGAAACAGGCTCCGACATGCTCATAGACCATTATTTCATCTTTTCAGATAGTCTCGGTTCTATTGAGGCCCTGCAGTCGATGAAAACCTTGAGGCACTCATCTTACTTCCTTTCAAAAATAAGGGAGCAGATGTGTGCGATGGTCGAAAGGTCATTTACATTGCTCAATTCCAGGCAATGATAAGGCGGACTCTCTAGCAAAGGTGGGCGGACAAGAAGGCGAGGTTTTTTAAAAGAAGAATTTCACATGATGATTTTTTTCAGAGTTCTCTTCAAAGTTGGCAAAACGTAGACATGTAATTCTCTTGGGAGGTGGTTACATTCCATTATTCCAAATGTTTCATCGAAATCGTGGTTCGAAGGTCTGGATGTAAGTCGCGGTTTCATTCGTGTGACGTCAAGACTTATGTCCAACCACTCCTCGCTAGACGCACATCACGTAGAATTAACCTCGTCGATAGCAATTTATGTAGGTTCGGAACCGGTTATGATGACATCGCTCACGCAGTTTGGTATTGCCCGGATAAAGATGCCTGCAGAGCACGACTATTGGATACCCTAGTGGCCCGAGGTAAGAGATGTTTTTAGGAATGCGTGATCTTCCCGACATGCAAGCGATTAACGAATTCCTTTGTTTGTCTGATCTAAGAGTGTAACGTCATCACCCCCGTTTCTGCCAATCTAGTAAATTCCCTACCAGTGTGGCCCTGTTAAACTATACTTTTGTTTCCGTGCTACTTGTACCTGCTAAGCAAGCTGTGGTTACCCATCTGCAGCTTAGTTCCTGGAGGGATTTCAGGGATCGAGGATTTGGTAGATATCGCAACCAAAAGCAACAAATAATTTCGTAAATAGGTTACCTACCTAGCCCTTTCCAAACGATAATGTGACCCATTAACCTCGAGCTAGCTACAAGTAATTGGCATCCTACTTTTACTAATATTGAAAAATAAAATTTTATAAAACAACAATATTGAATATCGGCTCCGGAGAGTGTTATACACGAGTGAGCCTAACAACAGGGCTGGTAGCAGGTCACTTTTTAGTGACTTGGTCACTTTTTTCGAGACGGTCACTTTAAAGTCCCTTTTTTTAAGGCCTTTTTAACTAAAGTCACTATTTTTAGTAATTAGTCACTTTTTTCAACTTTTTTGGGAAAAAATTAGGCGATAATGAATCATTCTACTTTCAGTGTGTAAAATGAAAGATATATTTTATTATATTATTTTATTTTTCGAGCAGTTTAATCTCAATATGCAGCGCTTAGTAAAAGAGAAAGCTTTCTTTTAATATTAGACTTTGCAGTCGTTTGTGCTGTCTTGTTCTCCCCCACGGGAAACTTGTAAACAGCGCGCAGTAACGTCAAACATGACTTACTGCGCGCCGCGTTTTCAAGATTTTTGTGGGAGAGAACAAGACAGCACGAACGACTGCAAAGCTCAATTTTTTGCTCGCCCGCGTCGTTTCAACGTTTTGTTCACAAACACATTCACAAAGCTTTGCAACAGAAAAAGTGTACTCTAGCAGTGTTCGGATGCGTATCGCTCGCTCGTGGTTTCGCACAAAATAAGAAGTGAATTTCAAACTCGAAATCTGAAAATATTGTCTTTGCCATTTCCGGTCACGTATATTTTTCGTAAAAGGTAATGATTTTCTATGTTATTTTCGTGAACCAACTACTTACTAGTTTAACGATTTAACAATAGATGGCAGTTTAAGTACTACCATTAGCAATGCATTTGTGCATCCCTTTTTTACGTAAATGATTCTGGCAGCGGCCGTAGCATTAGGGCATCTTCAGCGGTGGTCTATTTTTGGAACAACTTTATACTTGATTTGCATCAGCAAAACTTGAATAGAACCAGCTAAAATAGACCAACTTCGCGTTCCCCGCACCGGTGTTGTATTTTTTGTCGTTAAACCCGCCAACAGCTGGATTTCAATTATTCAACGTCAGAGGTCAGAATTTTTTTTTCAGAGATCACAGATTTATCGCAAACTTGTTGCCATGGATTAATTTGACCTAATAATCTTTACTTGCTCTTTGGTTTGCCTGAAGGTTTAATAACATCTCGGAAATGCTATTGATTTTACAGAAATTCCACCAACTTATTTATAGTTTAGCAAATCGACCAACTCCCCAGACTATTTACAATTTCTCGTTAATTATTGATATATTTGTGATATTCTACTTTTATCATGAAAGATGTACCTACTGGGAGTCCAAATAACTTCTGGGAAGCTAAATCTTCTTCTCAAAGTTGCGGCTATTTCCAGAAAGTTGTTTCTATTCCATGGAAGATCAGCAAACTTTTTAGAAGTTCAACCAAGTTTCTAGAATCGTTGAGAATTTTTCGGCAATTCAATGGACTTCTCTGAAGTTCCAACTCTTCTCTCCTCAAAAAAGAGTGAGAAAATTTCATGATTATCTTCAAACTTCCAATAAGTTTATTCAACTTCCGAGAAGCTTAATCAACATCTGTCAAGTTCATTATATTTCCACGCAATCTTCATAGATACTCCGAAGTTCATAGTAACATAGAAAATAATGTTCAAAGAGTTCATTTAGTTTTCAGAAGCTTATATAAGTTCTGACAACTTCATGTAACTGTCGAGACTGTTTAAAAGCTGTTAAATATGCAATTTAATAAAATAAATTTAAAAACGGTTCCTGAAATAAAGAGTTTTGGAACTTTCCCTCAGTGAAATACGAATTGAATCTATTTTCAAGATGCCATTGGATTTCACCAGAAAGCGTATAAAAATTGCTATAGTAAAATGTATCCTCTCCCCAGAAAATAAGCCTACCAATCTGATCTCCAGTAAACTTGCCAAAAGTTTCTATTAAACAGGATTTTTTTAAATGTTCTGTTATTGTAAATGTATCTGTATGAGCTATGTGCGAGTGCTAATTATGACCAATCCATCAAAAAATCGATTGCTCACTATAAAGACTTCATTACTTTTCGTTTCCAAGCAATCAAAATACTATTCGGAATCGGAATTTGCCACCAAATTAGTCGTAAAATCCACACTAGTCACACTTCCGGGAGCCTCCTCGTTTCGAACTAGTCAGCGTTTCCCGAAAAATGCAGTAGCAGTAAAAAACTTAAAGAACCATCCGTTATTCAAGAATGAAACGAAAAGGTGATTTTCTAGCACCGGGAGCAATTTGAGGTAATTAAAGTAACCACTTTTTGTCCGGCGCCAGTATCACCCGCAACAAATACGGCTACTTTTTTGCTCACAAGTGTACCTCAGCAAGCCTCAATGTTTTTTCGGAACGAAAAACACCGAAACAATATCTGCAACAACTAAAAAATAACAGACGGTCCATCGGTCAGCATTCAAAGTTTTGTTGGTTTAATCGAGGGTTTGCGTAAACAACACGGTTGATTATAAACTTGATTTTTTGTCATGTAAAAGCTGAATTTCACTCATTAATTGGTATTATCAAGCAGCGTGTAGTGTTTCGAAGTGGTATTTAACTTGTTCCAAATTGCGAAAAGAATAGATCAAAACATATACCCGTTTTAAAATGATGCAAAATAGATCCGGTATAAAACCAAATTTACAACACCGGTGCAGCGATGTTTTTGCGTTTGATCTAAAAAAATAAATCCAAACAACGATTTGAACCGCCGTTGAAGATGCCCTTATGGTATGCTTGTATGCTTCAATTTTTTTAGTACAAATTGATTTTTATTAGGATAAATTTTTATTCACTTCGACACTGAGGCATCCTAAAACCAAGTGAGCTCTCACTTTTAGTAACCTTTTGAAAAATTTGGTCACTCTTTGGTCCTTTTTTTACAAATTGAAGTCACTATTTAGTCACTTTTTTCATCAACGTAGTCACTAAAATAACTATTTTTAACATCGTTGGTCGCTACCAACCCTGAACAAATAAACGAACTGATTAATAAAAAAATACTAGTTACAGCAACCAAAACTATCCAAAATGATGTCTGATCAATCATGCCTCTAATTACTTCAATTTAATTTATTAATTTATGGAAAAAGGTTGCAAAAGACGTGAGAGGTTTATCCTATAGACAACAAGCTGTCGAATGATTGGACAGTTTCCGTAATCTTCCCTGAACCATGACTTACTATACTGGCTTTCGGCTGCGAATATTCAAATCATCACAACAAAAACGAAGGATAATCCATCCTCGGCACTATAAAAGAAGGACAAAGAACCCGGTTCAGGCGTTTGGCAGTAAAACAATATATCTCGCCTGACTTTGGGACCGCCCGAGCTGTCCGCATCATCCTTCCGTTCTAATTTTCTCATAACTTCTTACTTTTCGGTTATGGGTTTGGCTAAAAATGAAATAACGGACACCCGCGACCAGCGATGGCAGCAGTATTAGTATAATTATTAGCTCGACCCGGGTTGGGCACTCAAAAGCATCAACCGTTTTCATTTACATAGTTCCTCCCTGGTGCATGGAAAAGGGGATATACGCTTCATAACCCAGACGCATTAGAGAAACCGCTCAGGGTCAACCTCCTCCCGCCGGTGAGTCGAAAAATTTCCCCCAAGACTGATAGCGCTGAAGCGAGACTTATATGGCGGCGAAGTAGAAAAGCGACTTTTCATCGTTCGGCGATAAAAGCTTTTGCTCCTCAATTGTCTTCGTTCTCGTTGAGCCTTTAAAAGCAACCGAGAGCCGTTTGCCCGAAATAAACATTCATTCTGTACAAAATCTATACCTCTATGGTCTACGCGGCTCATTTATTGGCACAAATGGCTCGCCTAATGTCGTTTGGAATTCAGTCATCGCTGAGGACAGCATTCTTTTTTCACTCTTATTAATTTCAGTCGCTTTGTTGTTGAACTGTTTACTTTCAATCGGAAGCTCGTCCTGTTTGTGAGCGTTTATTGTATACTTTTCACTGGTGTAGGGAACTAAGAGAAAAATGATTTTTAGCTCTAGTAAAGCTTTGCCATATGTGACATTCTCCTAGGGGCGCGTGTCAACAGGAAAGAAAAACGACAAAAGAATGAGTTTGACAAAAAAAAATGCTGTGCTAGTCTTATTGGCTTTGATGCGGATTAGCTTTGTTTACGGTGAGCAATTCCACGTATAAAATTTTATTTATTCAATTGTTGTTGGAATTCGCAAAACTCCTCCGATTATGAGAAGTAGAAAAATCGTATACGATTAGCAGGAATAAAGCGGCGTTTGTAGTATTACCGCTCAAAGGAGATTTCAATGAAACGATTTCCGCTCAAGGGTGTAGCTCTTTAGCTTTGTTATATATCTTCCATCCAATTAAATACATTAAATTGAATGCTGGAAGCTACGCCAGTTTGATGGAAAGGGATTTTTATTCGAGGGCACGGGATCCCAACGACGACGAAAAAATCAATTAGGCAAGGCTTACTTAGGTCGTTAGAACGAAGCAAAGTTATTTTTCTTTGAAATTTTGATTCTGAAAATTAATTTCATTTGCGTGAATAATCATTCCTCGAACACATGCATACTTTTTTTAAGAAGTGCACTTAGTAGTTCATTCAGAAATCGTTTGAGCCGAAAAACCTGTTTGAGACGTGGCTGGTTACCCGTTCCGCTTACTGAGTAGAAGGTCGGCATTTAAATCCCACGCCCACCTCTTTCCTCGCCATTTATCACTTTACCTCTTTGTATCCCCAATAGATTTAAAAATAAAACTGGAGTTAACTGATGTGCAAATTATCATAATTTACATAAAACGGTTAGTAGTAGATAACTTGATTAACTATTTGGACATTTACGACCAACTGAAGTAATATGAATTGCATTGATTTTGAGGATTACCATTCAAAAACTGAACATGAAGTAAAATCCTGCGCAAAGAACTTCTTCAGTTCCGTAGTAACATAATTGAAATCGGAAAATTTTCCATCGAAAATGCATCCAAACGAATGTTGACAATAACTCAGGAAATAATTGCAACTTAAACTTAAGTTAATAATTTATAACAAATGTGTACAGTATTTTCCAAACATTATCGTGATCGGAAATATTTTGATTTCATTCCAGTATTTTCAAATGACATGAGTGTCTATCGTGGCACATGACATAAGAGAAGCATTCAGCAAATTAGATGTCCAAAGGTTATGGACATGACAGACCTCCACCCATGTTTTTGAAAAACTTTGTATTGTTTTGGCTTTTTAGTACGTTTGTTTGGCAAAAATAATGGATTATTTCATGTAAACTTAAGCCAGGTAACACCTGAATCTAGCCTGTTGTATGCAAAATGGCAAAATTTGTTTTATGGCACATGATTGATTGCAAACAATTTTGTTGTTTACACTTCCTTTGGCTTGGGAAATTTTACGCGCTTAAAGCTATGTCCATTTAGAATCCGGAATAATTAAATCATCTGTATCTCGGTAACGAATTGACGTACAAATAAGTTTAATACATCAGGTACACTACTTTAAATTAAAAAAATATCAAAACAAATCATTTATCTTCGTTTCTAATGAAAATGTCTTCTTTATTTCTCCCATAAAACGCTGCACACTTTCGGAGTCAACTTACTTGGCACATTTGTTCCACATTTTGGTCATCTGAGTCGCATCCCGAGCCGTTTTTCCACTTTTCTTAAGCTTCCGCGTCATTATTGCCCAAAATCTCTCGATGGTCCGGAACTGCGGGCAGTTGGGTGGATTAATGTTTTTATCGATGAAATCTACATTATTATCGCGATACCATTGGATGACTTCCCGGCTGTAGTGGAACTCGCCAAATCTGCCCAAAACTTCACGGGACCTTTATGGGCTTTAATGAAAGAATTTACGCGGTTTTTTAGGCATTATTCCTCGTACAGATTTGAGTCCATCGTCTTATTCGTCACGAATATTTTGATCTTTGCTCCGCAGCTGCATATCTCTTGCCAAATCATCCGTTTTTGTTGGCAAATTTGTCAATAAAAAAAACTTAAACTTCGCAGGAACATCTCCTTGTGCCGTCGCCATGTAGAATTTTTGGCCAGGAAGTTCCAAAATTCTTGGCATCCTTGGTACTTGGTACTTCAACTTGCTGGTACAATTTCCGAGCTCTAGTTTTGGTGACGAAACATTGCCTCAACATTCTGTTTGGTTGGTTGCTGGCTCGATAAGAACGATATTTCGAATGGTCCTGCGAACAGCAGCGTATTTTTGTGCAATTTCATAATCTGATAGTCCAGGTTTTGCTCTGACGGTTATCAACACCTTTTGGTTCAGCTTGCGGTTATATGTTCCACTACGACGCTTACTTTGAGGCACTCGATCCACGCTCTTTCGCTCCCTGAAACGTTTGAGCACATCATACACGGTTGATTTGGCGATTTTCAACGTTTTTGCGATTTTTATTGCGGACCACGTTGGATTATCAACGTGGGTGGGCAGATTATTTTCTCTTCTCTCGGTTTCCATCTGGAATAACTATTGACTTACTGCACGAAACACCGTGAAATTTAAACCACAGAAAGTGAGCGGCTAACAAACCGCTGTAAAAGAATTCTTGCAGCGGTCACTTTACGTGCCGCTGCAACACAATAATTGATTCCGGATTCTAACTGGACAGAACTTTAATAAAATTAATTATTTTCACTGTCGATGGAGTGTCCTTAAACTCCATAAAAAAGAGTGAATAAACTCTGGATTTTAAATTTGGAAGTGCCAGTCTTCGAAAGAAATTCCAAAAGAAAAATAAACTCACTGAAAGACCAGGAAGTAGGGTGGTGATGACAAGATGATCGTAGATCAGATAGAACAAATGCCAGGACCAACAACAAGCTCGTCAAGGATTAAAAAATCAAATTCATTCAAGTGAATCTTCATCACGCAAAGAAAGCAACAGCTGTACTCTGCAAAAGATACACAGAGCGCTAACTGGATATCGCTCTTATCCAGGAGCCATGGACAAATAATAGCGGGATATTGGGAGTTCCTACTTCTTGACTAAATTCTTATAAGTAAATCTGCAATGATATACAGCTAGCTCCAAGAACGACAATCTTAGTGAGTGGGATAGTAAACATAGTTACAATTACAAAATTCATCAAAAGAGACATAGTTGCGGTCACGATGGAGGTGCCAACAATTCAAGGAAAAACGGAAATATATGTTGCATCAGTATACTTTCCATAAGACGTGGGAGGAGTACCCTCAGCAGAAGTAGCGGAGCTTGTTTCGTTCTGCAAGAAACAAAATATGGCGTTTATAATTGGTTGTGATGCAAATGTTCATAGAACCATATGGGCCAGTACGGGCATCAACAAAAGAGGTGAGTACCATTTAGAGTATATTTCCAACAATGATAGACATATGTAACAGAGGAGATGCATCCATTTTTGTCAATGCAATTAGACAAGAAGTTCTTGATTTGACATTGTGTAGTCCGATTATCTCTTACAAAATCAAAAATTGGCATTGGATGAAGTATCTTTATCTAATCACATGCACATATTATTTGAATATAGGGCTGATCAACAACTCATACAAACTATAAGAGATCCTAGGAAGACAAACTGGGAGCTCTACAATCCAGTGTTAACAACGAACGTAAATATGCCGGTAGTTAGCACAAATTCTCAAAAAGAACTAGAAGAAAGTTCTAAACAACTTTCAAATATGATCCAAAATGCGAAAGTTGTGTTGCTAAGGAATTGGAGGCATGCATGTGAAAACATTGAAAGTATTTCAGCAACTGCCAGGTTGCAGAAAATCCTCGCTAAAGACCATTCCAATAATGGGGTTGGGACTTTGATAAAAGAGGATGGATCTTTTACTAATTCTGTTTTTTCACTAATGATGGATAGAGATAATGATGGAAACACATTTTCCTTGTTCTATTATTAGTTCAAGCGAAAATCAAGGCACATGCGCATCCATAACTGGCATCAAAGAAACCAGGACGGGTGTTCATGAAATAAACAACGAAACGACTAGGCTAGAAAGAACCAGGGATGATGCTTGTACTTTGGCCAGCATCATGTTCAGCAAAAGTAAAGTAGATTGAGCGATTGACTGCTTTGAATCTTTCAAGTCTCCTGGTAGGGAAAGAATTTTTCCTGTTTCCACTACAGAAGGAAAAGGTTATTTAAACACCCATTCTCACAAAACTTTTTCAAGTAGTAGTAAAGTAGTACTCGAACCAAGGACGTCACCCTTTGTCTAACATCCCACTGCGGGGTAGGTCAAGGCACGGACGAATCCGCCACCTCAACAGGCAAAAGGTGACGTTTGGTAAGCGCTCATGTACCACTGATAGCTTTGTGATAGTTATTCTAGCGATATATTGTATGCACTCTGTTTTTAAGCGCACTTGGGAAAGGAACTCTCTCCCTTTTGGGTTTGTTTCGAATCGCAACGTCTGAGATCACTCAAGTTTTTCTCGTCATATCTTACGTAGAAAAAACACGGTGAAGCGTTGCGATACTGATCCCCACCGGTATGGTTAATGGTTACCACAATTTATGGTTTTTACATACTTTAATTGTTATGTTTTTGTATTCTCCGTGCGTGGAGTAACCAAGAGTAGACAGTAATGTTTGCTAGAATAAAAGATATGAAGAGAAAGTTTTGAAAGGTCTATCATATCTGGTTAAAACTCTGTGTAAATATCAGTTCGCATATCAGGAGGGTAAATCATCAGTAACAGCACTACACACGTTTGTTACAAAACTAGAAAAATAGTTTTGAAACAAAAGAAATTTCACTAGCTGCTTTCCTTGATATCGAAGGTGCATTCGATAACACATCTCATGAGTCAATGCTCACAGACAAATGCATTGTTGATTGGATTACGGAGATGTTATCAAAAAGAGAAATATCAGCGAACTTCGGAAGCTCATTCATCAGTGTTAGAGCAAACAAAGGGTGCCCGCAAGGAGGCGTGTTATGACCTCTATTGTGGTCTTTAATAGTTGATGACCTTCTCAAAAACCTGATAAATCTAGGCTTCGAAATAGTTGGCTTCGCAGATGATAATAGTACGTGGAAAATATGACGGTATCATCGCAAACAGAATGCAAATTGCTTTAAATTTTATCTGATCGCGGTGTGATACACAGAAAAAAAATTAATTTTAACAAGCGCGTAATATTTCGCTTCGTTTAACTCTAAGCCAAAGAAGGCGTAAACAATGTTTGCATACAACAATGTTTGCAATCTTTCATACAACAGGCTTGATTCAGGCGTTATCTGGCTTAAATTTACATGAAATATCCCATTATTTTCTGCCAAATCTAGCATTCCCTTTATGTGCATTAGATAACGCAGAAAATTCAATGTTTCTTTTTATCTGTGTAAGAAAGGACTGAACATAAACCCTTCCAAAACAACTAAAAAAATTATCATTGAAAGGTAGCTTTTTGAAACATTCAGATACCGTCAAATACCTTGGAGTAACCCTTGACAGCAAACTTAATTGGAATACGGACGATAACCAAAACTACCAATGCTCTATGGATAAGTAAAAGAACATTTGGGAAGCAACGGGGACTGAAGCCGAAGATGATTCATTGGATTTACTAGGCAATTGTGAGACCCCGGGTTACCTATGCTTCATTGATCTGGTGGCCAAAAACGAAAGAGAGAGTTGCTCAGAGAAAGTTAGAAAGACTTCAAAGACTAGCCACTTTTTCAATCACTGGTGCAATGCGAAATACACCATCGAAAGCACTGGATGCTTTAAATACTATACATACATATTGCATCAAGTCGTACAACTAGAAGCTGAAAAGAGCACTCTGAGGATTAAAAGATCTGTGAACCTCTTTGATGGTGATCTAATAGGACATCTAAGCATTCTAAAATTTATTAAACTAAATTCATTAGCTATGAACAACGAATGTTGGATGGAAAACACATACAACTTCGACCGTGCATATCAAGTATTTGATCCTGGGCGTGATTCGTGGTCCAAATCTTCGTCTAGGATCGATAGTTTTCTTTACAGATGGTTCAAGAATGAACGATCAAGTTGGAGCAGGAGTAACTGGTCCAGGGATAGACATGTCAATTCCGATGGGCAGGTGGCCTACTGTATTCCAAGCTGAAATTCAAGCAATTCTGGAATGTTCTGTTATAGCTTGCGTAGATACTATAGACATTCAAATATATGTATTATGTCAGACAGTCAAGCAGCTCTAAATGCTTTAAAGTCAGCAACATGCACATCTAACCATGTTTGGGAATGTGTTCAATCATTTCAAAAATTGTCTGGTTGTAATCATGTCAAGGAACTGGTGGAAAGAAACGAGCCGATACACTAGCAAGACTCGGATCATCTCATCAGTTCGTAGAATCTGAGCCCTTTCGTTGTTTATATGCTTCTTCTCTTAGAACGGAGCTCAAAGCCTGGGAATCTTCGAAAGTGAATGAAAACTGGAACAACACTTTCCCAGCTTGGCAATCAAAGCGGTTCATTACTCCAAATATTTCTTTGACTCGCAAAATACTTGATCTTTCTAAAAAATACTGGTCTTTTAACAGGCCATTGTCCGAGCTGCTATCACTCGAAGGTGATTGGAAAACGTCAAGATGATTCATGTCGTTTTTATGGGGTATGGAAAAAGAAGACTCGGAACATTTGTTATCCCACTGTCCGGTAATTTTCATTAAAAGAAGTCAGTTCTTCGGCAATGGGCTAATAGAACCCTTTGATATTTGGAGTACAAATTCCAGTACGGTAGTGCAATTCATTCGAAGTATAATATCGTGCAGGGATAATGCTCTAAGTCAAGCGTTGACGACCACTCCTAACAATAGTGGCACGTCACCTGGCCAGAGCTAAAAAAAGGGGATATATCACAATAGATCTAAAAAATGGTCGCGGTGATGAAAATATCCGACAAGCAATATATATTAAAAAAAAAATCTATGTTGTTTTACGAACATTTTCACATATTAGCAATAAATCAATACCGATACCTTGATGCAGCACTTAAAAGTTAACATAAACAATTACACTTTCAACAGTAATAAGTCATTATTTACTTTCGTTTACTCAATATTAAATTGGAAAACTAGAAACATTTAAATTAACAGTTCACTTGATCTGTATGGAAAAAATTAAAAAGAAAAACTGAAACACTTACTGAAGAAGCCTGTAAGTCGCAGACGAAATATACCTATCTGTCTAAGGATGAGATTTTTCTATTGGAATTTAGAGGAATTCGCTCGCGTTTACCACTGATATTTTGAAAAAGTGTTTCAGTTGTTGTTTTTCAAGTCTTCAAAGTCTTTATAGTGTTAATTTATATCTTTATATATGTTAATTTATATAATTTATGTGTTGAAAAATTATATTAAAGTTTAAACGTCTTCGCATTTTTTCTGCAGGATGCAGAAGAAGAGAGCCCTGTCTGTAGTATAGAACGGAAGGCACATATCCTACGATATATAGTGTTGGTAAATGTTCATAAATCGATATTTTGTGTTCAGAACATCTAGAACTTATAAGGTTTCATAAACACGTTCTGGTTTTTTTTTATTACTGAATGAATCTTTTTTCTATATATAGGGTAGGGAACGGCTTAAGCACCCCAAGACCCTATTCCAAGCACGGGGTAAACGTTAATCAACAACGCTCATTTTTTGCAGTATGGTGCTCCATGTAGGGAAGCACCATACTGCAAAAAAATGAGCGTTGTAGATTAACGTTTACCCCGTGCTTGGAATAGGGTCTTGGGGTGCTTAAGCCGTTCCCTACCCTATATAAATGAATTTCTGTCTGTATGAACCTTACCTAGAATCGAAAGCTACTGTACCGATTGACGTGAAATTTTGTATGCAGGAGTTTTTGGGGCCGGGAAAAGTTCTTATGATAGTTTGAGACCCCTCCCATCTTTGGAAAGGGAGGCTCCCATACAAACGAAACACATATATTTGCATTACTCAAGAACTAATCAACCAAAAGAAACAAAATTGAGCACGTGAGAGTTTTTTGAGGCAAGAAATGTTTTTATGGTAGTCTTCCTTCCTCTTAGTTTTTATGGTAGTCAGACCCTTCCTCTTTCTAGAAGGGAGGCTATCATACAAAAGAAACTGAGATTTCTGCATAACTCGAGAACTAATTAAGCAAATGGAACCCAATTTGGCATGTGGGGATTTTGAAGGCAATAAATGTTTCTACGGTAGTTCTAGGCCCCTGTTCTCTGTGTTAGAGAGGAGAGGAGGAGGGTCCCATACAAATGAAACACAAGTTTCTGCATCACTTCAGAACTAATCAAGTAAATGGAACCAAATTTGACAATTAGCGGTTTTTGAAGTCAAAAAATGTGTCCATCGTAGTTCGAGACCCCTCCGCTCTCTGTAAGAGGGGGGCTCTCATACAAATAAAACACAAATTTCTGCATAACTCGAGAACTAATCAAGTAAATGAACCCAAATTTGGCAAGTTTTTGAAGGCAAGAAATGTTTCTAAGGTGACTCGGAACCCGTCCCTTTTTTTTAAAGGAGGGCTCATACAAATAAAACAAATTTTTGAATAACCCGAGAACTAATCAAGTTACTGGATCCAAATTTGGCAGGTGGAGGTTTTTTAAGGAGGGATATATTTCTATGGTGGTTTGAGCTCCCTCCGCATTCTAGGAGAAGAGACTCCCATTTAAATAAAATACAAATTTTAGCATAACTCGAGAGCTAATGAAACCAAATTTGGCATGTTGAGGTTTTTGAAGGCAAGAAATGTTTCTATGGCAGTTAAAGGCCCCATCCCTCTTGATTGTGGGGGAGGGGGGAACTCCAAATTAAATAAACATTTCTGCATAACTCATCAGCTAATCCAGCAAGTGAAACCACATTTTGCATATGGGGGTTTTTGAATGTACGATTTCTATATAGGGTAGGGGCAGGCTTCAGCATCCCGGAAACCTATTTCAAGCACGGGGAAAACGATAACTTACAATGCTCATTTTTTACAGCATGGTGCTTCATCTAGAGAAGCGCCACACTGCAAAAAATGAACATTGTAGGTTAAAGTTTACCCCATGCTTAGAATAGGGTCCTGGGGAGCTGTAGCCGTTCCCTACCACATACAAAAATGAATTTCTGCTGTCTGTCTGTCTGACCCTTATAGATTCGGAAAGTTCTAAAACGATCAGCGTGAAAATTTGGATGGAATGAACCATATTTGGCATGTGGAGGGTTTTGGTGGTATGGTGGTTCGAGACCCCTCATCTGGAAGGGAAAGCTCCCACACAAATGAAACACAAATTTCTACCAAACGTGAGAATTATCCAGGTTACAAAGATTATTTCTTTGGCTTTTTTAGTCTTTGTGGGTAATGAAAACAGATGATTTTTTATTTTCCGACGATTCGCCGTATGATGTTTCGCCTTCTTCTAGGGATTATAGATTTCTGTTTTTGTCATATTATGTTTTGATACAAACGGTGGTACAGACGATTGAAAATCACCGGTTTTCATTTCCCACAAAGACTGAGAAGCAAAAACATAATCTTAGCACTACCAAGTCACAGTCGATAATCAGTTACAATATCCAGGTTACTAAACACAAAACGTGAAATACTTGGGTAAGAAGCATGTTCTGATAGAAGGTTGAACCCCTGCTTAGTCAAAAAAAAAAATCATTCCAAAAAACCCAATAGCCCAATATATTTTTGTTTTTTATTTCTAAAAATATCTTTAAATCCTCGGAATGAATAAGAATGTTTACGTTTTTTAAAATGGGGGAAATATCGTTTACAAATGGTATAACCAAAAGAGGGCCTAGGTGGGAGTCTTGAGGGACTCCTGAATTAACTCGAATAGGATTTGAAGTCTTGCGTTTAATTTTGACTTTTTGCTGTCGATCAGTAAGATAAGACTAGAAAACTTAGCTCAACACCCATTTTTCCAGTTTGAAAAGAAGCATGGGTATATTAATGCGATCAGATGCCTTGCTGAAGTCTGTATAAAAAGCTTCAACATGGTTTCCGTAGTCCATTGCAACCAGTGAATAGTTAACGAAATTAGCTGGGTATCATCGCTTCAAAAACTCTTGGAATGAAAAAGATAATAGCAATACCCTGATAATTTCGTAGTTCCGATTTTTTACCACATTTAAAAATAGGAAATAGATAGAAAATTTTCCACGATTTGGGGAAAATACTGAATTCGATCGACACATCGAAACGCCAAAACAAGAAAGGGAACGTCCATTAATTACGTCACGCAAAAAAGTGACTTTTTATAGACCCGCCCCCTCCCTTTGTCACGTTGTTTGTATGGACCTTCAATTTTTTTTGTATGGATCTTCACGTTTTCCCAAACCCCCACTACCACGTGACATAATTAATGGACCTTCCCAAAGTTGTAAGTTCCGAAGCAACGTTTTTCAGAAAAATGGGGGGGGGGGGGGGGATCCCATTCGGTCCACATCCTTTGTAGACATGTAATTTTTTCAATGCTTCCCTTATGTCATGCAAATTTATATTGTTTACACTAATGTCAATACTAAATTCTGGACAGAATCTGACATATTTGCGATCACGATCTGCTTCAAATAATGTGGTATAAAAAATATCTTGGAAGAAGGTTACTAATAGGTTGAAAATAAATGGCGAGGAAGGATAGTTCTGTTAGTGAGGCAGGTTTATTTTTAGATCATGGATACACTGTGGTAAGTGAAGCGATCAATGAAAGAGAGCGCAGTAGACTGCTTTTTATTTTATATCTCGTGGTGATAGAAAGAGGCAAGTGACAAATGGCAAGGAAGGGGACGGGACTGGGATTGAACTCCCGACCATCTGCTCAGTAAGCAGAACGGGTAACCACTGAGCTACCCAGCCGCGTCTCACACTTTTTTTGTCAAAATACATTTTTGATGGAAAAGTATCAGATTTCAATCAAATTTTTTATTTCTTCATTATACAAAACAGGGTTTTTTGAATAACTTTGTCTCCTGATTCTTTTCAATGGTACATGTTCTACTATAACTTCAAATAACAATTTGTTTAATGCATCAACAGAAGATTCGATATTTTCCTCGTTTCTGAAATTATAACAGACTTTATTTAAATAATTAGTTGCAACTGTTGCCATAAATATGGATTCGGTTTTATTGTTTATAAACACAGAATCTAATTCCTACCCAAGAACTTATAATTGATGCATTACTGAACCGATTGCTGCAACAAATTTGATTTTAATTAAGATTCCTCCTCGTCGGCCCATAGTGCAACGTTCTCCCAACGTGAATTACTATCCTTGCCGGCTGATGTACAAGCATAGCGGAATGTAAGGTTCACAAACCGGCACATGTCATGTTTTTTTTTGTCTGCCTCAACAGCCCTGGCGACGATTTGTTGATCTTCCGTTTCATCCGGAACTGAGTCAATCCTGAAGCCGGCGAATTCCAACGCAAACTGTTGCTCTCGGCAAGCGGCACAGGCCACTCATGTTGGTTTTTTCGCGCTCCAACTTGCAAAAGTCAATAATGCCTGGCTCAATAAAGATTCGCCCCGGCTCGCGTAGAGCTTATCCATCTTCGGAGGAAGTGAAAAGTTAACCAACCGTAGTCGTCAGTCTTGGCTATTCACGTTTCTTTTTTTTCCCCCTATATGGACTGGTTATACTGCAATTCGGGATGAAATGAGTTCGATGGGAATTACTAACGCTGTATGACATTGGTTGACAAATCGAACCGTAAATTTGTATGGGGCGCTGTGGCTGTGCCCGAGCAAGACGTTGTCCTCTTACCTTGTTGCATATTTGAGCATACAATTGGTAGAAGTAGGTGATATTCAGGTATGGAATGCTTGCCTTTTCTACCCCTAGGATGACATACTTTGTAGAAAAGTGCTATTGCTACTGCCATGTTTGGAGCAAGGTGCGCTACTGGAATGCCTCGGATCTGGAATGCCTCCGTGGTAACCGATTCAGTAGAAACGAACAAAAGTCGCCTGTGGCAAAACAGACAGGAAAATGCAATCTTTGCGAGTTATATGCCAGCACAAATGTCAACTTGAATGTTTGATCTCGGTTTATTCAAACAGGAGGTAGCAGTGCTTTCCTCGAAGGATTATGGCACCGTTCACCTTTTGCCGGGGCGCATTCGAGTGGGGTTGATTGTTGTGTGTAATGGCTTTTGTTGCAGTCAAACAGGTGGTCGCCCTTTTGCTTGGTTGGGATGGTCAAATTACCAATGACAGAAGGATTTGGAAATTTCTTGTTGTTTCGTCGACTGGTGGATGAACTTCGTGTGTAGAGTGATTTTTGGAAATGTATGGTGTTTTGCATTGTATGGTATCCATTTTGTGTACATTGGACCAGATATGTTATATCTATAAGTATAAGTGTCCGCATCTGTGAATATCAATTACAATCAAGAACACTTACAAATACAATTACAATTAAATCTGGTGAGTTCATTCCAATAAAAAATAATTATTTTGCATTCCATATCTGCATCTTGATTTTCTATAGTCCTGTTGAATGAACTCAATCGCAAATGATCAATTTCAGGAGGCATTTGTATCGATAACTATACATATACACCGTGATCAATAAATTCGGATACACTTTCAAAATGCATTGAAATAACGCAGACGCTATATTTTGAGTTACTTTATATATTTTATGGAAAGATCAACAACAGCAAATGTTTCGGAATGACTCCTCCTTTAACTTTATTTACCAACATCGTACGATTTTCGAAACTGTCACATTCAGCACCCACTGATTCCATGGGCCTATTCTTCAAAATTTTCTGGATAACTACCTTGATCAGGACCAAATCCGAGATTAGTCGAAAAATACAATGGATTCCGATCCGAAGAGCTTGGAGGCCGTTCATTCTTCACAATCAAATCCGTCAAATTATCCCTTCACCAGGCCTGAACAATATTCACCCCTGTAAGCTGGCGAGCCATCTTGCTAAAATACATAATAATCTTGAATCCTTATCTTGACAAGAACTAGGAAACTAGGAAAATTATGAAGTTTAAAGTGAAGTGAAATGTTAATTTAAATTTTCCTAGTTTTCCAATAACAATCGTTCTACTAACACGCTCGTAAAAGAGTTTTTTTTTTTAAAGTGAAGATTATCTTATCTTTTTTTTAAGTGAAGATTATCTTGTTAAGCAATAAGGGAATTTACTAAATGGAAGTAAATGGAAGTTACTAATATTTCTTCTCATTTTCTAGATAATAATCTTCTCCATAGAGCTGTCGGAGGTTAGGAGCAACAATTTTCTCCAAAACTTCTGTTTTATAATACACTATTTCCTGGCAACCCAGTCTTTTATCAGACAGAGCCGGTGATACAGTTTTGTGTCTGGTATTTTCTTACAACTCGTTTCTTCTTGTTGAATGTATAGAAACCAGAGATCGAAATTCTCACTCAGCTGAGTGAAAACGATGTTCCCTCTCATGCAAGCTCTCGATTAGTAGCAAACCGTTCACATTTTCATCTTTCAGGAAATCAGAGATCGCACAATAGTCTATTTTTACTGTTTTCAAAGATGTTCAAATTGCCGTGGGCATTATTTTTAATTATCAGATTTTTTAAATCGTACCGACAAGATGGCGCTGCAGTCTATCTGTACCAAATCTAGAGAATTTCTGTCTGGTACAAAATTGATCAGATTGTTAAATTGTGTTATTTGACATTATAATTTTACTGCAATTAGCAAAGATAGGCTGCAGCGCTGTCTTAGTGGCAAGATCTGGAATTGATATTATAATTTAGAAAGACCACAAATGGCATACCAAGAAACTTTGAACATGACTGCAACTCTCTAGAGCTTCAATTGGCGAAGATAGAATGCAGCGCCATCTCTGCTGCAAAATCTGGAACTAATCTGATAATGATGAAGTTTTTTCAGAAGCAGATAATTTCTCATCTCTATGCGAAGCGCAAGGAGCGGACAGTAATTTTATTGCTAGAACGCAAAGACATGAAGAGAAAGTGTATTGATAGGTCCGTATAGGCAACGGCAGGCTTTGAAAATGAAAGATACAAGATTGAAAACGAGCGGAAGGGGATTTAACAATCAAAAGTGTAATCTGATAATGTCAAATGACTGCATTTTATATTCCAAACAACTTTGCCCAAGACGGCATCTCTCTAGAGTTTCATATGACAAAGATAGACTGCAGTGCCATCTCTGCAGCACGATTTGGAACTAGTATTATAATATCAAAAGACGATTCGTCGCGCACTGAAAAACTTTGTTTAAGACGCAATTTGCTCCTGTGGAAAGCGAAGCACACCATCCGTGACAACTGGAACGGTCAATGGGCAGGTGTACCTAAAGGAATGCCTCCAAAAGCGTCTACTTCCTCTTCTGAGGTAACGCGATAGTCCTACGATTTTCTGGCTGGATTTAGCCTCGTACCATTACTCGAAAGAGGTTTTGGAGTGGTACAAGGCAGGGGCGACCCCGGCGTAGTGGTTAACATCCATACCTCTCACGCCAAAGTCACGAGTTCGAATCTCACCCCCGGACAAGTTATGAAAATACCCAAAAGGTATTTGAGTGACTACGACGGGAGATGAACCAGCCCTGGGCTGAAAATCTCGATAAGCAAGGAACTGAACTGAACTGACTGGTACAAGGCTAAGGATGTCAATTTCGTGCCGAAGCATCTCAACCCCCTGAACGCACCGGAACTGCGACCAATTTAAAAGTACTGGGCCATCATGAAGCAGGCACTTGGAAAGCTTCCTAAGAAAGTGAAATCGGAGGAAGATATGAAAAAAATGGATTGCCACCCAAAAAAGTTGGTGCAAATGTTGTACAGGACCTTATGAGTAGTGTAAAGAAGAAGGTTCGTGCATTTGGATATGGAATTGAAATTGAATAAAACAAACATGGGATAATACTCATAACACGATTTATTTTAGTCCCTGAGAGTGTGAAGATGATTGGTTGAACGAGCGAATTTTGCCGAACATTTGCGTGTGTCGCAATTTGATTCCGTACACCCTTTACTCCATCGTATATCGTACGCAGCAGCTACCGTTCAAAGAGGTCTAATTAATGTCTTGTAGATGGTCAACTTTGTAGTTTGCTAATAATGCGCCTTTGTATCTCTCTGCTGGTGCCGTTATCGGCGGTCACCAATGAGCCCAGATATACGAATTCATCTACAACCTCGATGTCGTCACCGTCAATCTGAACCTTTTCCCTTCATAAATTTTGTTTTCTACGCATTAATCACAAGCCCTACCAGCTTCAGCTTTAAGTCTGATGTACGTTTCCGCTATCGTCTCAAAGTTACGTGCTACGATATCAACGTCGTCAGCGGAGCGAAATAGTTGGACAGACTTCCTTTATATGTGCAAATCACATCAAATTCATCTAAAACCACACATAACTTTGGTTCACAAACAATTTATAGTTTTATCAGATGAATAGTATTGGAGTGTCACAATGCTATTTATGTATCCTAGAGGGTTTGAGCTGTTTAGTGGAATACCTGTAACTAGAAATGCAAAGAAAAATTAGTATTTTCCATTTTTCCATTTTTTACATTTCCATTTTTCCAACTACTTTTGCTTATCTTGCCAGATACGCGTAATTCTTCTACAATGTGCAGACTTCTTCAGTGTCTCGTACTAATAACTTGAGCCGAACGTAATACCGCTATTTGATTCTGACTAGCAAATGGCCTTTTTCTACATGCATTTGTATTCTTATTTTTCACTCCACATTCTGCCAATAATCAAAACCCCCGCTATGAGGTGACTCCATATCGAACTGCAAAACTGATAATAATCATCGATTCACTCGCGACAAAGCGAAAAAACACTCAAACTTAATAATTTATGTCCGGATGTCACAATACTACCACTAAGGGTGATTTCTTCACCTCCACTTAAGCGTTAAACCAGGTTTAACTATATGGGTAAACCTGGTTTACAATTTAAGCAGAGGTGAAGAAATTGGCCCTCATAAACAAAACTAAGCTGATGTAACTCTTCTTCTAGGTGCGGAGGGGGGAAGCACAAAATAACAAAAATCGTGGACATTCACAAATTTCGGGAGGGAGTTCGATTGTATCCACTACGTTTTTCGTTATGATTTCACTGTTAGTTAAAGTTTAATTATTGCTTGGTTTTTTTCTCGCGAAAACGACGCAGCAAAAACAAAACACGTCAGTTTCAAAGCAAGGCTTGCTGTGCTCTCCGTCATTTTTTATTTGATGTTATGATATTGAATGATGTAATATTATTGGATTTAAATTCATTCCATTAAAATCAATATAGTTACTACGAGAGTCAATACAAAAAAAAACACTATTACGATGCAAGGAAACGGAACAGTCCATCAAAATTTAAGGTTTATTATTCTCTATACCCTTTATAATTTCAAATCTCCGTTGATATCCCAAGTTTTGTATTTTTTTAGCTTATGAATATCGAAAGTTTATTTCGTTGAGTGTAGCTACATTGTCTAAACTTTAAAGTTCACTAATTGAATCGTGATTATCATTCAAACCATCCTGTAGGAAGCTTAATAAGTATTGCGAAGTAAATATTTCGATTTATTGGATTGTATCTTTGGAAGAAAAATCTTATGTTCCCGCGGATTTCACTTAAATGTCTCTGCGTACGATAGAAAACGAAAAATAAAGTAGCTTTATATCAAGGTATGCCTGTATATACAAGAAATTATCATAAACTCATATACAAAATATACGCAAAGCATGTCTTTTACACGCGCATGAAATAGTGTATCCGAATTGATTGATCACGTTGTAAAAATATTGGTGATCTAAATTCAATGTTTGAGTAGTTTCACGCTAAATTTTTTGAATTAACTGAGTCAAAGACTATAATCTTAAGAAAAGTTACCTTATGAAGCATGAATTGAAACATTGTGTTATTTTAGGATAAACATCCCTATTGGCACAATAAATATATCTTCAGGAATTCTCCAAATAGTGCGATGAATGCTCCAACAAGTTGAGTTTATTTTCTTTACATGTCTCGTCCATAATTGATACGCACTCTCATCTCAATCAGCCGAATAGCCGTCGAGAAAAAAGGTTGAAGAATTGTCTACACCACCCGCTGCATTATCCGGGGAATACCTGTTATCGCTTGCCCGTTCTTTTATGCAAAATACAAAAGCTATAAAGTGAAACAAATTGAACTTCCTCCCCAGTCGATGGTTGAAGCTGTCGCAGTTTCCCTGGAAATGGTATCAATCATCCGACAAAAAATGTATTTCCAATATAGAGATTGGAATTCATTCTAATTCTTTCGAGATAATTGAAATGTACTTTGTGAGTATTACGAGCTATACCATTCCTTAGTCAACCTTTCCGATTGAAATTCGTGAATCTCTTGGGGTCTCATGAATCTCGGAATCAATTCAAAAGTCTTTGTTTCGAGATATAGAAACTCTGTGATTGATAGTCATGCATTTTTAATGGCTCAATCCGTGTTCTGCGTAGATCCTGCTTTAGGTGGGTTTGCTTGAAAATAGTTTCCGTAGTTTTACCGCTGCAATGAATGAGTTGAATGCCAACCACCGCTCACTGCTGTTAACAGTCCTTGTGCTGTAAAGGGGGTAAAATAAACACGCGACCGTCAGCATTGGAGGAACTCGAAATTGAGAACGACTCGCTGTTAGTGAAAGATTAACAGTGTTTCAACAGGAAATTACCGTTTTAATTAGCAATAAAACGTCGGGTTCGAGAACAAGAAGGAAAAATTCTACTCACGCAATATGTGTTGTACACCTCCTGCAGAGCACCCGTTTTTTTTTCAGAGGTGTGGAAAAATTGAATGTGAGTCCTACTTTAGCATTTCAGTCGTCTTATGCACAGCAGATTGTTAAAACGTGTGAAATGTATTCACCGACTATGTTGAATTTTGTTTGCGTTCGGTTTTTCGCATTCATTACACTATGGAGTGTTTAAAAGAGGAGCATTTTTATATTTACAGATTTAAATGCATACACATACACAAAACATATATTTATTGGTGAGCTATATCGTTCATACAGTATTCTTTAAGATTCTATCATACCTTCCTTAATATCTGTGGAGAATGACATAAAGCAACCCGAAAAGCAAACACAAGCTGCAGGGGACGATGGGAAAACATGGTCACCCGTGGTCCGACGGCCACTCTCTGGATTATTGGAAAAAATTTAGTCTTGAAATAATATAATCCGAATATTTTGTTTATACCATTGCCAGTGATGGTGGAATCACAATTTAGCGAGTCTATAAATCGTCAACTACAATAACAAAGATAAACTTTGTGTATGGTGACGAACACGGACTTGTTATGATGATTTTTTAGATGCCTCGTAATACTAATGAAAGTTTCTTTAACATATGAATTTGTAGGGAGTGTCTACTCGAAAATTATATATACTACGTTAAAAAGTTTTGATGCACTAATATGTTTAATATAACTATAATTTAGAAGAAAAATTAGTAATCTCCATTTAATTCCAACTACCTTTGCTTATCTTCGACAGATACGCGTATTTCGTCTACAATGTGCAGACTTCTTCAGTGTCTCGTACTAATAACTCGACTCAGTCGAGTTATTAGTACGAGACACTGAAGAAGTCTGCACATTGTAGACGAAATACGCGTATCTGTCGAAGATAAGCAAAGGTAGTTGGAATTAAATGGAGATTACTAATTTTTCTTCTAAATTATAGTTACAAGTATTCCACTAAACAGCTCAAACCCTCTAGGATTCATGTTTAATATGTTAATTTTGACACCCTCAACAGAATTTCGTAGCGAAAGATTGTAACGTAGGTGCGGATCTAAAGAGACGTTGGATTAGCGTAATTAAGAAAGTATGCATGAAAATTAATTCAATCACTCTTCGGTAATCATTTGGTGGTCCTGATGAGAATAATTTGCTTTAAATTTTCGAATGACGGAAGGACAACGGTTGTGATGGATGTGACGATTGTGCTCGATCAGCTGGAGACCATTATCGAGATAACGATGGTTGAGGGTTGAGATAATTGAAATCAATTATCTGCTAATAGTTCCGTTTGTGCTAATATGTTGTCGCTCAGCGTGTTGGCTAATGTATTGTCTGGAAATATTAGCGATGATGTGACAAGCAAACGGCAGGCTCACACCGTACAGCAGTCGTTGCGCCTTATTGAATGATGGCTGCCAACTAGCTCACACCGGACAGCCTTTTTTTCGCGAAGCGCCATCAGCTATTTAGCCACCGGTTTCCAAACTATCGTCTAAACCACTGACAGCTTCGCCATCGTCTTGAACACCGACCGCTTAGTCATCGTCCTCCCCACAAGAGTAAATAACTAATGCAGGGCTGGTAGCAGGTCACTTTTTAGTGACTTGGTCACTATTTTGAGTCTAGTCACTAAAAAGTCACTATTTGCATCCAAAAGTCACTAAAGTCACTATTTTTGCACCGCCAATTTAAAAAAGTTTAAAACATCACTTCGACACAAATTTTTCATTAGGGCCTAACTGACAAACGTAAACAATGGCTTCTTCCTTAAATTTCTCGTTATTGAAAACTCGCCTAATCAATCCACCACGATCATTTCGAAGAGGAAGTGTTCACCTATCCGATAGAATTGGAGGCTTTTTGGGTAGCTTTTGTGCCACGAGAAATTTACGGAAGAAGCCATTGTTTACGTTTGTCAGTTAGGCCTTAATGAAAAATTTGTGTCGACTTGTACCTATTGTAGAATAGTCAACCAAATTAAGCGATCTGGCCACACTATATAAAGTTTAAAAATAAACACCAAAAAAAAAAGCAAGATGCCCTGGCGAACGCTGTTCCGCCACTACCTCAATTGAATTTGTCAAATGCAGTGCGCTGATCGGCCACAGCACTCTAGATTAGCTTGAATGCGATGAACTTGGTCCCATATTACATAATCTTCCATTATTTTTATTTATTTTTAATATTTCCATACATATAAACCTAGTGAACCCCATCACAAATCGAATTGGCTAGGAGTAAAACAGTTAAAACGTTTAAATATCCAAATAAAATGTCCATTGAAGAAACTACAGAAAAGAATCAAGTCATTTTTGATTTATAATCACCTTTTTCAAAAATATTTTGTTAAAAACTGCCCAGGAGTTCTGAACTTAAGATCTACAGTTGTAACAGTGCATTCAAACATATTCAATGAATGTCATAGCTTTGTATAACCCAAAATATCCTAAGTTCTAAAGTCAAGGTCAGTTTTAATGAACCTGAGTATCCCGACATAATCTTATAATGGCTAGTAAGCTTACAGAAGCTTCACTGAATGTGTTTGAAAGCATATCGTAACCTCTCATAGATTATACAGCTAACTTTACGACTTTACATCCTTAATTCTGAACTCAGGATCCCAAGATATTTCTAGGATTTTTTTTTTCAATAGCGTGAATCTAGCAATGAGAGATTCTCTCCTCTCTCGCTCTCTTTCATTTATTACAACCCATTATAAAACTTTTGAGGGATTATTTAGTACAGATAGAAACACAACAGTGCTGGTTAGCATATCCTTCAAATAGTAGAATTAAAAACGTAAAGCTGAATGGAATATGAATGAAAGAGAAAGTAATCAAAGAGAGTCTTTCAATTGCAGATTCGTCCTAATGAAAAAAAAACTTCTAGATTTTATTTTATCAGTTGACCTTCCAAGAGACTCACTTAATTTGGTCAAATACATATTGTTGCTTTGTTTTGAATTCTAGGAAAGTTTGGATAACATGAAACATCCGAAGATTATCTCATAATGTCTGTTGTTCTTCCAAAATATTTAATGAGTATGTTTCAATACACATCGTAGTTTTGCATAGCCCAGCAAAGCTTTTGTTACAACTGTAAGTCCTATGTGCTGATCTCAATAGTTTGTATGACCTAGAACATGTCATATTGCTTTCTAATGTTCTTTGACTTTAAGAATGTTAATTGAAAATGTTTGAATTGAATATTGATTGTAACTTTGTGTTTCCTAAAATTTACTGTTACAACTGTAAATCTTATGTTCTGAATGCCAAGACAGTTTGGATGACCTAGACCATCCCTAGATTATGTTCTTGTGTATTATATCGTTCGAAAATATTCACTGAATATACTTGAATACGTGACGTAACTTTGTATGGACCAAAAAAATACTGTTACTATCGTAGATTTCAAGTTTTGAACACCAGGATGGTTTGGATAAGAGGATCTCAAAGTTATAGCATAATGACTGTTGACCTTCAAAAAGAATCATTGAATATGTTTGAATACATATGGTCACCATATATAGCTCAAAAAATTACTGTTACAATTGTAGATTTTCTGTTATGAACTTAAGGACCGTTAGAAGTACCTAGAATATACCAAGAATGTCGCATAATGTATGCTGGCCTTCCACACTATTCAATCATTATTGTTAAATACACATTGTCCCCTTGCACACACTAAACACCTACTGTTACAACTGTAGATCATATATTCTGAATTCAAGAACAGTTTGGATGACTTACATCATACCCGTTTATCTCATAATGTATTTTTTACGTTCGCAAATATTCACTGAATATATTTGACTACGTAGCGTAACTTTATAAGGCCCATAAAGCTATAGTTACTTCTGTATATCTTATGTTCTGAACTCTAGGACAGTTTGGACGACCTGGAACATCCTAAAGTTATCAAATAAGGACTGTTTACCTTCTAAAAGGTTCATTCAATAAGTTTGATTACATATCCGTAACCTTACATAGCCCTAAAAGCTACTGTTACATCTGTAGATCTAAAGTTTTGAACTCAAATACATTTTGGATGACCTAGAACCTCTCAAAAAGATACAAAAATATTCAACGTTTATTAACGTGTTTTTAATAATACGTTTGCGTATGTACAATATTCTAAAACAACGCTTTGACCTATTTGGCATTTATTTTTTCTTCCTGAACTTCTTCATATTCAGGATGTCAGGTCGTCAATTGTGTCTTAAACTCATTTTTTTTAATATTATCCTGATAGAAAATAATGATGGAAAACAAATTTGCCGAAGGCAGTGTACACTTCTATTCAGTGATTTTATACAGCCATTATCCATTTGGGTCATGTATGGCCCCTTAGGGCTGATTTACTTAATATACTATTTAAGGCAAGGCTTAGCATTTATGCATTTTTCAATAGTATGTGGTCCTAAATCAACTAATGAAATAGATGGGTAGAAATATTTCCGATCGATTGGTATAAACATTTCGAAAATCTTTTGAGACATGACTGAGATATTCATGCTCAAAACTTGACCACTTCTCGTGACGGTTAGAATGAGTTTTTTTTTAATTGTATCCAGTACAGAAAACAAAGACGTAGTCCTATTTCAAAAGTCTGGTTTGCAGAACTTGTTTATAAAATTTTGCCAATGCCTCAACCCACCAGCCGTTGCATTCAGTGAAAGCTCCAAGAATGTTGTGAAAATCGCCAATTACTTCCGATTCAGGTCAGCTATGGTTGACGAACGCAACTTGTTGTGCGAGGTGCTGACCTTGAGTACAGAGTACAGTATTGAGGAGTATTGGAACCAGCTCTTTACCTAGAAAACCGCTGTAGGTGATCCTAAATACCCTCAGGTGATAAAGGTTGTGAAAACAGCTTCACGAGGCTACGGCTCAAGAAGCAAGATATGTCAGATGTAATTCTAGCACAGGTCATACTGGAAGGTGTTTCAACCGTGCATATAGACCCGTCTTCGCTAAAACGAGCTGCGGATCAAATGCAGGAGGCCGTGGCGAAAAAAAGTCACTCGACCAAATACCCAAAAAGTGATACTGCGTTGCAGCATTATTCATTTTTGCAAACGGAGGTGATCACTTAGCTCATTTTTACTGTACTTATACATTAAATGTATAAAAGATAAAAAAAATTGGGAAATCACTTTAAGTCACTATTTGGTCACTATCTGGTCACTATTTTAATTTTTTAATTATTTTTTTAATTTTTTTTTCCCAAAACGTAAAATGTGATTCGAATTAGGTCCATAATTTGTTCCGTTTTGGAGTTATCGCCGCAAACAAACCGTGTTAAAAAAGACCTTGGTGTACAAGATTTCCTAAATTTTCAATATCTATGATAGAATGAAAGTTTCCCGTAAAAAATATAAGAAATAAAAATATTCAGTAAAAAAAAACTAGAAAGAAAAAAATATTTACATTGAAAAAACAGTAAATTTTCTTATAAAAATGTGCCTTTTTTATTCGAAAATGTTAAAAAGTAAAAAATAAAAAATCAAATCCTAGAGGGTTTGAGCGGTTTAGTGGAATACCTGTAACTAGAAATTAGAAGAAAAATTATTATCTTCCATTTAATTCCAACTACCTTTGCTTATCTTCGACAGATACGCGTATTTCGTCTACAATGTGCAGACTTCTTCAGTGTCTCGTACTAATAACTCGACTTTCGACAAGTCGAGTTATTAGTACGAGACACTGAAGAAGTCTGCACATTGTAGACGAAATACGCGTATCTGTCGAAGATAAGCAAAGGTAGTTGGAATTAAATGGAAGATACTAATTTTTCTTCTAATTTCTAGTTAACAAATCAAAACCAACAAAATTAAAAAATGACTTACATATTCAAAAAATTCAAAAATAGACGATGCAATTTTTTTCATTTTAAACTGATTAAATCATTAAATGCCTGTTGAGGTGGCAGACTCGTCTGTGCCTCGACCTACCCTGCAGTGGGATGTTAGGCAAAGGTAACGTCCTTGGTTCGAGTACTACTTTACCCATGCTCTTTCGATCAATTTTCATTACTTCTGTTCTATTTCCAATCTACCGTACACTGACGGAACTTTCAACACTTTCTCTTCATATCTTTCATTCTAGCAAATATTACTGTCCACAAGTTAAACCGTTTGATGCATTGTCTGGTTCAACATGTTAGATAAGTCTCGTTTGTTCCGGAGAGTAACATTGATAGGGCAACGGCTGTGCTGGCAGTGGTGATTGTGTTGTTTTGATCGACTATTTGGTATCCTTTTCGCGTTATAGATTCTTGAAAGACTGTTTGGGAATTCAAAGTCAATTATTAATGATATTTTTGAACATTTACTTGACAGTTGCAAAAATCTTCAACTTACTGAAGTAAAAATCTCGAAAATCTATCAAGAAATGTTTATATTTCAGTTATTGTATAATTTTCATTTGACCCCTACTCTTTCCGTAAGGCGTAGTCTGATCAAAATAGTGTGGGTGTGATCTTAATAGACCGGTAGATCAGCTGTATGTTAGAAAATTCTATTGTTTACTCTTCAGAAAGGTTCAAATGAAGATACGGCCTCGAGTTGAAGGCCCTTCTCGCAACCAGTATTTGGCAACGCATTACCTCTGGTTGCTTCCAGTTTCTCCCGATAAACACGAGCTCCATCGGCATCGGCACAATGTAGTTGCGAAGGGTTTTTTTTATGTTCGAGCTAAAAACGCATCCAAAATTTGCGCATAAGGTTGGCGATTAGGCCCGTCTGTGCGAATGGCTGCAGATGATGTGGGATGATTCTGGTCTACTTGTTGTCGCAAACGGCGTTTCCAGGACTTCAGCCGCTAAGTAAACGCGGGCACCGGCACCAATGCGCTCGGTGTAGTGCCCTTCTGGAGCAGACGGTGATTGCGATCGAGTGGGAACTGCAATCCGACTGCAAATTTGTCACGACCAGACATGTTGCTAGGCAGTAAAGTGTGAAGGACGATTTGACGGTGCGCAGCCGTGCAGTGGCACAACATCTTCGAGATCGCTGAATGACTCACGGAAAATGCTAAGGTGGCCCCCTTAAATATCTCGTATTGATGCGTCCCTTACATGAATTTGAAGTCTGTGATAGGGAAGTACTGTACTAAATGTAAATTTACTCTGAAATATCGGCAATAAAAGACATCACCTTATATTTGCGTTTTTTTTAATAGTCTCATGTTGAAAATCAATAGTTTTCATTATTAGAATCGATTGTTAATATTTCCGATCGATTTGGGCAAACATTTAGAAATGGTTTGGAGAAACGACTAAGATATTAACGCTCGAAACCTGCTGCATTTCGTAGATATTTTTTATATAGTACCCCAGTATAAAAAACAAAGAGGTAGTCCTACGTCAAAAAAACTAAAACTATTGAGTCCTAATTGATCAGCATTACGAAAACGGAGCTCATAATGTAGTGAGTGTGCACTTGATATAGTGTGCAAGCCTCACACGCGTGTATGTGTTTAACCAGCAAATGCCTGTTTTCTTCATCGCAATGGTTTACTAATATGCTATACACTATAATATATCATATACTATATAATATGTATAACTTTTTCAATGCACTTCGCCTTTACATCCATAAATATTCAAAATCCCCATTCATAGGACGCCTCTTAATCGACTCACGAAAAAGCGAAACGATATTCTTCCTTTTCTGATACGAAAGTTTCCTGCGGAAATCTACCGGGTTATGCAAAGATTTTTCCACATTAGTGAACAAAACCGGTTCAGAAGAACTTCGGCACATTTTCAGTATATATTTCGGTCAAAAACACGATAATTTATAAGTTTTCCAATATTTAAAAAAAATAGTGGAACTTAAAAAAAAGAGTCATCTTCGCTCGAGAGCACAGCCTACTCCTTTCAATATACAAATCTAGAATTGCATTTAAAATAGAAAATTGACATACGGCCATAAGCAACAAGCTTGAAATTCATCGAAACAGTATACTAATCAACTGACAATCCAAATTATCCCCACGATTCATCGCCTTTAAATCCAGATGATAATGCTGTGTACAGTACTTAAAGGGACGACATAAACTCTTTATTTATGGAAATATAAAACAGCGTCTCATAATAACCCAACGTTGACACAGTTTGTTTGGAATATGATTTCGAATTCGAAGTGCAATCATCGAATGATGGATCGTTGGCCTTCTTGGTATAGCTGTGGCAAGTAAACGCTGATCGCCAAATTTATGCCCTTAATCTTTCGCTTATTTTCGTCTCCGTTGCATGCAAGTGCGTCGTGGGGCATCAATTTTTATTGGACCAACATATTAAACCCTTTAATCCGCATCCCACACGCAACAAAGAGCTCTTGACTTGAGTGGCAGAATGGCACACTAACAAAAGGGGTCTTGACCGATAAAAGAAAAAAAAAGTGGATTGAGACGACGAGAAGCTGCATGCTTGCTAAAAAGCTACTTGTCATTTTAGTGCCGCATGATTATGACGAAAAATATTCATGTATGACGATGCTCGAACTGGGCGAAAAGAAGAAAATATCCTCCTCCTGAGGAACCTAGATATAACCGCCAGCGTCCGGTCCAGTGAGCTTAGTGGGTAGAATTTTATGTCGTCTCATGTGAAAATTTAATTCTTTCTACTGCTTTCTTTCGTGCTCTGTTGGTAGTTACAGTGCCAATTTTATCTAATAGAACTTGTAGTCCCGAGCAGAAGTGGAAGAACGGTTCGTTTTTTTTGTTGGTTGTTCCTTGCATTTCCCAATATTAAGAACATGGAACTTTCAAATTTAATCGTCCGGTGCGGTTTGTTCAAAAATTGTTTCCATCATTTTGTACCGGGAGCGCCAGACAGCAGACCGTTTTCTCGGCTCGCTAATTCCCATCTTGTGGTGCAGTATCCATACATCCGGCGCTGTAATTCCAGACCATCATTGTGGCAGTGAACTGCATCCGTTTCTTTTTGTTTCCTTTCCTTTGAAATTGCACACATTAGACTCCAGCTGGATTTCGTCTGAGCTTAATACAGGGTATAAACACTATAAAAAAAAAACACGGCGCGCTAAGATAAGTATTGAATCAACGGGTACAATGGGTGGTTCAAAACATGAATTCTGAAGGAATTTCTTCAATAAACAAGGAAGTGCCTCGAAACAAGCTTAGATTACTCAAATAACTGAAACCACTTTTCTCATTATGTTAAATAATTATTCGACGTAGTGCCAACTAGTGGTGCGAAGTTTCCTCTTCACTTGATAAAACCTGTGGAAAATTACTTCACTGTGCCAGTCACATTCAATCTATGTGAGAGTTTCTGAATGTGTAAACTCGATTCTGTACAGGAAGCTTATTCGCTAGTTCATTCAACATTGTTCAGCCTGATTTGATTTTGAATTCATGAGCTTTATCCAGTTCATAAGTCATTTTCAATTTCAGAGTGATTCACTGAAACTGATAGAAATGTTTTATCAGTTCAGTAATTAATGACTGAGAGAGTATCACATAACAAATCCTTATTTTGATGTTCGGTAAAAAAAATTACGGTTTTGATCGGTAAAATAAAATTTCTACTGAATGATCTCTAAAATTTCTTCAATAATTTAGAGATATCTCTCAAAGTACTACAAGTTTTCGGTAATTCGTATGCAAATAATACGGAACAATTGTATTTATTTCACAGATGTACTTTGTAAATTAATGAACTGTCATTGATCATTCACTGTTCAGTAAATGTTTTACCGATTTTCAGTAAAACCATAAAAAATACTGACGCAGAATGTAAATATCTCTGAAGTTTTAACTGAACGCTTCAGTACATATCACACCTGTTAAACCTTTGCCAGTTTTGCGTGCTAAAGCGATGGTAGCTGACATAAAATTTTAAATTCTTTAAATATACACTTATTGAAAGGGTGAAAAAGGTAGACGTTGTGGACGTAACGTCTGTATCTGCAATAATCCGGACACCTCAAAACATGAATAAAACATAAATTTCGCATTATATTTCCGTCGTAGTTGTTTATTTCAGATTCATGAGATGTGTTTCAACAATTCGTGAAATCAAAACATAGTTATTCGGTATTCACATAACATGTTCGAACTTTGCGCTTAACTCCGTCCATTAGGGTTTGTACAAACTCTTCACAAATCGTAAAAGCCGTCTTTGTCCAAATTTGCTGGAAGTGTTTGATGTCTTTGATTACTTGCTTCTTTCCAAAAAGCTACCGGTTCATCAGAGCCCAATATCTCTCGATTGGTCATAGATCTGGGCAATTTGGCGGGTTTGAGGTTTTTGGTACAATGTTCACTTGATTTGCTTGGTACCACTCCATCACAGTTTTAGCATAGTGCCAAGATGCCAAATCGGGCCAGAACAAAGGTTTTCCATTGTGACTTTTGATGAAGGGTAGCAATCGCTTCTGCAGACACTCTTTCTGATAGATCTCCTTGTTGATTGTGCGTGTAGTGACGAAAGATTTACTCTTCTTGCCACACAGGGTATTTTTTGGAAAATTTCGATGCCTTCTTCGTTCTGAAATGCTCAGCTGTAGCATTTCTGGCCATAGCAGAATAAAAAGCCAGCCCTGGAAGCTGCTTGAAATCCTCCAGGACATAAGTTTCATCGTCCATAAAAACGCATGAAAACTTTGTCAAATATTCACAGTACGAGCCCGTGATTTTGCTGCCAAGTTCTGTTTGTCGTTGCGATTTGGAATTGTTTTTACTTTATACGACTTAAGTCTCAAACGTTGTTTTGATTTTTGGACAAAACCAGGCGACATCCCTCTTCTACGAGTCACTGTTCGAATGGAGAGATTTGGGTTTTTCGTTAATATCCTTTTCACCTTTCGGTCCATGACAGGATCAGCGCGTCCAATGTTTTTGTCACTTCTCGGTTTCCTCTCCACCGTCAAACGTTCCGAAAATAAATTGAGCACATCGTGAACAGTGGATTTAGGCAAATCCAATGTTTTTGCAAGGTCCCGTATTGAAAAGTCCGGATTTGCCGTACGCCTGCACAAAATCCGCTAGCGCACTTGTTTTTCTTTCGTCGCCATCTTGAATACTCAACATGAAATGTAAAAATCAATCATATTATTTTTCATCATGGACTCTCATCTATACCACAGTGAAATTTTTCATTCCTACGTGCAATATTTCAAAAGTTACAATGATTTGAAGGTGTCCAGATTATTGCGAATACAGACCTTACCAGATGTTACGGATGTTGAAGTAAAGCATTCCAACAAAATGGATATAGATTCCATAATTTGCTTTTTTTTGTATATATGTTTTAGGAAAATTAGTCTAGTTCCTAAAACATCTGCTATATTTCCAAGCCTGCCGCACACTAGCGGAACTATCAAAACTTTCTCTTCATATCTTTCATTCTAGCCAAAAACATTGTTGTTCACTCTTGGTGCCTCGTGGTGATGAGCGAACATCTCCTTCTACATTTTTTTTGTAGGTTACCGGTTGCGGGATCCGTTGAAGAATCCATTTGCAAAAATTACAAAACTCAATGTTTCGAAAATGTTTGTAATAATAAGTGCCATAAAGGAATAATTATGCTGCACTTCATTTTTTTTTTAAATCATGCATTCTGATACTGGCCCGTGCTTTTCTTTCATATGGAGACGGCAGTTTTTCTTTGATTGTTCAAGGCATGCTACGAAGAGAAAACTTCACTTCAACCGAAACAACTCAAGCAAAACAATGCATTAGGTCCTAAGTAACATTGAGACCCTCTTTGTAGACTTTCTCTTTGCGTTCTTACGGCTAGGTAAGAACATGGTCAACTATTTTCAACTTACAGTACACGGAAAAAAATCCGTGCCCGGATCCGTGAACTGCAGTCGTGATTTCGAGAACAAGCAAAAATACACCGTGAACTGAATCACGTAATCGGGAACTAGTTCACGTTTTTGGGCAAAAATCATGAAAACGTGAACTAGTTCACGGTCCGTTTTCATTTGCGTGAACGCTTTTGTTTCTGTGTATGGTAGTAATAAGTGTGATTACGGATCCAATACGTCGAAATCGTCAGCAAATCGTTTAATAGAAAAGCTATTAAAAAAAAGAGAAGGTCGACGAAAAGAATTTCTCAATTTTACTTAGGACCTAATGCATAGTTCAGCTTGAACTGTAGATCTCTGCAGCGTTCCAAATTTAACATTTGTTTATGTAAATTTTACCGAGATTCGGTATTGATTGATGATGTGTTCAGTACTTTTTAAGTAGCTAACGATGCTTCCATTTTCACAATTTTTTTTCTGTTTATGTTACTGAACTTCGATATTGCTTACTTGTTCGTTCAGTAATTGGTGACAGTTTAGAGTTCATCACTAGTTTGATGATCGTTCAGTAGAAATACTTTCACTGAACTGCAGTCTGCAGAGCGTATGTGCTATGTAAAAAGCACTTGCAGGGCTGGTAGCGGGTCACTTTTTAGTGACTTGGTCACTATTTTGAGGCTAGTCACTAAAAAGTCACTATTTGCATCCAAAAGGCACTAAAGTCACTATTTTTCGGAAAATGGTCACTATAGTCACTATTTTCTCCACCGCCGCTGATTTAAAATAAAATCATTTATAACTATTATACAATAGTCAACCAAATTAAGCGATCTTGCCAAATAAAAAAGTCGAGAAATAGAAACCAAAAAAGTGTATTAATATTCCATTGAGTCATTCATTTTACTAGAAATATGCATGCGATGGTGAGTTTTTTCAACTTTAATTTAAATAATTTTATCTGTTATCGAGTTAGATTGTGACATACGAAACACCAATTCATTTTTATTTATATAGATTTCCACTCTCTTGAACACGTTCTTTTCTCTTGATGCGAGTCTGGTTTGGTTTGTTTTTAAACAAAATTCGACGCGGAGAGAACACGAAGACTTTAGAAATGGCCGTCTCGGCTAAATAAGCTCGGTTTCTGGTAGGGAGCAAGCGATTTCTCGTTTGGTTTAGGCCGTTCGACAGAGAATCTATCATATCTTATCGATCAGATGTCAAACGATCTAAGTTAAAAGTCGAGCCGTTTCCTCCCTACCGACATCAATATTGGCGTCCATTAGAGATCGTAATTTTTTTGATTCTCCAAATGTTGATGGCATAGGAGTTAAAAACTCAAAACGTTAGTCCAATATGCAAATAAAATATCCAACGAAGAAACTGGTCACTAAGTTCGTTTTGATTTACACTCACATTTTTTTAATGGACTTATCAGAGAATTTATTTTCAGTGATTCGCTTAGTTATTCTGAATCTAGGTTTGATTGTTCGTATTCCGACAGTCAAGCGAATCATTTCGATAAATAGGTTCGATCATAGGTGAAATTCGACCAGTTTATAAAAGCGTAATGATTTCAAAGTTTCACTAAAACTCGTACATTAAAATTTTATATACTTTCTAGGAAATTTCTGAGTCAAATACTTTTAGTTTGTGATACAGTAGATTTTAAAAATTAATAATTCATCAATTATTTAAGTTTATTTTGACTTTGCTTAACTTCTGTTGAATCGAATATTTGGCAAAGTTGCAAATCTCTGAGTCTCTTGTACCTGCCCAGCAAGCTATTGGTCGACCATCTCCCCCTAGCTCCTAAAAAGGGCTATAGGAACCGAGGACTTGATGACAGATTCAGCCATGACCAACATTTACCATCTTAAATAAGTTACCTGTCTAGTCCCTTCCAAACGATAATGTAACCCATTAGCCTCGGGCCAACCACAAGTATTTGGTGCCCCACTTACTAAAACCGTAAAGCAAATTATTGTAAATAACAATTTTGAATATTGGCTCAGTAAAGTGTTGCACACGTCTAAGCCTCATAAATAAACGAAATAATTCAAAAAAATCTGTGATCTTCTTCTTCATGACGAATGAAATTGGTTAAAATGGCAAATGCTGACCTCGAGTACAGAGTATAGAATTGAGGAGTGTTGGAACCAGTTTTTTACTAAGGTGAATAAGGTAGTGAAAACAGCTTTAACTGCATCACATGGCAACGGCTCAACCAAAGAATTGAGAAGGAAGATACATCCGAAGTAGGCACTGTACTTATACAACAAATTTATGAAAATACTAAAATTTGGAAATCACGTTTTAGTCACTGTTTGGTCACTATTTCGTCACTATTTGGTCACTATTTCTATTTATTTTAGTCACTAAAGTCACTATTACTTATCCATAAATCCGCTAGCAGCCCTGCACTTGGCTCAATTGACTTGGGTCGTATTCAAAAATAATAATATTTTGAACAAATCTTACAAACAGATTGAACACAATTCGCAGTACTATTAAAGAATGAATGCCGTAATTAATTAGAAATAATGGATATTAATAAGAAAATATTTCGATGATGATAATGTTGCATTCACTCAAAATTTACTTTTTAGTTAATTTTAAATTATTGTCTTTCGTAAAATCCGGTTCCTTATATCATTTTTTTTTGTATCATCTACCCATCTATCATTGTATCATCTAATCTAATCTAATCTAATCTAATCTCACACTAACGCAGCCAATTCTTGAAGGCATCCTGGAAAATGATGGTTTCTTGAATACATAATTTTTCCTGTCATCGGGCCTGGCGTAGTATGTGCCGCAGAAGGAAGAAAGCGTGGACCTCCCGTACCAAACGCTTCAATGTAGAGATAAACAGTGTGATAATTTGTACTTTATCGTTGGAAGCATAGATGCTAGAAAGATTAGTTTATGCTCCTTTTGCCTGTGCGTGAACTTTTGGCATTTGAACCAAAAGCCTGGCAATAATTGCCAAGGTTATAGCACCTCATCTGGCTCAATGGGGGCTAGGTGGACCTAAACTAACCTAAATATTATGAAGGGATGTTATAATATAAAATAAGAACAACATGTGTACTGTCTGCATGAAGGAAAACAATTAAAATTTTCATAGAATACTCGGGAATTCCATGGATGATCCAAAATAATATACCGTATAAAAAATACTTACATTTTTCGTGGTAGGGTAAGATTACAGCATGCTAGCTTACCGAGGTCGCGCTGCCTACATTGCATGAGACTGCCTCCTAAGGTATAGCTGACGAGATACAGCGATTCTTACGCAGCCGCTGGTGGACAGACGCTCGACACGTTCCTCCTCAATCTAGCTGAAGTCAGAAGGACAACAGTGCCCAGGCTGCACTACCAGTTATGTACGCAACCCTTAGCTGGTGGTCTTTGTCATCTCTGGATTCGTGGAAGCATCAGGTAGGAACTTGTGAGGACCAGAGCAATGTTGCGGGGACGCACGCTCCATCACAGTTGTCGACTCACCATTTTACAGCCCCATCTATCATTGTATCATAATACAATAAACTACCATATCAGCATAGTGGAAATCTGGACATTAGGAAACTCATTAGGCTCATGCCTAAATTTTGAGGGAATACATTTTTTACTTGTTTCAACCAAAAATGTATATTAATATTGTCCAGAGGAACGTACCAACAAACTGAATGCCGGGAGGTTTTAAAGGATGGATTTAAATTTTGGAGTCAATTTAATTGTTTACACCATTGAAGGCCAATTATATCATATATGATGATCGCCAATCATTTCTATGAATATAACCAACACCTACCCACGTAGCACACTTGTTGAGATACCATGAATATGACTTGCTAAGTCATAATCAAGTTACTACAACTAAAAAAGGTCGTAGTGTGCTACTTGGGTAGTTCGACATAAATAATTTCGAATCTCATTGGACTTTACTGTCTTACATATTTTTGATCATCGTATGAGCCATGAAGAGTCTTACACAAAAATGAATATTAGCAAACAGCAGGCGAAGGCACAAACGCTTGACAAACAAGCGTTAATGCTTTGGCAAAAAATGACGTAGCCCAGATTATAGGTTGCATGCTCCTCGTAGGTTCATTTGCTGCGAGAGTCGATTGTGCACCTGACTTTCGGTCCATCCCTGCGGACGTATTGATTTGTTATTTGGGTGAGTGTCGGGTCACTAGTTTGTTAACTAGACACTTCCTTTGCTTATCTTCGACAGATACGCGTATTTCGTCTACAATGTGCAGACTTCTTCAGTCTAAGTCGAGTTATTAGTACGAGACACTGAAGAAGTCTGCACATTGTAGACGAAATACGCGTATCTGTCGAAGATAAGCAATGGTAGTTGAAATTAAATGGAAGATACTAATTATTCTTCTAATTTCTAGTTACAGGTATTCCACTAAACAGCTCAAACCCTCTAGGATTTAACTAGACACTTTTTTTTTCTTGGCTGGAGTGGTTCAGGATCCATAGCGTATAAATTTAACGACAATTTTTTTGTCACAACCGCTTTTGAAAATTTCATCAACTTGATTTGATACTCTGCACTGGGATGCATTGTTGACATAAGCGCCAAGACGACCGAAATTTTTGTTTTTTGCCTTCGTCACCCTATAATACATTGCCTCCAAGTACAAACAAAATAAGTTTCTTCGAAAAATTGTGAGATAAATTGAAAAGAACGGTTTGGCGTAAGCGCCATTTGGTCGCATGAATGACGTCTCTCCACATATATGTTGACCCATAGGTATGCATAGCTGACTGTACACATCACGGGTGGCTGTAAGCGAAGTTGAATGCACCAGGAAAAGCAGATTAGAGATTACATACATACTTGCCATGTATCGATTTCTGGAAAACACATGGCCGGTTCCTTACGATCAGTGGGGATACTGTATCCCTCATACTGCTTTCATAAACATCTGGAGTTGAAAATGAGATAGAATTGATGGATTATTTTCCGTGGCGAGAAAGTGAAAAGGGGTGATCCTGGAATACTGATATATAATCAAAACCACAGGCAGTAAAATTGCACAAGGAACTAGCAAGTTTGTGTTGAAATTGACGTCATCATTTATTGTACATGTTCCGAAAGCTCACAGCTTTCAGAGTAATTAGATGCCGCCATAACACATCCTCGGCCTTCTTTAGGGCCTTCAAAAGCTCTGCGTGAATGCGAGTAGGATTACAAAGCAAGATCATTCTGAAGGTGTCTGGGTTCGTATCCCGGAACGGTCTAGGAAATTTAAAGGTAGGAAATATTCTTGACTTCCCTGGGCATAGAGTATCGTTGTACCGGCCACACACTGATACGCATGCATAAATGGCAACTTTGGCATAGAAAGCATTCAGTGAACAAATGTGGAAGTGTTAGGCGACCGACTTTTTTTCAGGCACGATTCTATAGTATATAGCATCGGCCACGTCCTTTCGGCAAATGGTTTTCCACCACACTATGTCTTACAGAAAAGGTATATTTTCAATCCCCTTCCCATTTTAATTCAATGAATTAGCTACAGGTTCAAAAATGCATGAGTTATTTTAATTTTATGTCCATCTATGCAGCCATAAAATGAACTGCGAGCTGATTCCTTTTTCTTCAAAGCATTTAATAAACCAGAAAAAAACGACTTAATTATTCAACATACAATATATTTCAGTTTATGTTTGTATCGAGTTACTCAACAGTATTACCCACTCTCTTACTCTCTTACTCTTCACATGCTTCAATATTGCTTTTAGGCAAATTAATCCAGTATTCACTTTTCTCTTTGGCATCAAAGGCAAAAGCTTTTTGATGATAGAAGACTTCCTAGATTTTCATATCCCTCTGGCTTCTTTCTGGTATTGGAACTGCTCGGTCAAATTGAAAGACAGTTTTTCAACATTCAAGTTGATGAGTAAGGCCAACAGCACCATCAAATCCCTATTTTTGTTTTGTCCTGAACGATTGTCCAGCCACAAAGTAACGACGGCGTTTGAGCCAAGAGAAGAGAAAAATTTATTAAAAAAAACCCTGGCAATGTGATAAGTTTTCCGTCCTGTATAAATGCAAAAATGCATAAACGGGTCCATTTAGAGAGCCTCCAAAGGGAGGAGCTTTGCTGGTTGAAACATTTCGTTGGTATTCGTGAAGTCAATCGGTCAGAGCCTAATGTACGACATATTATTTAGAACATAGTAGCCTGGTTTTTTCGCCAAACTATAAGAATAAACGTTCAGTAATATGCCTGTTTGTTCGCATAAATTGTCGTATGCGTTTTAAAGATGAAAAAAAATTGTAACTTATACTGCACAAAAGCTAAAGCATTTTTAAGTGTTAATTGATCAAAAATGACGCCTTGCACTAGGAAGGTTAACAAGTTATGGATGATGGATAAAAATCCCACGGTTGCTTCGATTGTCAAGGCACCAAAGACTACACCCATAAAAACAAATTCATGTTTTCGTGCAATCTTCGTTAATTTTTTCAAAAAAATATGTGGATCAAGATGCGCTAAATTGCGCTAAATTGAATCGAATCATGTGGGTTTCGCACGATGTGATTGCAAAAACTGCAATAGGAATCGAACTCTTGGGTTTATCTCAGTGAATGGAATGCTCCGGAATGCAAAAAAACCGAATGAATGAAGCTTTCACGGAGCTTCTGTGACAAACATCAACATGGTTCATGAGTGAACCTCAAGTTGTCTCACAGCAGCATACATTGTTTTTAGTGCAGGTATTAAAATGACACCAGTAGTTCTGGAGCTTCGGACTATGTTGATTTTTCATGTTCATCACGTCAGCTTCGCACTAAAATGATTATCTTTCACAATCTGATCAACAATGTAGTCATCACATTTGTACAAACACTTCGACCCGTTTCCGGAAGCGTTGATGCACACAAACTCAGAATCATCGTCTGAAACTTCCTACATGATGGTATTGGTCGGTAGCTACACTAGATATAGGTCAGAAATTGTTTCAAGTAACCAATTGTCGAATTGATAAATCGAGCTATTGAGGAATTAGTTCAATTTTCTATGTGTAGGCTTGATTTTCGGTAGAAGTGGAATCCATAGTAGTGACCAATTAACGTATAGTGTTATTGATAAACTGAAAAATTTCAATAGGGAAGGCCATGTACCCTAACTTAACACATTGAAATATTAGCATAGTCCCTAACCTAATCCATTCTACGGTGCTTCAACATATTCGTTGAAAACGCCTACTTGTTAGATGGTCGGGATCTCCAGAGGCTTAAGTGTTTTGCACAGATTGTTGGCGAAAGACGCACCAAAATCAAGCAAAACCGACAATGGAATTAAATGGAAATTACTAATCCGTCTCTTCCATCGTAGAGATATTTTTCCTCGAGAGCTCACTTTCATCAACATTCATAGGTCGGTATTTGAGAACAGCTTTTTAATACGCGTTCGTTATATACGTTTAATGACCAAGAAAAGTTGTTGAGAGCTGTTGTGTTGATTGCTTTCCCAGTGTTCACATATATATTTTATATCGTGGATTCTGTATTTGGAACCTCGGTTGTTTTTCTTACATTCCACCGTACAATCAAGCCAAAGCTAGTAGTGCCTTCGCAACGACGCTTGGCTGTTATTACACAAAATCGATATCTCCGAGACTCTTCACGCTCAGCAATCCACTCCATCCATGCTTTCTGAGCCAGTGAATCCGGATCCTTTCCTCCGGATGATGTTGTTAATGCTACTGTCCCGTTATGCGCTGGGAGGGGTTTTATCAATCTACGTTTCGCTTTGCCTCCGCCGGAATCGCGGTCCATGCTGCCTGCCACTCTTGCAAACGCTATAAAAACGGCTAATAGTGCTAGATAGAGCAGTAGAAAAATCCGATTTCAATAACCGTATCTAGCGATATCACCGGTCGGTCCTTTAGTGCTCGTGGATAAGAATTGGAAATTCATCTTTGCTTTGTTATTATTGTTGCTGTTGGGTACGATTCTAGTCTCGTTAGCTGTTTGTCTTTTTTGAACGCCTTCAAGCGTACTGTACATAAGCGGTTTTGGGGACCCAATCCCAGAGGACAGCATGTCTGTCAGCCCGGCAAAGCTGCGGGGCGTTTGTTTTTCTAGTATTGGGTAACCGTTGCCGTTTGAGAGTGAAAATTCAGCATCCGTAATGCGGGTATCCTTTTCATAACATGAAGCCACTTACCTTTAAATCCCTTGAGGTAATATTTTCCTGTCGTAAAGATGGCATTTCAAGACGTGATGTAGGGTCGAACGTTTGCTTTAATTGCAATATGATATATTTGTGGTGAGAGCTGCTTCGTAGAATCGGAAGCTGCGACGGACGTGATTCGGGTAAGATATGCCAGGTAATAGCACTCAAGGTGATAGCGTAATCGTCGTTGTCATTGGAATCCATGTCAGCCCAAATCCATCACGGTTTCTAAATCTGCTTCATCTCAACCAGATCACTCGAAAATCTTTAATGTCCGGGCTTTAGATAGGATTGGCTTCAATGAAAGCATGTATTAAAGATAAAATCAGGGTGGCCACCGATTCGGAACATGGGGAAAAGCGGGAGAAAGTCGAGAGCTTGAGAAACATACGGGAAATCCCGGAATATGTAGTAGGGAAATCTCTAAAATCGGTTAAAATAAGAAACTTCATTAGTTCATATTTATTGCCAATTTTTGTTCGCCTTGATAGAAAAACATTGTTGACAATTTTCGCTCAAATAGTCGCTCAGATTATCCTTCCTTCGTCAGACAATTTTTCTTAAGGCGTTGAGCATATAATCCCCTGGATTGTGATTTTGTTACAAGCCAATTTTCTTCAGTGTGACAAAGTTAGTGGACTTGCTTTTGGAGGAGAACGTCATACAAGTTCCGTGACCGTATATTTTCGAAGAAGCTGTCTGTGAATCCGTCCTTTTGGGTGCTTTCTGCTTATTGTAGCTTCTGATATTGTTATGCGTTTTGCTATTCTGCACAGTTCCGACGCTAATGTCCACTTTTTTTCTAGCAATTTCATGAACATGGTTCACGCAATTTCAAAAGGGGTGCCACTGCCAGCTCCTTTTTCTGGTCCGATGACCCCTTATTGCGACCCGACCTCGGTAAATTTCAGGAGAACACGTTTCTCCAAACCTCTTAACAATCTTGAATACTGTTAATGTAGTGCCCTTCACGCTTTTTGCTAATTCTCGAAATGACAACTTCGACAACGTCGAGTATAGGTACACGATATTGAAGAAGTCTACATTTTAAACGAAATACGCATGTCAAGATAAGCAATATAAGTAGTTGGAATTAAATGGAAATTACTCATCTTTCTTCTCATTTTCTAGTTGCAGGTATTCCACTAGAAAAGCTCAAATTATTTGTGCAGAATTAATCTGCGAGTTTATAAGCGGATCCAAACCATCGTTTGAAACTGCTCACTTTTGTTCGATTGTTCAGGCTTGTTGCCAAAGTCAACAATCTTTTTACACACTGAGTGAAAATTCACAATTTTTCGTTAAGTTTCAACGCTGAATTATTAAAAAAACAGGTGTACACTTTCTTCAATGTACAGTCCTTAGTATTTCATAATCACTGATCCTAGCGAATCTTCCCTAAGACTATAAGCGAATTTTACAGAAGTAGTGAGAATCAGTCTTGATAAAAGTCATGCTCGTTAGGTTCAAAATCTTGGATTTTCTGGCAACATAACATTGACTACCTACAGGGGATGATCAAAAAGGAGAAGACTAGCAAAATTTTGTCCAGATTCAAAGTGATACAAAGTGAAGCGTTCGACGGGGAATTTATTCTAGTTATAGAATGTTTAATCAAAATTTGATTTGACTCCCGGGCACCGGAGATATCACGGATACTTTGAGGTTATGTCAAATGTGCTAATTTTCTGCAGCTCGTTATTTTTTATGTTACTTGAAAATCGGAAATATTATATTTTTCTCAGAAACTAAAATTTATAACAAGTCTGTCAGTGGTTAAAGATCGTGAATCGACCCATAAACAAATGAGATATGGCCATTCCCGTAAAATGTAGTTTTTTACCCTATTGCCTGACACTTCTTATGTTGAAAAACTCCTTTTTAATTTATCTGTAACTCTGCGTACCCTTAACCAAATTAGATGCAACTTTTTCCATACGATCACAAATTTATCCTAGTTTTTAGAAGAGTAGCGGACATTTCGTTATTTTCCGTAGTTCCGGATTCATTATCGGGAATCGTGAAGGAAGTACCCTACCAGTGTAATGGCCAGAGTTAGAACTGTATCAAACCTGGCTTGCGACATATCAAACTTCATGATTTTACAAACCAATACCACTGGTAGTCAACCTGAGGGTATTCTTTCGCATTGGCCACACCTGGTGACGTTCCGGATTCCGGGTTCCCCCAGGGAAGTGGCCAGATTTCGAATGATGTCAAACCCTGGCTTGCGACACATCAAACTTCATGATTTTACAAAACAAAACCGCTGGTGGTCAACCTAAGAGTATTCGGTCACATTGGCCACACCTGGTGACGTTGCGGATTCCGGGTTTCCCCGGGGAATTGGCGAGATATAGAACGATTCCAAACTATGGATTGCGACACATCAAACTTCATGATTTTACGAATCAAGATTACTGGTGCTCAACCTGAGAGTTTTCGGTCACATTGGTCAGACCTGGTGACGCTCCGGGATCCGGGTTCCCCCAGGGAAGTGGCTGGATTTAGAACGATGTCCAACCTGGCTAGCAACACATCAAACTTCATGATTTTACAAACCAATACCACTGGTGGCGAATCTGAGGTTTCTATTGTGGGCATCAGGATTCAATGGCAAAATATTCAAACATAGTTTCGAAAATATATAAAAGTTCGGATATGGTAACAATAATTCAGTTATTTTGATTAGATAGATCGTTTCAAAGGAAAATCGCGTTTAATAAGGCGTGGGTCCACCATTCGCATTCAAAACGGCTAGGATACGCTTAGGGATGGAATCGTACAATTTTCGGATTGTTTCGATAGGTATTTTATACCACTCATCGATCAAAACCTTCTCTAACGCTGTTAGAGACGATGGTGGTGGAAATACACTTCTCACGCGTGCTTCTAATGTAGACCAAAGTGGCTCGATAATGTTGAGGTCTGGTGACTGTGCTGGCCAATCAAGGTGATGAAAGTCTGTGTCATGCTCTTCGTACCACGCCTTTATGATTTGAGCAGTGTGGATTGCTCGCTTGGACGAGCATTATGTAAAATGTGCTACGAATTTCTGGTTCAGACCTTACTATTGATATTGACGAGCTCGTCAAAGAATAACGCAATTAAACAAATTAGAGAACAGATTGTTGAGATACAAATATGGTTTTGTTAATGTTAATGAGAAATAGTCAGTTCCCATTTATGTTAACAAAACCATATTTGTAAATAAAAATTTGTCAAACAATTAGAATAACAGGTATAATAAACTGTTGACCAATCTGATTGACCGTCAAAAAGCAAAATTATACCATTTTTTTCAATATAAGGACTGTATTGTTAATTATGAGTTCCCCCAAAAATTGCTATATTTAAATATATTTTATTTATTTTGCAACTCAAATTCATTTAAATTGTGTATTGACCATCAAAAAAGCCCATTACATCAGTAAACATTTAATTCGAAAATATTCGAAGATCTGGCCAGCTCTCGCATCTTCTTTTTGATGTTCCTCATGGGGTTTTGCAGAACCGTTCCGCCGATGGTTTTGCTTACGTTTACTCAGTCTTTATTGAATTTGTTGATGTCATCTGCTCCTCTAGCCTTCTTCCGCAGCTTTCTTTTCATCAAAACCCAAAATTTCTCAATGGGCCTTATTTGATAATGCACATATTATTTTTGCTGAAAACGTCGCCGTACAGCTTCCGAGCTCGAGTTTTCACGGAATCCGCCTGAATTTGGCTGCGTTTCGGACATGTTTGTGTCGGTACGTCTTCAGTGAATTTCACTCCTTTGCGCGTTGGACCATTCCAATCGTCGTTCCACACTTTTTTGCGCAATCTCTGATGGATACCTACTTTCTTCCTTCAAAAACTTTACAAATTTGTTTGTCCAAATTTTGGTTCGACGCACCTGTTTTTCTACCACGGCCGGGTAAGTCCTTCAATGTGTAATGCATAACAAACTGATCGCATTTTGGACCGCACAGACACTTCTTCTTTTGCTAATTTTCTTAGCAACAATCCCTTTTCAGTGCAGTACTTGGTCACAATAGATTTTCGCTTTTCTTCCGTAAGACCTCGGATTGTTCCGCTTGAAATAAAACTTGAGCTTTTAATGAAGGTTTTCGTTTGTTTACAAGGCAAGCAACACATTTACACTAAACAGCTGTCAAAATAAGTCATAGTCTTTTTCATACCGAACCTCAAAGGTGTACTCATAATTAACAATGCAGTCCTTATTACCACATCCTTTGCAAAGTCCTCAAATGTCTTTAGAAAATTCGCTGCGGTCCGTCAAGCAAAGTTCCATAGGGTGGCTCAAAAATATAAACTTATTGTCTTTGATTTTTTAACTGTATAGTGTGTATTTAATATTTATTTTGAGCAGAAATAATTACAAATATAACTTTTCAATCCTTTGATTCGGCTGATTAATATGGGAACAGTTGCTCTGTGCGATTTCCAGAGGAGCTAATCAAATGTCTACCCTGTATTTGCAATCTAGTTGAAGTTTAATTCAAGAAAAATTCAAACTTCAATTCAAAATCGATCGTTGCTACGTTGTACATTTTTTTCTGCCTGATTTCAAGTGACTGAAAATTGATGAAAAAAATCGAAGCATGCTTTGCTCGCGAGTGGACGTGTTTTTGTTTCGCTTGTCAATTTTTGAGTTTCTTCTCCTGATATACTTTTTCAAATGAATGTGATTTGTTCTTCAAGTGAATCAAGTGCGATGGTACGTCTCAATCTATACTAGATGGGCATGTTCATCAGTTGTGTCGGCTTAAAGGTCCTCGGTAGGGTCGATTATGGTACAACGGGATATGGAGCCGGCACCGGAAGAATAACCGGTTCAGAACATTATCAGACTTTTAGATAACGAAAATGTGTGAGCTCCGCAGCAAGAAGGGTATCATATTGGTTCATTGAAGAACTTGAAGAATAAAGAAGCTTTCGCTTGATGACGGAGAGTGGAAGAAACTGATAACTGACGTTCCAGCTTTCAGAAGACCTCTTGGTGAGCTTGAGCCATTTTTTTTATTTGTGTATTGCTCGTAACTTTAGTGGAAAATCAATTATAACTATCGAAACTATACGAAAAACCGCTTTATTTCGAAAAATTACGTTAATCTGCAACCCTCTATGCGACGACGAGTAATTGATCGGTCAGTTAACATACTCTTATTTTTACAGACTTCTTCTTTGCCTCGAATTATTTCGCGATTGTATTATTTGAAATCGTTATAGAATGACTTGAAAATAGTTACTTCAATATGTTTCCTATTCTGCGTCATTGAATTTGAATCATAACATTCACTGATGTATTTCCATACCAAAACAAATAAGCTACAGATCTGTTACAAATACAGATAAAGGCTTTGTTTATTGGTTTATCATTTATTTCGGCGGCCGTAGAATCTTTTGATGCAGATATCAGAAACTAGAAATAAATAATGTTTGATGAAGTTGTATATTTAAGTCACGCAATGGTGTTCCTGCAATGCAAGAAATATCGCGTAACTTTTCAAAAGGACCTATCTAACAATTAGCTTATCCCGAAGAAAACGAGGTTGAAGAATATGAAAATATTTTTTGAAAATGTTTCAAACTGGATCAAGTTTTACCCATTCAATTGCTTTTGAGGGCAAGCATTGTTGTTGAGTTTGCTACAGTAATGGTCTTTGTAGCATTTTATGTTAAAATAACAACGAAAACATCAAAAATGTTAGATAGGACATTTTGCTTAACCGAACTGCACATAGGACATTTTATTCCAATGATAGCTACATAGGTCATTTCATTGAGCACATAGCAATAGAGATTGCTTTCTCTTTCACAATTCTATTCTTTTTACGTGCCTTCTCGTAGATCAGATCTGGCAAATTCGTGATCAGGGCATTGCCACACAATGTGGTTATCGTCTTGGTAGGCAGTGCCACAGCCGCAAATACATGATTGTTAAAATAAGAAGTTTCTGGCATTTACCCATGAATTCTGTAAAGAACTACTGCACTGGGTCATAATGAAATGTGTGATGGTGAAATTTCAGAGAAAAAAAAGTTGATATTAACGTTAAATTTGGGTTTACCAGGTCCAGAATACGCCAACAATCCCTATTTGGCCGATACGTTTATTTTATGAGTTTATAAATCATAGCCTTATTCTTTGAGAAGTGCACTAAAACAACGTCATAGAAAGTGTAGCCATGAAAATACATGTAGCGACGGTTTTGTCGTGTTATATTTCTAATGAAATAGGCAATAATACATAGTCAAATAATGTCCCTACGATATATTTTTGTTTATGTTTCCGAAGACCGCTTCCTCACGCTTGCTGTTAGGTTTCCAATTATTAAACGTTGTGCTGGGATGGTATCCGAACATTCAACAATTTCCTCGTCATCGCAGAGCGGGTCGTTTATGTTTCCAATGCTTACCGTTACCGGGATAGTTACTACATACACTTCCTCGATGCTGTCTTCTTGTAGAGGATCATCCCGCGAAGGATCTGCACCATAACTTACGACAACGCAACTCTGCTGGCTACCACATATAGCAACTTCCTCAAATTGTGCTGCTGATGATTGATCCGGATGTGATGAAAATATTGTTGTGGCTACGGCTGCAAGGAACGACCAATATTCAAGATATATTTTGATTTATATAACCTTATTTTAAGGAACTAATGCCCTTACGGAGGAGCAAATCGAACGCAGAATTATTAATTCCTTCCGACATTGTTGGAACGGTATTTTGTACTTTTTCCAATCGAACGACCGAAGTACGAATTTGCTTTGTTATGTTTGTTCTGACACTTCAGACGTTTAGTGCGACATGTAAACTGAAACGTCTTATCAAACAGTAGAGCATCGCTATTGCAAAATCAGACATCGGACGTTTTGTTGATTTTCAATTTTCTATAATATATCTTGAAAACATATCAAAATGCGTGTTTTAACATAATGTTGATAAGTGCAATAGCAATAGTGTGCATTAATTAATTCAATTTGTTTACATTTGTTACATAGGACCTTTTAAAAAGTTACGCGAGTAATTTTCAGACGTTCTTCTCGTTTCAGGGAGCGAGTAATGCCTTCATAATCACAAGCCATAGAGAGGTGGGACTATAGTTAATGTACAAGTTCCAACCGTTTGAAGAGAAATGGAGCATCACTTAACCTTCCTAGACTAGATGCTCCCAACGACCATTTTAAAATAAATTTTTGTTCTGTACACCAAACAGGGCATTCCATTCAACTATCCTCTTCGACTATTCATTTCCTTTTTCCTTTGATATCTACTGAAGACTACGTGGGTTCCCCGTGTCTTGTTAAGGTAGATACCAAATCCTCCCTATCACCAACGGTTGCATTCTTGCGTGAAGAATTATTGCGTGAAGAAACGTATCCGTAACAGGATCTGATACATTGTGACATGCATTGTCTTCAACGAATTACTCCTCATCGTAGCTCCATCCACGAGATGTGCAAACATCAATGCTGATGCTAATGGTATGCTAATGCTTTGAAATTTGATACTAATTTTGCAACCATTCTTCCAGGAAGGATTCAATGAAGGGGAATAAAACAGTTCTATTTTGCAGAACAAGCAAGAAACAGAACAGCCTAAACAACCATCACTCATTTTTGGACAATTTCAAAATTGAGCGGTTCCATATCATTTCAGCAACGAGTAATTTTCATATTTTTTTATTTGCATGAAACCTTGCATACAAGTTTTTGGGGAAGAAAAACGCCGTTTTGCATACTTGGTTCGCCATTTTGAATCTAGCCTTACTTATGAGAAGGGCCTATGAAAAATGCACATGATATCTTCAAAAAATTGTATCTCGGAAACGGTTTGTCCGATTGGTTTGGTGTCTTCGGCGAAGTTTTAGACAATTGTTGGTGCTATATGGAGAAAATATGCACGGTAAAAAAAAGTTTGGTTTCTGTGTTTTGAACTAAAATATAGATTTTCCCTTAAAAGTTACGTGTCAATAATTTTTTAATTATCCTTATGTTATAGCTGACTAAAAATGCTATTTAGTGCACAGTAGGTTGTTCTGGAGAAAAATAGGTTGCAATGAAAAAAAAAAAAATTAAAAAAAAAATTACAATTTTCAAAAAAGCTATTACATAAGTCAAAAAAGTTTGTCACTCTAATTTTATAAAAGTACATCAAATTTGCAAGCAAAAAGTACTTCGGTAACATTTTTTTAAGATGCACCGTTTAGAAGATATTACTGATTGAATATTGATTTTTGTGATAACTTAATAAGTTTTGGCCCTTTTCGGATGTACTCCGTGTTTTTCCCGTTTCAAAAGTATTTTTTTCGGAAAGATTGAAAAATTTTGAGTTAAAATAACACTGACAGCTTAAAGATTCGAGTGAAATTCTCTGCCTTAAAAGTATTTTGAAAACCAATTTACAAAATCCAACTATCAGGAACAATGATTTCTTCCAGTTATTTTTGGTGTATTGTGTTGAAAATAGCTGTCAGTGTCATTTTAACTCAAAATTTTTCAATTTTTCCGAAAAAAATACTTTTGAAACTGGAAAAATACGGAGTACATCCGAAAAGGGCCAAAACTTATTAAGTTATCAAAAAAATCAATATTAAATCAGTAATATCTTCTAAACGGTGCATCTTACAAAAATGTTACCGAAGTATTTTTTGCTTGCAAATTTGATGTACTTTTATAAAATTAGGGTGACAAACTTTTTTGACTTTTCTTAATAGCTTTTTTGAAAATTGAAATTTTTTTTTTTTTTTTTTTTTCATTGTAACCTATTTTTCTCCAGAACAACCCACTGTGCACTAGATAGCATTTTCAGTCAGCTTTAACATAAGGATAATTAAAAAATTATTGACATGTAACTTTTAAGGGAAAATCTATATTTTAGTTCAAAACACCAAAACCAAACTTTTTTTTACCGTGCATATTTTCTCCATATAGCACCAACAATTGTCTAAAACTTCGCCGAAGACATCAAACCAATCGGACAAACCGTTTCCGAGATACAATTTTTTGAAGATATCATGTGCATTTTTCATAGGCCCTTCTCATAAGTAAGGCTAGATTCAAAATGGCGAACCAAGTATGCAAAACGGCGTTTGCCTTGCCCAAAAACTTGTATGCAAGATTTCATGCAAATCAAAATATACAAAAAATTTAAACTGGAAAAATTTCCCACTTGTTCGTGGAATCGCTCAATTGAAAGAAATCCAATGCATTCAATTAGTATATCGTATCCTAGACCAAAGAGTTGATAATATTAGTTGTTTCTGTTCTTTTCGTGCGTTGATCGTTTTTTGTTATATATGATTTTGAGTTGAACCTTCAATTTAGTTGAATTAACAATTTATTGAAATGAACTAATGTTTGATACTGGTTAGCATATAAAGTTTTAAGACAATGTACATTTGAAATAAAACGCTTCGTTTACCTCTAAAGTGAACACAAATTTTCGTCATACCCAATTATATTTTTTTCAAACGAAGTGTATCAATTATTGAATAACGTTCCACTGCTATTTCAACGAGGTAATAAGAAAGATCTCCTTGCTATGTATTCGGGCACCAGCCGTGCTCTGTTCATTGTTCCATTTGCTCCAGAAGGGAATTCAGTCTCATTTTATTGTTTGAAAATCCCTTCTCCCAGCTGTATCGATATCATTTCAAGCAACCGCAAATGTTCAACTTTTGTTTGCCTTCTTCTAATTGCATTTTTACCAAGATCGAAGGGTCGTTTAGTGTCTTGAAACAAGCGAAATGGGTTCGTACCGAGCTTAATTTTAGTGGCTGCTTTTTCTGTCTGACCTCGCATAAAAACAGAATAAATCGGTTGAGACGACTGTGAAAATATTCCACCACATCAGCCAAGTGTAAGGTTTCAAATCAACTCCTCTCTGTGCCACGTAGCACTAAACCCAATAAAGTTGTTTTTGCTACTTGGGGCTGGGAGTAAGTTCGGCAAAATGTGTGGGGTGCATCCGTCCAATGATTTCCATTTGTCTGTCTCAAATTCTTTGCCTGGTGTGAATGAATCTTTCCAAAACATAAACCTAGAATCGTGCTCTGCTAAGCTCGCCAGGATGAAAAGTTTTTGATTTATGTATGTTTTCGATGGCGAAATTTGCCATCCTCTTTAAAATATCCATGTTTGTGGTGGAGGATTTACTTAGACCGGTAAAGCTCCCCATTGCGCACTAGCGCAATCGGAGACAATCACCTTGGCAGCACCCGTTTTATCCTCCGGACATTGGCAAGTTACTTGGCAGTGATAACCGTTGGATTGTGGAAAATGTTGCTCAAGGCTGCCCGAATGTTCGTTCCCTTTTTGGTGGCATAATTTATTGATGTTTGTTCAACGATTGAATCGAACGCAGGTTGAAACGTTAATGATGTCGACCGGTGGGTGGGTCCTTCGAGACATGAAAGAAAACCAAAAAAGGTGATAACCAATAAGCGGAAAAAGGGAAGTTTTGAAAAATTTGCCTCCAGTCGTCTAGTGGACGAACGACGAGAATCGATAACCTTTGGACGCTTTTTGATGTTTGTGGATGTCTGCGTGAGGTTTCGTCAATAAATTACCCTTCATTCAACATCTGTTTTTGGGTTTACTTCATTTGAAAAATCAAGCTCTATAACATTCTATATTAACTTTGCATGAACATTTCTGATGTTAATTGTTCTTCTTCTTTTAGCATTTCAAGCTTATTGCTTTCACAATTAGCTTATTGCTTGCTCTCAACTTAGTGTTCTAGATGCACTTCCACAGTTATTAGTTGAGAGCTGGCCAGGTATCATTTTTGCATAAGTATGATTGTGTGGCAAGTACAATCATACGCTATGCCCAGGGAGTCGAGACCTTAACGAAAAATTTCTAGACCAGACCGGGAATCGAATCCAGCCACCTCCAGCATGGTGTTGCTTTGTAGCTGCGCCTTTACTAACTGAGCTAAGGGAGGACCCTGTGAATTGTTAGATGAATTAATTAGAAAATATTACGGTGCTTTTCTTTTTAATTAATTTAAATCGTGCAACTGAACGTCAAGCTCCGATGCTCACATGGACACATTATGCCACTAGGTGCGTAATACTCTCAGGATTCCGTTTATTGGAATCATTTTGCCTTGCGTTGCAAGCAACTACCAGTGCAGAATGAAGTGGATAAATATTTTGCATAAAACTTCAATTCGGATGCATTCCCGTGGAATAGTAGAAAGTAACATGCAGGCAGGAAAAGCGTTAGCGTGCGACAGTGACTTTATCGCTCTGAACTTTTTAGGTTAATTTACTCAATGCTTTTCCTCGAATGAAATGTAAGTGGCAGCTGCAAACTTTGCACGGTGTGGAGCTCATCTTGCTCGAATACAATATACTGATGGCTTTCGGAATACACCCCAGCATAAATATTTAAAATATAAAGCAAAGCTCCATTCGTATGGAACAAAGGCGACACATAGCTTGGAGAAGAAAGAGAAACCCTCCGTTGCATCAGATATCTTGGAGCCATCGTTATTTACAACTGATTCATCTTGGCAGCTCCGGTATGTGTTGCTTCCAGACATGAACTGATGGAGCTAAGTTTGGGATGGGGACGCGTTATAGCTGTCATATTTTCATGACATTGAAACTTGGCAACGGAAAGATACCGGTTCAACATTCTGTTGTGTAGTTTTTGTTTTGTTTTGTGCAATCAAGTTAGTAATGGGCGATTTTATCCATTCTCTTAGTATTGAATAGACTTGAGCATCATCAATAACCGCTGGATTTTCTGTATCTCATATTGAACTTTTTTGGGCCATTCTGTTTCGATCATCCCCTCCTTAAACGAAAACGATTCATTTTGGCTAACTTGCGCCCAATACTACAATCAAGTAGGAAGTAAAGCGCACATAGAAATGCTTGCATGGCCATTGAACCATGTTTGTATAGAAGAACATCCTTTATGACGAGTAATCGATTGCTCTTTTATCTTTGTGTGGTTGTGAGGATACAAATTGCTTGCTGCTTCGAGGAAACACGTCTATGTCTATTCTCAAATCAACAGAGCCCATACCGATATCCGAATGCCATTTAGAAGAACATTTTATTACTCTTTATTGACAAAAGTAGCCAAATTCCTCAATTCACCCATAAGCTGATAGAACGCTTATGACAATTGTAGCGAAATTTGTTTTTTTTTGTGTCCTATAATTGAATGTGGGAATTCAGAATGGACAGAGCAGCTATCAAGATTGCCCAAAATGTGATGAACACAATCCAAAGGGCAATCGCACAAAATTGAGAACTTCAATATGCGTTGCAGAGAGTAATACGGATATAAGATGCAATGAATTAAGTGATCCTAAGCTCCAACGCGCCGTCATTCGAAAAACCATACCTTGATGAGGAATTGTTGACAATTTAGTCTACTGCGTGAAAATTTCACTCCAACGAGTGAAACCTAATAATTTTGTAGAAACACCTTCCGAAACAGGTTAAATTTTTGAAACAACTTGTTCAACGGAAACTCATTTGGCAAAGTCGTATTCCGCGAAAGATAATGCCGTGGATTCCACATCTGCACGGAAAACTTAAAAAAGAATAGAATATTGTAATAGGAGAACCGGGTAACATCCCAAGGACAGTACACGGTTAGACACTTATCATGATTAGATTAAATAAACGTTTACTAAGCGTTTACCTCAAGCTGGCAGTAAAGGCGCAGTTAGGGGCTATTCATAAACCACGTAGACTTTTCTGGTGGGAAGGGAAGGGTTTGACCAAAGTCAACCCTCTATACAAAATTTCAAAAAATTATACGAAGAAACGCCTATGAGGGGGGAAGATGAGGGTTTGAGATGGCAAAAATGAGTCTACGTGGTTTATGAACAGTCCCGTACAAAGGAACATGCACCATGCTGGATGTGATTAGGTTCAAATCTCAGTCTGGTCTAGGTATTTTTGGTCGAAGAAAATTTTTCGACTCTCTGTGCATAAAGACCCAGGTAACCAATTAGCAGTTCCAAAGCGTCTTTACGGCAGCCTATCAAGCATTTAAATCGCCTTAAATGCAAAATAAATGCCACTTTTGGCCCGGTATACGGCTGCTTTAATCCAATGCTATAACAATGCTTCATTAATGCTATTTTGCATTCGAAATGCTTATAGCAGGCTACAAGCATTTGAGTAGCATTTGAAATTGAAATGCTTGTTGTATCTGAAATGCAGATTTAGGGTTAATTTACTGCATATGCTAATGCATATTGGTTACCTGGGGAGTGCCTAGAAACCTGGAAATGTGATAATTTATTTTCGATATTTTTTTATTTGAATGAAACTTTGCATACGCGTTTGCCTTAGGAGACTGATCATTTTCCGCGCTAGCATAGATTTTTGTGACCCGGAGATCGTAGCAAGCCGTGCTTCGAAAATAAAATCTAAAATATATTCGAAATTCAACCTAAACGAACAGTGAAATCACTAAATCTACACGTGTTTTGTGTGAGACGTAGTAAATTTAATCGATTCCTTCCAAAAAATTATGATGGTCAGTAGTTTTTCCCCGTTTTTTTTGTTTTTTGTGCTTCGGAGGAAGAGTTACTAGCAGCATGGTTGCGTTTGTTAGTGCGGTTAGCATTGTGCCACACGGACATAAATGATTAAATTAGAGTATTTTTCCACTTTGTCGCGAGTGACTTGATGATTAAAAGCAGTTTAGAAGTCGATAGAGCGTCGCCTCATAGCGGAGGATTTTGATTGTAAGCAATGTGTGGAGAGAGAAAAATGAAAACCAGTGCATTGTAGAAAACGTCCATTTGCGGGTCAGAAGCAAAAAACGAGGCTAACGCGCATGCGCGTGTGAGTGACTGGCATATAATTCTAGATGCACCCACTCACCACATGGTGTACAGATGGAGAGCTGTGAAGTTTTTTTTGTCGTTGAATAATGATTGTGATTCTTCAAGTTATATATTTTCTCGGAAGTGTTTTTTTTACCTGTGATTTTCATTGTGCGCGAAGTACTAATTGTACTCGGGCTGTTCCTTTCGAAAAGGATGATGTGAAAATATTTGCCGAATAGCAGAGTGCTACTTCTGTAGAGACAAAAATGCATCCTTTAGCATCACAGGGAAGCCGTCCAAACGGAAACTGAACATCAGCAACAATATCCGGTGAGATCTTTCGGAATTTGAACGATATTGCTAAATACGTGACATCATCAAAACAATAAGATTTGATGATGGAAGTGTATGCACAGTACCTATATCCAATTGATGTTTGTACTGTGTTTATGCGGAGCTTGTTTTAAGTGAAAGTGACCTCGAAATGGACGTGAGTAACCATTCTGAAATGGGTCACTGTAACCCAACAGAGCTATCACCTTCCAATTCCCGGGCTAAAAATGTTTGTCGAGTCGACTACAGTTCGTTTAACTGCATACATTTTTCTTCCATAAAATCACTGCCGGACGGTGGGCATTGGATTGTATATACACACATACACACAGCATAGATTTTTGTGACCCAATAGTCAGTTTTTAAAAGGGCGTAAGCATTTTAAATTTCAATTCATAATTTGTAGCTCAAAACCTTTGGTTGTACAAAAAACTGTCTAAGAAGAAGATGTGGCTCTATGTATGAAGATTGTGAAAAAAAAATGCACTAAGAAAAAATAGATTCGGAAAAATCGACAATTAACATATAAATTTAAATATCTAAAAAAAAACTATTTTTTGATTTTTTGACAGTTGAAACCTGAAGTTATTACGCAAATTTGAGCAAAGACTCCACGATAGAAAAATGTCAGGAAAAAAAGTTTCTAGAACATCAACTTTCGATTAACTAGAAATTAGAAGAAGAATTAGTATCTTCCATTTAATTCCAACTACCTTTGCTTATCTTCGACAGATACGCGTATTTCGTCTACAATGTGCAGACTTCTTCAGTGTCTCGTACTAATAACTCGACATTATCAGTACGAGCATTGAAGAGTCAGGCAAACGAGATACGCATCTGTCGAAGATGCAAGTGGAAAATGGAAGATACTAATTCTTCTTCTAATTTCTAGTTACAGGTATTCCACTAAACAGCTCAAACCCTCTAGGATTCAACTTTCGATTCATTCTCAAAATTTTAATATTTTCGGAAATAAACGTATTCTGATTATGTTATCTGATTTTTGAAATATATAAAAAAATGGAGCTTACATTTTTTTATATATGATGATATATATTTTTATTCATGATGAGCTTCGTAGGAGCATCCGTTCTCGAGATATTTGCGATTTAATTTTATCATACTCGAGTAATTTTCCACTTTCTAGTTTTTCTAGATCCCTCAACAACAAGAGTTAGTTTTTCAAAATGTATAATAAATTAAACGCTACTCTCTCTTTGACCGCAAGATGATTGAATGAACGGTTAAAATAAAACAGATTACAAACTATAAAGGATGCATAGCGCTACTGTTCGTCTTGTTCTGACACACGAACATGCCGGGTACATAACTTATTTAATTTTTTTTTCTATTTTCCGTCGGCCTATTTCCTCAATCACCGACGCCAGGAAGACGACTCCACCACCTGGACCCTACTGATCGACTCATGAATATGAGCCGGGACCAACGGCTTTTACTTCCCTTCCGAAGGAAGACGACCATATTTTTTCGCCTCAGAAAAACCACCGACGTCGACTAGAATTGGACCCAGACCCACTGGGGTGTGCCAAGTAGCAGTCACGCTGTTATATATGTATCGCTGTTCTATATCATGCACATAACCGACGCCGGCGGGCGTACATAATTGTCACATATAGGTACACAACATAAAAACCAGGAAAAGATATTTTGCCAACCGAAAAGTTAGTAAAATTGGTCACCCATGATTATATGAAATCGAAAAATTCTCTCAAAAGACAAACGAAAAATTATTTAAGTAATGGCAAAGTTGTCATAGTGTGTGATTTTTCCGAAAATTTTACATTTATTCTTCAAGATGCCGTTCAAAGTAGTTATTAGAATAATAACCAAGCCACAATTCATCCCTTTGTTATTTACTATGTCGAATCAGGAGCGCTTGAGAATCTTCGTTCTATCGTTATATCGGAAGTACTGGAACATGATACAATAGCGGTTTAGGTATTGCAAAACTAATTAGCTTCTTGAAAAACAAACTAACGCTGTTAAAGAAAGCGATATTTATGTCTGATGGAACTGCACCCCAACATATAATTAGGAAAAAAATTGCAAGCCTTTGTAAATTCAAATCAAAATATAGCATAGATGCTGAATGGCATTTTTTCGCTACTTCCCATGGCAAGAAACGCAAGTATAGCTAAAGGAAATGAACACCCAATAACAAATGCAACAGAATTATAAGATTGGGCCAATCTGAAAAAAAATTATTGCTTAACGAAAATGTATTTTTGTAATGTATCTTATGAAGACTATGAACAGGGAGTTATGTCTTCAGCAAACTTAAATGATTACTGATACTAAAAAATAACACACTTTTGTTCCACGTTCATCATCAGATAGAGGCAAAATTGTTTTCAAATGATGTAGCATCAAGCCTTCATAGTATGTATAAACATGTAAAATGAAAGGGAATTTCTCTAAACCAATCTAAATGTAGAAACAATAGATCTACTTTAGAAAGTGCCAAATAAATTGGAAATACAAGTACACTAAAATATAAGAAAAGTTTTTTCAATCATTTTCCCCTATTTCTTATATTGTTTATAAAATCGTCTTACTGGCTAAGAGTGAGTTGTGGGAAACTAAACGCATATTTCGAAACGCATATTTTGAAGTTTTCTCCACCTTGAAGTTTTCTCCAAAACTGACGTTAGAGCTTCAAGTTTTTACACACAATGTATAATGTATAGAATAAGAAGGAAATAGCCATATGTTAAACGAAAATTTAAAAAATGCCGTTTGAACCATTTTACCCCATATTTTTTTAACCGTTCATCCAATCGTGTTGCTGTCAAGAAGAGATTTGTAGGAAACTTTCAAAAAACGTTTTGTGATTACTGGAGAAACGCGAATAATTTATGTAAAGCTCGTATTTTCGAATATTATTCGAATATGATAAAATTAAATAGGAAATATCTCCAGAACCGATGCTCTAGCGAAGATCATCATCAGAAGCTAAACAATTTTAAAATACTTCAAAAACCAGATTATATCATCAAAATACGTTTATTCCCGCAAATATTAAATTTTTGAGAAATACACCAAAAATTTATGTTCAAAAATATATTTTTCCTGACATTTTTCCATCCTGGAGTCTTTGTTAAAATTTGCGTAATAACTTCAAATTTTTACAGTCAATAAATAAGAAAAAGAAGATCTGGTTTTGAGCTATTTAAATTTTAATGTTAATTTTTTATTTTTTCAGATTTTTTTTTCAGTGTGTATTTTTTCACAACTTTCACACATAGGGCCACAACTTGTTCTTAGACAATTTTGTTGTACAACCAAAGGTTTTCGAGCTACAAATTATTAATTGAAGTGCTATTCAAATTGCTTACGCCCTTTTTAAAACTGACTCTTGAGCCCAAAATTTGGTTGCATCAGTGGAAAAAACTTACGTTTGTGGGTAAATAAATTTTCAATTAAATCGGAGACACTCGAAGTTGGTCGGTAGAGCATTTCGGCTGGAAACGCTCTAAAGTATGATTTCATTTGCCAGACTTACATATGCAAAAATGATAGCAGGCTTCGAACATTTTCAATAATAACTTTTGAAGTACATTTAGAAAACTAAGTAAGAGTCTGTTCATAAACCACGACTCATGTTCGAAAATCCCAGACTCCCTCCCCCTCGTAGATTTTTTTTTTAATTTTTTATGGATGATACAAAATTAAAACATGATACCACAACTTGGAGACTCACAACTCAGGAGATGTTTCTATGCAAGAGGGGCTTTTTCGTACAATAATTTAGACAATGTTTTAAATATTTCAGAACTTTACAAGGTTCATAATGTAAACTTTTTTGTTATGTGACGCTCCATTTATGTGTATGATATTAACAAAAGTGTTCACTGCTTTTTCAAGCTGTGAACACTACAATATTCTAATATTGCCCTTACCTTAGACGACGTGGGGCCAATAGTGATAAGGGTAGTGAAGTTGGGTGCTGACAAATTTATAGTAGTGGAACAATTTGTGTGGATTGGAATTCTAGTAACGTGTGATAATGATGTTACTTGCGATGTACTAAGACGTCTCGCAGCTGCAAATAGATCGATTTACGTTTTACAAAATTCACGTTGTATAAGACTCTGATCCTGTCGGTCGCTTTGCACGGCCATGAAACCTGGACGCTAAAGGAAGTCGACCGAAAAGCATTCGGGATGTTTGAACGTAAGGTGCTGCGAACAATACTCGGCGGTAAACAAGAAGATGGCATCTGGTGGCGTCGCATGAATCACGAGTTATACCAAATATATAAAGAGATGGATATTGCCGAGAAGATAAAACACGGCAGACTGCGTTGGGCTGGTCACGTTGCATGGAGGCCAGAAAAACGACAAGTGAAGATAATATTCAGTAGAGAACCAGAAAGCGGCCGTCGACTCCGTGGCTATTTGCTGTTGATGGTGACTTAAGGACCCTTAACGCCCAGGGTAACTGGACACGATTGGCCCAGGACCGGGTCCAGTCGAGGAGAATCATCTGGAGGAGCCGTCACCCATCAAGTATAAAGTACGCTCTAATTGTACAAGAATCTCGGAAGGAGTACTAAAAACGTTTATAACATTTTATATATTGCTTTCTGCACTACCGAATGATCCACAAATGTTAATGTAGAGTCTAATTAGTAAACGAAATTCATATCCCTCAGTGTCATCATAAAAAAAAAAATATCAACGTATTTAGTCTACCGTTCGTTCGTTCTCGCAAGTCGTCGTATAGAATTTCCAACACTTTAATCTCCTAATATAAATGGAACAATTGGTGTGATATGTTTTCTAATGTGAGCCAGTTTCATTAAAATCTTACAACACCAAGTATTAACAATTTGTATTTCTTTATGATATGCGATAATATCATCATCAATCTTTATCTCTAAATACTTGCATATATAAGCAAAGAGATTTTTTTTAGATGAAATCTAAAATAAAAGCAATTAACATATGAAATGAAAAGAATCTGTCCGAGGTGTGAGCTTTGAGGAACTCTTGATGTGACCTGTATTGGGGTTTATTTTTTCTCATTGGATCTTACTATTCGCATGTGATCAATTTATTCACATTTTTTCAAGCTTCAAAATCAAAATCAAGCTTCAAAACCAGTCTATCAAACGCTTTGCAGTTCAAAGAGCTTCTATGTGATTTCTTTATCTATTGAATTTATTGAGTAACTAATAGAATTCTTTCCACTAATTATGTTTTTATTACACCAAGCGTGAACTTCGTTATTACAGTGTGTCCCACAATAGGTGTCACCTTATTTCAGTCTTGGTTTATTTCAGCTAGGTAATTTTAACAGCGGAATTGATTATACCCGTTTTGAGTGAATTTTTTGACAGTTTATCGCTGAAGATAATTTAGCGATAAATTACTACCGTTGAAGCCATACGGGAGCAAGTTTTAAAATTACATTTGCAAAAGCATAGACCTTGTTAGATGTTTGATAGCCTTACGCAGTTCGGAGTGAGTAAGCGTTTCGTTTTTCGTGCCTTGAAGCGGTTCAAGGAAACTGGAAATGCTCATATTCAACACAAAGGAGGTACCAGATGAATTGCCGAAGAAACGAAGAAATAGTTCAAATGTGTGCGGGAAATTAAATTGAGCAAAAAATATTTTCCATTTAATTCCAACTACCTTTGCTTATCTTGACAGATACGCGTATTTCGTCTACAATGTGCAGGCTTCTTCGGTGTCTCTTACTCGTATAAGTCGAGTTATTAGTACGAGACACTGAAGAAGTCTGCACATTGTAGACGAAATACGCGTATCTGTCAAGATAAGCAAAGGTAGTTGGAATAAAATGGAAAATACTAGTTTTTCTTCTAATTTCTAGTAACAAAATGATCGTTTTTATGGCAAAAGTCTTTTCAATATTCCAAGACTAGCTGTAGAACGCTATCAGAATGTATCGAAAATCATGGTATGGAGCGCCGTTTCACGAAAAGGAAACAGGACTCAGCTCCAGCTCACAAGGCAAAGAAGACACAAGGCAAAGAAAACACAATCGTGGTGCGCGAAAAATTTGCCCGATTTCATCACTAGCGAAGAATTGCCTGCAGCATCTTCATTGGATCTCAACCCACTTGACTACTTTTTTTGGGATTATATGCTTCAACATATTGGCCCAACGAAAAGGCTTAAAGGGTGTATTCGATAAAAATGGCACACAGAAAATCTTCTGTAACTTTTGAATCGTATGAGTAAAAAACCCTTCATCACTTCCGGAACAATAAACGGTGCGATTTACACGGAAGAGTGCCTTAAGAAGCGTCTCTTGCCATTCATTAAGAAGCACAAAGGATCAACTCTGTTTTGGCCTGATCTAGCATCCTGCCACTACGCTCGAAACGTATTGGAGTGGTACCGAGCCAACGGAGTCAATTTTGTGCCAAAGGATATGAACCCACCAAATTCACCGGAACTTCGTCCAAATGAAAAATTCTGGGCAATTATGAAAACGGAACTTCGCAAACATCCCAAAACTATAAAAACAGAGCTAGAATTGAAGAAAATTTGGGTAAAAACAACAAAAACACTGGGAAAATCGGTTGTACAAAATTTGATGGGTGGAGTGAAAAGGAAGGTGCGGGCATTCGGGATGGGAGACGAAATTGAATAAAACAAATGTTGTAAATCAAAACTCATTAGTAGTTCTTCATTCCCTGAAAATTTCAAGAAAATCTGATAATCAGTTTAATTTTGATGAGTATATATGTGTGTGCCATTTTTATCGAATACACCCTTTACTTTAGATCGATTCAAGAAACATTTGGTTCATATTTGGGACCAAATTCCTCAGGAAATCGTTTGTGCAAAGTTTTAGGATAGATTGATTAGGAGTATTTCTGAAACATGTATCTTTCAAATGAAAAATAAATGTTATGATTTGGTTCATTTGTTTTGCTGCAATCCCATTTTGTTTTAGTGACACCTAATGTGAGACACCCTGTAGTTACAAGTATTCCACTAAAAATCTCGCACTCACCAGGATTTGCTGGAATTATGTTAACACCATTCCACAGCCCCGAATAAATAGTTGTTATAAATTTTCTATCAATTTAATTAAACCAAAACTATAAACGTTCCAATTAGAAAACAAAAACAGATTGTAAATTTGATATTTGTCGAACAACCTGTGTTGAATCCCAACAGGATATGCCACGCGGTTATGGAACGGAAACAATCACTTGTTGCACAATTTCGGTCATCCTCGCTTGAAATTCCGTCCGGTGATCTATTTCGTCCAATTTTGCGCCATTTCCGTTCCTCATCTATATTCCGCCTGAGTTAATTTATAGTCGTCATTTGCCGCAAGCATTTTTCAACCTTCGTCCATTCGCTCAGCTGGTCCAGTTTCAATCTCTTTCCATTCATTCGCTTTTCCGCCGAATTAACTACTAATCCAATTGTGCTTCACTCTCGGTAGAATGGCTCAGAAATTTCCTCAATTTTTTTCTCTCTCCTTGTGCCAGTGACACTCGAACAAAAAAGTCAATTTAAAAAATTTCTTCATTTTTCATCCCTTGTCTAGCGAGAAAAGCTTCGGTTTTCTGTGTTTCGCTTTTGTTAGAATTCTATGAGGAACTGGAAACCGAAAGCTCTCCTTGAATGAACGGTGAATAAACAATGCAATCCACTTTCTGTCGGTAAAACGGTGGGGATTTATGAGCGGAATTGTGGGAAAACGAGCGCTCTGAGCACCAATATTCAATTTAATAAATTTTATCGTTTTGCTGTAACCTCTCGCCCGACTTTTCAAATAGACCAATGCGTGTTGGGTACCGATCGATTTAGTTAATTGACGTGCCCTTTTGAATTGGTCTCGTCTCGTGTTTTCTAACAAAGCATTCGAAACGATCAATGTGCAGCATAGGTCTTTTTGAAAAGTTGAGTAGAAATTGTTTCGTCATTATAAATGACTTCAGTTGGTTATACATTGAAGAACGGAAGTATTGGTCCAACTGTTATCGAATTGCATCCAAGAAACAGTAGTTTCCAGTAGTACGGATGAAACAGAAAACTGACAGAATTTGTTGCTGTAACTTGATTGCGACTTAATTGAGTTGCATTCAAGTAACTTCAGCTGATTTGCAACACGTGCCCTACTAGGGTAGTACTAAGTTTGTCATGTGTTGTCTGTGTCACCGGTGGAATGTAACATTGAGGGGTCTGTATTTGAAATCTATTATTGTTTAAGTTTGAAAACTTTAGTCATAAAGCTCTTCGAATCAAAATTCATTCCTCTCCAACTTCGGAAAGTTTAGTTCCATTCCTTCTATCTAATGCCGTTGTAAAAGCTTCACAAGTGGTCGATAATCATTTTCGTCCCATCATCCCACTGAATTGAGTATAGATGACTTGATAACACCGAATAAATAGACACGGTATCCGGATTCCTTTCCTCTTTAGGCATGCTCAAGGTTGTGTCAGTACGTCTCTCCGAATTCTTTGGGATTCCCCGCTCCTTGAATTCATGTAAATGAATTCTTCCAGTACCCGTCATTGCAAAACCTCCGAAACATTCGCTTTGCGACGGGATGCCTTGTTCATTGGCCTAGTGCTGGTGATGATGCTTTCCTGAAATTTCTATTCAGAGCAAAACGACGATTGCAAAATTACCATAAAATCTGTGGCCAAACACCGAGCCGAGTGGTTTAGCTCTTGAAATACCAACCACCCCAACAAGCGGAGATTTCCGCTATATATTCTTTCCGTCAGCTTCAATCTCAGACCGTTCGGTGGACTCAGTGCTCTTGTAAAGATAACCCGCGTGCAATGAAATGCGAGTTTATGTAATTTGCATACATTTTCTTGTAAATCGTGGAAAAAGAGTGCCAGAGTTGTTTTTTTTTCTCTAGTTATTTTCTTTACTTTCACCTAGCTAGACAAGTTATCAGTGTGAGTTATGGGGCGTTCCGAACCAAGGAACGGCTTAACGATCATAGCCAAGAACGTGCAAATGAGATTGCTGCAGGCGATTCGCTTTCTCAACCATCACGATCAGCAGCTTTAAATTGCACTCTTTAAATTTTATTTGAGTACCTTTAAGAGCGGAGCAGATTGCAGATCGTTTTGCAAATCGTTAAAATTCGAAAAATCCTCTTTCATAACCACATTACCCATATTGCTGTTCTTTCATTTATAATCCTAAAGAGAATTTTCGCTCTTTCATGAGAACAAGTATGCCTCGTAAAACCTGAGATACGAACAAAGGCGGCTTGCGGCTTGCACGGTGGTATTAAAATTTCCATCGATTGACATTCGTCACCGCAGATTTCCTTTCATCACGAGTGAGTGTACAGCTTCCACCGAACCACCAAAGAGAAGTAAAATATTTAAAAATGAAAACGAGATACGCGACTCCAGCCTGTCGACGTGAAGGTAAAATGAGAGCAACCAGGGCGAAGTTAGGAACCAAATTTTGCATTCGATTTATGTAATGACACCATTTCCAGTTTCACAAAATGTTGAAGAAAATGCTCGAAGCAAATTGCGATCAATACGTGGAAATTTGGAAATTAAATAGTTAATTGATCTCCAACGGTCCCTTATATCCAGTTTGACGTACACCAACCAAAAAACGGTTATCAACATGCAAGGCACCACAATCAATTTGAGTTTGGTTATATTCTAAAAAAAATGACAGCTACACGATGCCTCTTGAACGAATGTAATCATACAGTTCCCACACACGTACGTGATATTCATCGACACCACCATCACTGCCGCATCAAGGGACGAAGCTGAAATTTCACAACATTGTACGATTCGGGAACCCGTTAACCAAGGTAACCACTTGTGAACTCTGCCTGCTGGTAGCGTTGGTGGGTCAAACGAAATTGGACACTGGGCGAGAATTAAGGGAAATAATGTAAAACAAATTTTCAAACATAAACTTCACTAGTAAGCCTTACAAAATGCAGGATGCTCTGGATATTTAGTAACACTCAAATAAGAATTAAACAGTGGCCCAGTGAAAAAAATCATATCGATTTCAACACTCCATTTTTCGAAGAATATTTTTAATGTTTTTAATGCAGTGATTTAAGTTCCCTGGAATATACCCCAAATATCCATCTTTACAAAAAATCTAGGATCGCAGTAAGCTGTGCTTTGAAACTGACATATTTAGTTATTGCTGCGTCGTTTTCGCGAGAGAAAAAAAATCAAAAAATAATTCATAATTCAACTTGAACTAACAGCGAAATCATAAAATCTGTTTTGGGAAAGACGTAGTGAATACAATCGATTCCTTCCCGAAATGTGTGATTGTCGGTAGTATTCCTCCGTTTTTTTTGTGCTTCGCCCCCTGCACCCGGAAGAAGCGTTACATCAGCTTAGTTTTGTTTATTAGTGGTAGTATTGTCACATCCGGGCATAATTTATTAAGTTAGGGAGTTTTTCCGCTTTTTCGCGAGTAAATCGATGATTATTAGCAGTTTTGAAGTTCGATATAGAGTCACCTCATAGCGAGGATTTTGATTATTGGCAGAGTGTGTAGTGAGAAAAAAGAAGACCAGTGCAATGTAGAAAACGGTCATTTGCTAGACTGAAGCAACAAACTAAAACAACGCGCACGTACGCGTGAAAGGCAGGCACACAATTTCGGATGCACTTATCACGTGGTGTACAGAGTTTTGTTATGCAGGTTATACACCGTGTCCAATATATTCTCATACACTTTTTCCTTGCATTGGTGTCGTGCAACTACTCAACATGCTTCACGTATGTGTTGGTGTAGTTTTGCACTATGTTTCTACAAACGCTTTTAGGTTATGTCCAATTGTTTTCATTCGGTGTTTATCTTTCACCAGCGACGAAGGAGTTTCGTGCTGTAGTGATAAAAAAAGTTTTTGAAAGGTGAGCGCCCGGGCGCTATTTTCAGAAATTTGGAAAACCTCGGAGTAAAGGGGATTTTGTGTACCGAACCATCAGAAGGTACCGTGACACCTGCTCGTTGGATGACCGGAAGAGCTCCGGTCGTACTCGTACGGTGCGGACTGCACGAGTTGTTAAAGTGGTCAGGGAACGGATAAGACGGAAATCACAGCTCTCGTAAAATGGCCGCAGATCTGAATGTTTCGAGATCGTCAATGCACAATATATTGCAAAATGACCTCGGATTCCAAGCTTTCAAGAAACGTAAGGTTAACGGAGTTTTGGAACCTTCCAAGCGGAAACGACTCGAAAGAGCAAATCTGCTTTTTACGCGACACGGTGGGGAAGAATCTATCGTTTCCGACGAAAATTTATTTACCTTGCAACAATCCCACAATGTCCAGAACGACAGATTGTGGGCTCTCTTTTCGAGAACTGTTCCAGAGAGTGATAGGAATATTCCACGGTTCCAAAGTGCTGCGTCAGTGATGGTTTGGAGAGGAATTTGCAAGCGATGCAAATTGCCACTGGTTTTCATGGAAAAAGTCGTTAAAGTGAATGCCGTATGTTATAAAACGGAAGTTTTGGAGAATGTTGTCGAGCCATATGTACAAGAGGTGTTTGGAGATGATCAATATGTGTTTCTGCAAATCTCTTTCAGGGCTGGTGCTGAGAAAAATTGACCGACTTCTTGGACAAGAATGAATGGCCTCCCAGTTCACCAGATCTGAATCCCTTGGGTTATTTCGTATGGTCATACATGCTGGCGAAGGTAACTGACCACAGGGCGTCTAATATGCACCAATTCAAAACCGTAATCAAACGAATTTGGGACGAAATGCCGATGGAAGTCGGCACAGCCTGTGACGGTTTCGAAAAACGTCTAGAGCTGGTCAAGAAGGTTAAAGGCGGCGTTATTTCAAAACATATGCTGTAGTTGATCAGTATTATATTGCAATATACTGGGTAAAGTTATCAATAAAATCTGTACATTAATTGTTATGTTATGTATTCTCCGTGCGAGGAGTAACGATTATGATGTAGAAGGAGATGTTCGCTCATCACCATGAGGCACCAAGAGTGAACAACAATGTTTTTTGGCTAGAATGAAAGATGTGAAGAGAAAGTGTTGAAAGTTCCGTCAGAGTGCGGCAGGTAGGAAAATTAACAGATGTTTTTGAAAATTGAGCGAAAGGGCATGTATCCAATGGTACTCGAACCATGGATGTCAAACTTTGCCTAACATCCCACTGCGGGGTAGGTTGTAGCGACGGAACAAGTCCGCCACTTCAACAGGCAAAAATTGACGCATGGAAAGACGCTCATAAAACGTTCTTCGAAGGTTCAGATTACATTAGCTTAGACTGACTGCACAATGGTTGCTTCAATGTGATTGATCAGATTTAGTCTAACTCTATCTCATTGTACATGTTTCAATGATTCCATATTTTAATGATCAATAACTTATTTTGGAACCGTGTTTACCCCTGCGTCTTCACGAAGGTCACAGGAGAAATTTTTTGTTAATAGGTCAGGGTTAGTTGAATCAGGAATCATTTTGACAAGATATAAGGAGCCTTCAGGTCGATAAAGTTTTCTTTTGTAAATACACTGAAGTTTTTTTTTACGACGGTAATGGTACCGCGTAAAAAAAAACCGCGTTATTTCAAAAAACGACGTAAAAAAACCGCGTTATTTCTAAAAACGACGTAAAAAAAGTCAAGGAAATAAAATTTATATTTCATATTCATATTGAAAGGATATGGTCATAAAAATGGCCACCGGGAATCTGCTACAAATGGATAGAGGTTGTTAATTCAATGTGTGAGCAAAACAGTCCAGAGTAGTTATAGAGAGTTTTTGTCTTCGGCAAAATTTCTCAGTGTGTCATTGGTCGTCTTTTGACATAATCATATTAGTTCCAAATCATGCCGCAGAGATGGCGCTGCAGTCTATCTTTTCTAAATTAAGCGCTAGAGATTTGCCGTCTTCGGCAAAGTTTCTCAGTATGTCATTCGTCGTCTTTTGATATTATCATATTAGTTCCACATCATGCCGCAGAGATGGTGCTGCAGTCTATCTTTTCTAAATTAAGCGCTAGAGATTTGCCGTCTTCGGCAAAGTTTCTCAGTATGTATGTTGTTTGTCGTCGTTTGACTTTGTTATATTAGTTCCACATCATGTATACTGTAGAGATGGCGAATCTGCATTGCCAAATGATCTTTTCCAAATGACGTGCTAGAGAGTTGCCGTCTTCAGTCTTTCTTCAAATAAGGTAAAAAAAATAAAATACAATATACAAAATTGAATTGTTGTCAAAATTTCAAATACTACCCTACTCTCCAGCTTTGGATTGTATAGCCATTTAAACGCCAACTAGCAGTTGTGTGCCCAACAAAAATAAACACCCGTAAATCAGGCCGACAGGGTACCCGGGTACCCACCAAATTCAAATGGTTGTCACTCTAGCAAATATTGGTCGATTTTTGTTTTGTTTTCACCGTTAGATTACGAAACTCATCTGCTTTATGAAAATTGGCAGCAACGTCCGTTTGGATTCATCTGGTTCCCGTAAATCCGGGTTTCCGAGGTTCGGTACGGAGACACTATTTGGGAATATCAAGTGAATTTCTGGAAAAGACTGTCAAAACCTTTGGAATAATTCCTTAAAATACATTTCTATTCCATATACCTCAATATGCCAACTTGTCCCCGGACCGGTTATTCCGGAACAGGTTCCCAGAAGGCCTAGAGTGGCGACGTACATATATAGACGGAAACCCCAGCAAAATGGGTATCAACATTCAGGAAATTTCTTCAGTAAGATATCTGTTAACATTTTGTGGCCTTTTGATGACGTGTTGTCAGACTGGTTATTCCGGAACAGGTTCCGGTGGCCCTTCGAGTGGCCATAAACATTTTCAAAATAAAACCTCGGCAATATGGGTATCAAAATTCATGAAATTTCTTCAGTAGGATATGTCCACAAACCAGTTTTCCGGAACAGGTATTCGTGGGGCCTCGAACGGTCGCGTCGATTACTCACAAAGAAGTCATTGGGTGGCCGTCGACCAGTGGCAAATCCCTTTCAAGATGTTGTGACGTTATCTATCCTCCCCTCTTTTCTCTCTCTTTTCTCTCTCTCTCTCTCTCTCTCTCTCTTTCTCTCTCTCTCTCTCTCTATCATAACTGTGCAATAAATTACCTAAAAATCCACAATGAAAAAAATATCTCCAAACAGGGTTTGAGCTGTTTAGTGGAATACCTGTAACTAGAAATTAGAAGAAAAATTAGTATTTTCCATTTAATTCCAACTACCTTTGCTTATCTTGGCAGATACGCGTATTTCGTCTACAATGTGCAGACTTCTTCTTCAGTGTCTCGTACTAATGACTCGACTTCGAGTCATTAGTCGAGTCGAGACAAGTCGAGTAATTATTACGAGACACTGAAGAATTCTTTACATTGTAGACGAAATACGCGTATGTGTCAAGATAAGCAAAGAAATGGAAAATACTAATTTTTCTTCTTATTTCTAGTTATCTTCAAACATTTTAGATGTTTTTTTTTTAACTAGTTCGTTTATTTAAGAGACTAAATTACGGAGCCAAATTCATTGTTTTTTAATAATAACTTTTATAATGACTTAATACTAAGATTAGTATTAGTACTTGGGCCGTTTTTTCGTTACTCACCGTTCTACCGGTCGGTCGTATTTTTATTTTACTCGCGCCGCTTTATTGTAGACACGTATTTACTTTTTACAAGCTTAACAAGCTCTTTGTGACTATATAAACAATCCTTCAAACTAAATTCATTTAAGCCTGCTCTGTGCGTGTGTTTTAGTATTTAAATTATCACCACAAAATGAACTGTAATGCACCTGAATGTCGTACATCAAGCTCTCTTCATCTTTGGAAGTGCAATGGTACATGTGGGCGGAGTTTCCATGCTGCATGCATTGGCGCCAAACGAGACTGGGAAGACAACCTCCGTAACTATGTGCTCCCACTTTGCCAACAGTGTGCTACTAATTTACTCGAAGTGGTAGATTTACGTAAAATTTTAGACAAGCAGATGGAGTGTCAACATAAAATAATAAATCAACTAAAAGGCATCACCCTCATGCATGAAGCGGTGGACACAATTGAAAAACGGTTGACATCGCTGGAACAGCACTGGCTCGAAGGTGCAAAACAAAATAAAAAATGTTCAACACCTTGGCTGAGGCGCCAAACCATGCATCGTCAGCTGAGACTGCTGACCTAGTGCGGGAAGTTGCTCGTGATTCCGGTAGTGTTATTGCCGAGTCAATCAATGCTAAAATTGAAGACACGCTAAACAGTTTATCGGACAAAATGGACAATGATCGTGAAAATATATTGGCAATCGCTTCTGCGTCTGGTGATTTTCCATCGGATGTAATTATGGGAATTATGGACGAGGTGAAACTGCTGTCGTCTTTATGTTCGAGAATGACCACTTCAGTGGAAGCAGGTCACACTTTTAATGCTGCTGATCAACCTCTAAGCCTATCCGTAGAGCTGGCCCAAGATCTAGCATTTGCCAGATCAAAACCGACAATTGATGTCAAGGAGGGTTGGCGCACTCTTGGGTCGAAAAGGATTTGGAGAAATGACTGGACCGATTATGATTCACGGAAACATGTTCGGGAACAACAGCAAAAAGCTAAAAAGAAGGCCAACAAGCGGAAAAAAACTCTTAAACGTCGCATGAACAGCCATAATATCTATCATGGTATTGGCGGTGCTGTAAGCGATAACAGCCGCAACGCCCATAATAATCATAATGACAATGGAATTTTGGATATCAACAACGTTCAGCGTGCCGTTTGCAGCTCTCTTCCGTTGGACAAGGACCTCCTAGCAGCAGCTAAAGAAAGATTCTCAGGGGAGAAATTATTAACCCATACCCAGCTGAAGAGCATTTACGTCAAGAATGCCCAACTTCATCTTCCAATTGGACCTTTCGGCCGGTGTTAAGGACATCATTTTCAAACCATTCTTCGCCGTGTTCGTGCCAACGTACGGGTTTTCAACAGAACTGACGCACTCTGAAGAGGTAGAATGTTTAGAATTAAGTAATTCTAATTGTATTGACAAGTTCTCAAACCTTTCTTCACACTCTAATGTAACTGAAGTGCTGATATATTGTCAGAACTTTAATCGTATGCAAAGCTCATCCAAGATGAAAACAATTTACAAAAATTTAATGAGTTCATCTTTTTCTATCAGTAGTACAGAAACTAGTTGGAATGAGAGCATTAAAAGTGAAGAAATGTTTGGGAATGATTTTTGCGTATTCAGAGACGACCGTAACCATCAAATGGCACAAAGGAGGTCTGGAGGTGGTGTCCTCATTGTGATTTCATCTAAATTTAATGCTGAACTAATTCCCTCTACCAAATTTAAGGAGTTTGAACATGTCTCGAGTTAAAGCGCAAATAGCTGGTGAAATTCATGTGTTTGTATCTGTGTATTTCCCACCTGATCATGCTAACAAAAACTCATACGAAGCATTTTTCAAAATGCTGAAGAAATCCTCTCAGATCTTTCCCCTGAGATTAAAGTTCACGTATACGGCGACTTCAATCAACGCAATGCGGACTTCATTTTTGATGTTGAAAATGAAGGTATTCTTCTTCCAGTCGTTGGGGACAATGTGACATTACAGTTAATTTTTGACAAAATTGCCAGCCTTGGTTTGAATCAAATTAATCATGTGAAAAATCAGCAAAATTGTTATTTAGATTTTTTGCTGACAAACATTCATGAGGATTTTTGTGTTAATGAATGCCTGACGCCCTTATGGAAAAACGAACAATTTCATACTGCAATTGAATATTCTTTATTTGTTCATTACAACCCACGGCCCAACGACTATGATTATGAGGAAATCTTTGAATACAACAAAGCTAATTACGAGAACATAAAAATTAAGCTAAATTCAATCAACTGGCAATCAATCATACGAAATGAAGTACACATCGAAAGCGCTGTTGATGTCTTCTACAGGTTTTTATTTGAAATAATTAATGAAAACGTACCTCTTAAAAGAAAAAGACGCAGATATAACTCCAAATATCCAATATGGTTCAACCGGAATATTATTAATTTGAAAAATCAGAAGCAAAAGGCCCACAAAATTTACAAGAAAAGCAACTCTAATGTCAATCTGCAAAATTATCTGAATATCTGTGATCAGCTTAATTCAACAATCAATTCCGAATTGGAAGAGTATAATTTCAGAACAGAGTGAAATCAAATCATGTCCTAAACAGTTTTTCAAGTATGTCAGAACAAAATTAAAATCAAACAACTTTCCTTCAAAAATGCATCTTGATGACAAAAGCGCTGGAGACCCTGGTGAGATTTGTGACATGTTTGGAAAGTATTTCAAGAAATTTACACGACATTTTCAGATGATGATCGCGATCTAGATTATTTTTCATTCTTTCCTGCATCCTCAAATGACATTAGAGTTAGTCAGGTAGATGTTCAAGACATTCTTGCTGGTTTGAAAAATCTTGATGCTGCGAAAGGTGCGGGACCTGATGGAATCCCTCCAGCATTTATGAAAAATCTTGCATTTGAACTAACTTCGCCTTTATTTTGGCTCTTCAATTTGTCACTTGATTCAGGTCAGTTCCCTAAAATTTGGAAAAACTCATACCTAATACCCATATATAAGTCAGGAAAAAAATCCGATATTCGCAACTACCGTGGAATTGCTATTATGTCTAGCATCCCAAAGCTCTTTGAAGCTATCGTCAATAGAAAATTGTTCAGCCAAGTACAAAATGTTATAACAAATTCGCAGCATGGATTTTTCAAAGGACGCTCAACTTCCACAAACTTGTTAGAATTCGTAAATTATTCATTAAACGCAATGGACAACGGCAACCATGTCGAAGCGCTGTACACTGATTTTAGCAAGGCCTTTGACCGTATTGACATTCCTCTGTTACTCTACAAGTTAGGAAAAATAGGATTTGAGGATACATTTCTTAAATGGATACAATCGTATTTAATAAATCGGCAACAAGTAGTAAATTATAATGGTAAAAAGTCACACCCTGTTCATGTATTATCTGGAGTTCCCCAAGGCTCGCATCTAGGCCCTTTGCTTTTTATTTTGTTTGTCAATGATATTTCTTACATTCTTAAGCAGGTCAGAATTCTCATCTATGCAGACGACATGAAAATATTTATGGAAATTAAGAACGACCAAGATAATGTAACTTATATAAACGAAATATTATTATTTGATATATGGTGCAAAAAAGCTTACTAGAAATAAACGTTAAGAAATGTAATTTAATTACTCTCAGTAGAAAACGATATACACCACAAATTACTGTTTCTTTAGGAACTGAAATTGTAGAAAAATGCGAGAGAGTCAGAGACTTAGGTGTTATTGTAGATTCTAAGCTTAATTTTATCGACCATTACAACACAATTATCCATAAAGCAACCAATATGCTAGGTTTTATTAAACGCTTTGGTCAAAACTTTCATGACCCATATACGATCAAAACATTGTACGTTGCATATGTCAGGTCTATTCTAGAGTATTGTAGTGTCATATGGTCTCCTTTATGAAAACACATGAAGAACGATTAGAATCAGTCCAAAAACAATTTCTTTTGTATGCTCTCCGTAAATTAGGCTGGACAACATTTCCACTTCCGTCTTATGAAGCACGGTGTATGCTTATTGACATTCAAACTCTAAAAGAACGAAGGGAATTTGCCATGATCTCTTTGTAAACGATATTGTATCACATCGCATTTCCTCCCTAACTTATTATGTAGTCTAAATTTCTACACCCCCTCGCGGCATTTGAGGAATCGGAACTTATTTGCGTTAAATATCAATCGGACAAACTATGCGAAATTCGGACCAATTAACCGAATGATGTCTCTGTATAATCTGCATTGTGAATCAATTGACCTAACAATGTCACGTAGTAACCTAAGACAGTATTTTGTTTCTAGACGATCTTTAAGAAGATAGAATTAAGTGTAAATATGTAGTCTACGATCGATTGACGAAATAAATAACTAAATAAAACTTGGGCCGTTTACTTGCGGTTAAAATAGGTGTTTTTTCACACCGGCAAAGATAGCTGTCCACGAGGTGTACATCTCACTAATAGTGGTTGGACATAAGTCTACTCATCACATTGATGAAATCGCGGCTAACTTGCAGGTCCTTAAACCACGGTTTCGACTAAACAATAGGATTGATGGAATGTAACAGCCGTTCTAGATTGGTGTCCCAATCGGTTTGCCAACTCGAAATGGTACTCTGACGTACTAAATGTTTAAATTCATCGTGTGAAATTTGATACGCGTATTTCGTCTACAATGTGCAGACTTCTTCAGTGTCTCGTACTAATAACTCGACTGTGAAATTTGTCAATCATACAAATCGCCTTCCTGTGTGCCCACCTTTGCGTGCGAGTCCGCTTTCTCATTGCCTGGGATTGAGCAATGTGAAGGGACCCAAGGTGATCAAATTTGATCTTTCAACCAGCACACTCACCTGTTTCCTTAGTTTTGAAAGGAAATAAGATGAGTGCTTACTAGCTTTCATCGACCAAAGAGCCTCAATCTAACTGAGGCTGTTCGAAAAGATGGAGTAATGGTCTGCGGGCATGCTGAAAATCATCCCAAATACGAAGTTGATTGCTGCCAGCTCAGCAACATAAGCAGAACAAGTTTGTGAAGTTTGTGGAAGATGCTTGAGTTTTGATTGAAGACACCAAAGCCAGTGAATCCATTGAGGCGAGACCCATCAGTGAAAAACCTTTTTTTCCGGAAATGACGTGTTGGTACTATTCAGTAAAAATATGCGGAATTATTATAGAATGAACTTGATCCGAAATTCTATGAGATGCTTGATTCATGGAAAGATCATAATGAATTCAGGAACTGCTATAGGTGAAGTGAGTACAGTACGCAAGACCCATATCCGACGATATGTAGTGGTGGAAAATTCTCATAAATCGAGATTGTGTGTTTACTCTACATTTGATTAATATTCTGAGCGAGAGCCAGAACTGCCACAACTTCGAGACTCATGTTATGCGTTGAGTGCATACAGCCAAGAGCAATACGCAGACACCGATTTTGAATTCGTTCCAATTTAATAAGGTGACTTTTTCTTGAGCTATACTCAAGAAAAGAAAAGAAATGTTGTCAAGGTGCATTCGATCATGCCTTGACCTACCCCGCATGGGAATGCTTGGTAAAAGTTTGTGTTTCCTGTTACGAAATACTACATCACAATGCCCTCCGCTCAATTTCAAACTACTTCTATTCAATTTTCACAGCCTGCCGTGAGCTAACGGAACTATCAATACTTTCTCTTAACAACTTTGTTCTAGCAAAAAAATGCTGTCTACCCCTAGAGCCTCATGGTGATGAGAAATTATTTCCTTCTCAAAAAACAACATCATCAAAGAAATGTTGTAGAAGGAGATGTTCGCTCATCACCATGGGGCACCAAGAGTGAACAACAATGTTTTTGGCTAGAATGAAAGATGTGAAGAGAAAGTGTTGAAAGGTCCGTCAGAGTGCGGCAGGTAGGAAAATTAACAGATGTTTTTGAAAATTGAGCGAAAGGGCATGTATCCAATGGTACTCGAACCATGGACGTCAATCTTTGCCTAACATCCCACTGCGGGGTAGGTTGTAGCGACGGAACAAGTCCGCCACTTCAACAGGCAAAAATTGACGCATGGAAAGACGCTCATGTACCACTGTGGCTTGTATAGTTTATTCTTAGCGATCTATTGTGTGCACTCTGTTTACTGATGCGCACATGGGAGAGGAACTCTCTCCTTTTTTAGGTTTGTTTTGATTCGCACCGACTGACGATCACTAAAGTTTTTCTCGTCGTCTCCAACGTAGAGACCTCGGAGAGAAACATCGTGAAGCGATGCGATACTGGTCCCCACCAGTATAATTAATGGTTACCACCATTTATGGGTTTACATACATTAATTGTTATGTTATGTATTCTCCGTGCGAGGAGTAACGATTATGATGTAGAAGGAGATGTTCGCTCATCACCATGGGGCACCAAGACATTGTTGTTCACTCTTGGTGCCCCATGGTGATGAGCGAACATCTCCTTCTACATCATAATCGTTACTCCTCGCACGGAGAATACATAACATAACAATTAATGTATAAAGAAATGTTGTTTTATACTAAGTTAAAAGGTCTCCCGTATGAGCACCCCACCATGTGCCACAAACTGAACGAAAAAAGTTGATTCTTTTTTGGTATTTTTGCTTCAAATACGCAATATGGGCATTCCAAATGCATTTTGAATCAAACCAGACCCCAATATATTTGAAAGATATGGATTGGATGATGTTTCTGTCCAAAAGATTAACGTTTGCATTCAGAAATTCTCGATGGAACGCAGCTGGGGGATGTTGGGCGGGTTCGCCGATTTGGGTACCTCATCGATTTTCAGCCGCTCCATCTCCTCCAACGATCGCTTCGAGTGGTGAGCCGACGCCAGATCCGGCCCGAACATCGCGTCTTCTCCCTTATTGTATTTCATGATGAACGACGCAACTTCCGACAGGCATTTCGTACTATAAATTTCCCCGTTCACGCCCAATCCGGAGCGAAAGAAGAGCGGTTTTGACATCCCCTTCTTGCTGATTGTCAGCCACAGCAGCACCTTCTTGGGGAATTTGTTGGGTGAAATGAACTTCACCTCGGAGCTCACTTCCTTCGTGGGGGGAATAAAATAAGAAGTACCCGGGCAGTCGTTGCCATCCAGTGTGAGATAGGTCTCGTCGTCCATTACCACCGGCACGTCGCGATTCGCCGGGAAAATCGAGTTGACCATCTTATTCAGCCGCTGTCGCTGCGTCATTGCCTGCAGCTCACATGTATGTTCGCCAAATACTTTTTACTAATTGGCCGGTTGAACCAACCTCCCGGCCAAGCGCACGCAACGATTTCCCTCGGTCTTTCTCTTCAACATCCTTTGGAGCTACTTGTCGCTCAGGGTTGCCCGCCGTCCGGATGCGGGCTTTCTTCCGATGCTCTGATTGTTGTCTAATAGTGCCAAGTTGTTGTACATGTCGGAACTGGCGTATCCGGCGTCCCCACGATGTCGCACGATGTCCGGTTTCGACGCGGCGGGGTGCCGTTCTTTGAACGCGCACACTTCTGAATGGAGTTGCTTCACTGTTTTTGCCATCACGGTTAGAGTTCAACTGATAGAGCTGTCAAATTTTGTCTGCTGACTCATGGGTTACTATGATTGATGGTGCATGGGTAGTTTCGCTGCAGTTGGGCTAGATACCACTTTCGAGTAAACACTACCAGTTCAGTTTTCTTCGGTGAGAATTCTATTCCTAGATTCCTAGCCCAAGAAGATAGGTTATCTAGAGAATTTTGCAATGGTCCTTGCAAGTTGATGGCATGTGAGCCGATTTAAGAAACCAAACTGTCGTCAGCAAGTTGTTTTACCGTGCCAAACAATTGTCAATGTCGTAAACATTATAAAGAAGGGGGCCGAAGCATGAGCCTTGGGGTACGCCAATGTAACTAATTCTGAATTTTGGATGTTCTAACTGATTAAAAGATTCACGATGATTTTTAAGATCCACAAACGCAAGCGGCCACGTTTTGGTAGTTTCACAGCTCTTACACATTTACGATTCATGATAGTCTCAGCAACGTGCTTCTGACTAAAATTAGTCACGTATAAGTTACCTCAATCAATTCTCAACCAATGCTTTAATAGAGATGCTGCTTTAAATTTTCATTTAGGCCCCTAGTGGTCTTGTATGTTTGTCGTGGGATCAGATTCGTAACCTTCAAAAAAGTTTTACACACACATTACTGTTCATAGCCTCCGCGCTTCCGCTTCAGTGCCACGTTCCGAGATTTCCATCGCGAATTCAATTTATTTTTACACACGTTACCGTTTTCGCTGTATGTAGAATGGTTTTCAATCAAGCTGACTGACAGATATTTATGCTGCCGTTGATCTTCATCATCAAAGGGAACTAGAAAGCGGTTGGTGATTGTGCTTTTACCTTGGTTGGTATATGCGGAGCTAGAACGGACCTGTTCTGTTGCATCGAAACAGCCATCGCCGTTGAAAAGGAAAATGCATGCATTTTCGCAAAATAAAAGTCCCCTGGGATGCCATTCAGCAAAATAGCCATAGCCCACAGCTCGAAAGGATCCGCAGCATAGAAAAGCAAAGCTGCTTCAAGCTGGTTGGCACCATGTTGTGTGTAGGTTTAGGAACATGCTACCTACTACCTTCTGCCTCCTGTATTTGCCTAGGGCAGCGTTTTTCGATCGAAGCTTTAACAATGACTGTCTACATTGGCAACGCTATCGCAACCCCTCTAGGAAAGCAAATCGGTTATTTGTCCGCTTCCTTGATGGGGGTAAAAAGTGCACACGTGTTGCATGGTCGAGAGCAAGGGCTTGTGCTGATAAGTTCTTGTTGTGTTTGTGCCTTGTTGAGCTGGCCGAAGTGTGCTAAATTCAGATTTTTATGAATGTCATAATTTTGCTTCTCCGAAGCACTTCCATTCTAGGCCCGATAAAATTTCATTGTGGTTGAAAGGCTAACAACATTCGACCGAGCGACTGCGGCGGAAAGTGCGTTAATTACCGGATGTTGAACATTATAATCCCTTTATCGGTCGACCGGATGACCCTTGTTTGCTTAACTTGATGAATCTGCTATTCATAAATGGTAAATGGTAAAATTACATTGAAAAAGCTTTGCAGGCTATGTATGTCGATAAGCGGATTTGAGCTTGCCCAGTATATTCAGTTTAATGCTAGTGTGGGTTTGATTCATTGAATAGGGATAATGCCTTAAATGTGGACTTTCGTATCTGAAGATTCGGGTAAGAAATAAAAATCACCTGAATTTTTTTTTTCTTCTAGAGCAATTCGTCATCTTGACAACACAAATGGATATTTTTCGTTGCTTGTGGTAAAATGGTTTCCTTCAAAATGTATGCATGGAACAGATATTAGAAACTCTCAGACCGACACTTCGGCCTTTTCCCCTACTGTGAAAAAGAAAAAAAGAAACAAATTGTTGCCACAGCCAGGATGATAAATCGGCAATACTAACACCTCTGCTCCATCCCTTCGTGGATCAATTTGTGTCCCTCGCACTAAACAGCCATCATCATTCTCTTTCACGCTGGTCCCCCCCATTCCAGGCACGGGTGGCCGGACATAGTTACGCATGTATACATATTTGTTTCAAACAATGATTTTCGAACCCGGATGGCATCGAGTTTATTCAAGTCAACATGCATATCGGACATATCGATGGGATGATACCATACCCCCTCCAGACCCAATTCATCCATAAGTCATGTCGACGAGGACACGGAGTTTCGAATTGTTCATCATAAAATGCGATGATGGAAGGGGTTTCCGTGACCTTTTACATCCATCATCAAATATTTTCAGCTTGTTGATAAAATCTGTTGTTTACACGTGTCCGTTGAAGTGAAAGGCTATCCTTCTTTAGTGTACATTGGCTTCGTGTCGTCTTTTGGGGCTCGGTGGTTTTCGATATGTGGTAGTGGTGCGTAATTGTGCCTTCTGGTGTGGCATGCATGATTGATGGTTTAATGCAAAGCTTGTTGGGTTAAATCCATTTAAAGTTTTGCATTTATTACAATACGTTATACGATTATGGTCCTTAAGGTGTAGGTGACCTTAAGATATTGGTCTTTTCCATTTGATTGACAAAGAAAATAAAGCGACTCATGATAGCAATCAACTTTCTCATGGTACGAACGTTTCTTCTTCGAACTGCTTCATGATTTAGTGCAAATTATACCTTGCTTATCAATATTAAACATCTATAAAGAGAATAAAAATATATAGAAATATCTCAAGTTCTGTTAGTATTTTTGGTTTACAGTGTTGGACATAACATAACTTTCATCTAACAGAAGCGGACCCAACGGACTTCGTCCGGACCAATATTTATTTATCGCATGCAATGGCTTAAAAATCGATTGACACAATTATTCGGTTCTCGAAATTTACAAGGTTTTTTTTTAAAATCGCGTGAATGTCCTTCATTGTTGTACTCGATCTGAAATTGACTGTCAATTGTCATACTGGAGAACTTGGTTATTATCATGGTTATTATCAAGTTTGTCTTCGAGAAGTATAACAATCGGAAGTCATTTCCAATGTTTGATAATCTGTGATCAATTGGCCATTTTAATTGGTGTATCATGTTGGAATAGTATAGTTGTTTTTTTTTTGCAGTTCCAACGCATGGATATTTTTTCTATAACGGCCTCTTAAAATTGTGGATTTTCATTTTGCAATTTTTTTTTTCTGGAACTATTCATCTGATTAAAATGTCGTCTTTAAAAAAGTTAAAAAAAAAATACACTGAAACTATAATAAATTGTAAATTCATGCTAAAAAAAACATGATGATGATGAGATACTATCATCTATTGTATCAAGGTAACTTTTCATAGCAGTGGAATAATCTGAAAATCGATTTGATCAGGATTCTATTGTTGTTTGTGATCATTAAGCTCCTATATGGAGGGCCAAAAACGTTTGGGTGGATACACTTACGCGAAACCCGCGAATATAGGGAAGAGAATCTCCTTCCAAAAGCAAGATCGCACCCACAGCATTAGAATAGAGCCCTCGATTGACAGAATAAACCCAATAGCTGGGGGCGAAGAGCCCGCCCTCGTTCCGCGAAATGTTAACAATAGGGAGGAGGTAGTCCCATGCTCCCTATCCAAATCATTTCAGTTGGGTGCCCTGGTGGTCCCTCCCTTTTCCCGTTATATATTATGTCGTGGATATTCAGTATATTTTGGTCATTTGATTGCTTACCTTGTGTTAGAAAATTTGGCTGAAAGTAAAATTGGTTAGGGTTTATACCGTGTTTAACTTATTGCTCTGTGTTGTCTCGAAGTTTTTGCTTTTGAAGAGTTGACTAAGTCATTGGTGGATGTTGGCCAAATTTGGATAACTCGACTAAGTCAAGTTATTAGTACGAGACACTGAAGAAGTCTGCTCATTGTAGACGAAATACGCGTATCTGTCAAGATAAGCAAAGGTAGTTGGAATTGAATGGAAAATACTAATTTTTCTTCTGATTTCTAGTTACAGGTATTCCACTAAACAGCTCAAACCCTCTAGGATTCAGATTATAGAGTTTTTTTTCATGCATCTAGTAACCTAACGTCCGTGCTCAATCACAATATTTTCTATTGTCCAACTCAATGGGTAAATTGAACTGAAGATGAAAAGTTTGAAAGAAGGGGAACTTGGAGTTGAGAACACGTACCCACTGGTTGACGCTAAATATTGGCCAACGTGCTTTTGCACATTTGTTTGAGGATGTGTTGAGCGACACAGGTTTCCAAATCCAAAGTTCAGATGCCGTGTTGCGTCGGTACCCTGACTTTTTGTTCATGAATCTGGACACTTTTCAAATCACAAACTATCATTCAGTTGTGAGCTTGTAAATTTGTCATAATAGCGTATAAGCGATAAATCTGAGACTAAGTTCATCAGATATAGCTCGAAAGAGCTTCAGCTTAATAAACAACTGAGTATTGTAGTCGTTTATTCAAAAAATATTTCTCACTACTCTCATTCAATGCTCCTTTCAGCCAATGGTGCCCAACACATAGTTGTAATCAACCATCGACAACCCGCAACTATCTTTTCATAGAAATGGTTATGCTTCTCGAACATTCGGGGGACTACAAGGATTTTACATATCTTTATTCTTAATTTTGTTTCTTTTCAGGCAACAAATAATTTATGTCTACCAAAATTTGAAGACAATATCTCTCAATATTTCAAAACTTTTTAAGTAGTGGTGCTTCGGTTGGGCATGGAGATGAATTGATGTACCAGAGGCTTGACGGACACCTGTGGAGTTGGGTACAGGCGACTCGTGAGGTAGTAAGTGCTCTGAAGTAGCTAGACAGGTAATTGTTACCCATAGAATCTATATGTCCTTTTTTAATAGGTTTGCGTTGACCATCAGTTTAATCGGTTGAATCGGTCGTGTCGATACGTTGTTCCATAATATTTTGTTTTCGGGCGTAGCGTTTTTTCTATTGTTTCGGTTGCCTATTGTTCGTTGCGCGAGTGATCGAGTGAGCACGAGAAGTCGTGGTTCGCAAATAAACCACTGCACAGTGGGAAAAAAAGTGCCCGAAACGCGAAAGAATTCTATATCTCTGCTCGGAGTGGAACGATTTCTGTAAATGATACCTTTACTTGAAGGAAAATTTCCAAGAAATCGAATGGACGTAGTCTCATTGGCCGCACGGAACTGCTTGGGGAGCAAATGAGCTCATTTTACCCTTGTTCCCCTATTATTTTCTTGTTGTTGAGATTTTTCTTTGCTCGGTGCGACTCGAGATCAACAAAATGATATTTGTACTGTGTAAAATTTCCAGGAAAATTGATTGAAAAAGTTTTTGTTTACCGACTCTGTGAATGATGAAACTGCTGATTTTACCTTGATTCTCCTAATATTTTCATGTTTTTCACAACTTTCTTTGCTCGGTGTGACTCAGGATCAACAAAATAATGCTAGTTCTTTGAAACATTGTTTGAGGAATCGATTGAAGTTAGTTTCATTTACCGCACGGCTCTGTGAACGTAAATATGGCTGATTTTACCCTGATTCCCCTAATAGTTTTGTGTTTATTATAAATTTCTTTGGTCGGTGTTACTCAAGATCAACAAATTAAGGCTAGTCCTTTGAAAAATTTGCTGAGGAATTGCTTGAAATTACTTTCATTTGCCGCATAGCTCTTTGAACGAAGATGTGGTTGATTTTACCCCGATTTCCCTAATACTGTTGTGTTATTCAGAGATTGGTTTGTTACGTGTGACTCAAGAACAACAAAATAAGGCTTATCCTATGTAAAATTGTCTGAAAAATCGATTGGAGTTGGTTTCATTAACTGCACGGCTCTGTGAATGAAGATATGGCTGATTTTACTCTTATTCCCTTAATATTGTTGTGTTTTTCAGAAAGTTCTTTACTCGATGTGATTAAAGAACAACAAAATATGGCTAGCCCCATGTTAAATTTCCTGGAAAATCGACTAGAGTTAGTTTTGTTCACCGCACGGCTCTGTGAATGAAGATATGGCTGATTTTACCCTGATTCCCCTAATGTTTTCATGTTTTTCACAATTTTCTTTGCTCGGTGTGACTCAAGATCAACAAAATAATGCTAGTTCTTTGTGAATTTTTTTGGGCAATCGATTGAAATTGGTTTCATTCACCGCACGGCTCTTTGGACGTAGATATGGCTGATTATACCCTAATTCCCCTAATAGTTTTGTGTTTATCATAATTTTTTTTGGTCGGAGTTACACAAGATTAACAAATTAAAGCTAGTCCTTGGTAAAATTTGCTGGAAAATCGATTGAAATCGATTTCGTTCACCGCACAGTTCTGTGAACAAAGATATGATCAATTTTACTCCAATTTCCCTAATATTCCCCTAAGTTCATTGCATTCATTCTTGCCGTAAGCTGTAAGCACCTTAATAGTATAAAGTAGGCAGTAGACAGCATTTTCACGAATTCATTAGATGACGTTTGAGCGGTGCCATAATAATGATTTTTTTCTTTATTTTGAAAATATTGGGGGATCAGGGTAAAATGTGCCATAGCTTCGTTCAAGAGCCGTGCGATAAACGAAACCAACACCAACTGATTGTCCAGAAAAGTTTACATAGGACTAGCCTTACTTTGTTGATCTTGAGTTACACCGACCAAAGAAATTTCCGAATTACAACAAAATATTAGGGAATTTAGGGTAAAATGTGCCATATATTCATTCACAGGCTGTTGAAACCAACTCCAATCAAGTCTCCAGGAAATTTACATGGGACTAACCATATTGTGTTGCTTCTGAAAAACATCGAACAAAAAATTTCTGAAAAAAAAAACGAAAATGTTAGGGGAATCAGGGTAAAATCAGCCATATCTTCATTCGCAGAGCCGTGCCGTAAATGAAACTAACTCCAATTAATTGGCCAGAAAAATTTATAGGGGACTAGTTTTATTTTGTTGCTAACAAAAATGTGTAAAAACACACCGAACAAATAAATTTCTGAATTACACAAAAATACTAAGAAAATTAGGGTAAAATCAGCCAATTCTTCATTAACAGAGCCATGCGGTTAGTGAAACAAACTTCAATCGATTTTTCAGGCAATTTTACATGGGACTAGCTTCATTTTGTTGATCTTGAGACAAACCGAACAATGCAATCTCTGAAAAACCCAACAATATTAGAGGAATCGGGGTAACATCAACCATACCTTCGTTCACAGAGCTGTGTGTCAAACGAAACCTTCTTCAATCGATTTTCCTGGAAATGTTACATAGGACTAACATCATTTTGTTGATCTTGAGTTACACCGAGCAAAGAAATGTCTGAATAACAAGCAAATAATATAAAAATAATCATTTGCTCCCCAAGCAGTTCCGTGCGGCCAATGAGACTACGTCCATTCGATTTCTTGGAAATTTTCCTTCAAGTAAAGGTATCATTTACAGAAATCGTTCCACTCCGAGCAGAGATATAGAATTCTTTCGCGTTTCGGGCACTTTTTTCCCTCTGTGCACTGTCCCATTTTGCAGGTGATTCGGTGCAGGTGATAGATCGGTCCGAGTTAGCTCTCAGGCGTTGAGATGAGTTGGCTTGTTTTCCTAATGAAAAACCACAATCACACTCTGTGCGTGGCCCCAATGACATCCCTACTGTTGGTTTAAACCGGTCAACATCGGCTTTTTAGCATTATTTAAAATCACTTTGTTTTCCCAATGAAAAACCACAATCACACTTAGTGAGTGGCCCCAATAGCATCCTTACTGTTGGTTTAAATCGGTTCAAATCGGAAATCACTCCAAATTTTTAAATATTTAAGTTGACAGCTTATCGTTAACCAAAACGAACCATGCTGCTACCCAATCCCGTTATCCAAAATCTCAGTGATTTCTCGTGGAAGTTCAGAGGATTTCTCGGCTTCCTTCAAAGCGAGTATCGCGTCAACACATTCCTCCCCATTTCCTACTTGACCAGCATTCGGGTACGGCCAGCGCCGGCATTGCTTCATAATGAGTCACCAGTTTTTACACATTGAGGATGTATGTTAATCCCAAACACCATCTCTTTGTTCTTTGCGTAATTACAATAACGGCGTAATTACAATGGCCATAACGGAATAGCATCTGTGGGCGGTCAATCATGCTCATGCTCATGCTCAACACCGAAAATATATTTGATTCTTGTTCCACCCGTTAAACTGAACAGTCAAGGTTTTCCAAAGAATATAATACTCATAGATGTTATGCTACCGTATGCAGAATGAAATATACCAACATAATGGATATTTAAACAAGATAACGATCTTGAGCAGAGATCACTCAGAGCATTCTTGACAACCTGATCCACTCCAAGCCTCAAAGGTTCAAGGCTGTAATCGACAATAATGGATTCGCAACGGAATGTTGAAAGCCGAAGAAAGTCTGGTTCTGGCCGAAGAAAGGCCAGTATACAAAGTTTTGTCCAGAAGGATGATTTCTTGTTTTGTTCATTTAAGAATATAATCATTTTTTGTGAATAAATTCTATTAGACACAATAATGTTGATCTATGTTCATTTTGATCACCATGCTTTTATCATGTAGCACCAATTTTTACTAACAAGCGTCTGGAGCTGTATTTGGAAGCGTACGTAGATAAAGACTATCTGAGCGCTGCAGTTGCTCACAAAGTGAACGAAGAGTTTGGACAGCTGTACGCAATACCGTCTTCAAAGACGTTGCTTGCCGGATTCCAGAGAAAAGAACAGCGTTTGGGAAAATTTTGGCTTGAACTGATTAGTCATTCTAAGAAGGAGCTGCCAAATTTGACAACATTTGTTAAAAAGGTGCTCATACTGTCGCACGAAAATGCGACGATGGAGCGATGATTTTCAAAAATAATGAAAAGTGTCTGGTGGTGAAATAAACTGAAAAGAGCCTGTTGAGGTGGCGGATTCGTCCGTGCCATGACCTACCCAGCAGTGGGATGTTTTCAATCCACCGTACACTGACGGAACTTTCAACACTTTCTCTTCATATCTTTCATTCTAGCAAACATTACTGTCCACTCTTGGTACCTCACGGTGATGAGCGAACATCTCCTTCTACATGAAAAGAGTAGCTTCGTGGTAGTTTAGAGAATTGTCTACGATCTGTCAACGACGATGAAATCACGAAATCCTTGATACAATATGCACACAACGCACGTGCGTGTCTTCGTACTCGAAAATCTCGAAAGTTTTACTATTTTTCTTCGACGTTTATGCTTCTAGAAACTTGAAAAATCAATGACATTGGTATATTGAGCGATTTTTGTTCTCGTTTGTAGAATTAGAGACCAAAGCAGATAACGCAATACGCAAGGAGCCCGACTTACGGCTGCTATCCGTCATAATGCTTTGGTGAAAAAAGTCAACATTTCAGATTGAACAATTTCCTCAAAAACTTCCCTAAAATCTGTTAGCCCAATTTATATTAACTCATTTTCCCAGTTGGCAAATTTAGGCAAAAATGCGGGGAAAATTCAAGAAAAATGCGGGAATTTTAAAATTAAGATTTTGTGGCCACCAAATGTATTGTGGTCAAACACTGTATTACTCAATCCTAGAGAGTTTGAGCTTTTTACTGGAATACCTGTAACTAGAAATCAGAAGAAAAATTAGTATTTTCCATTTACTTCCAACCTTTGCTTATCTTGACAGATACGCAAATTTCGTCTACAATGTGCAGAATTCTTCAGTGTCTCGTACTAATAAATCGACTGGCCAGTCGAATGTGAAGATCATTTTGCAATTAAATAAAACAAAACATTTGATTATACATTGAACATTAAAAAATATGTATGTATTCATGACATATGCATAAACATAATAGGCAGAATTGGAAAGCATTAAATAATTTTATTTATATCCAATCCAGAAAAAACACCTCAAGATACAATGCAATAAAATATGTGTACTATCTGGAATCAACTTCCTGTAACCTTGAAGAAGGTGAAATTTAATTATTATTATTATTTTTTTAAATAATTTTAATATAATTATATACAATGATGAAAAGAGCGATGTTTTAATGAGATACTAAATAATGAACATATAAAAATAAAATGTAGCTATTTGCCTCTTCTGCTGCGAAGTAAAATGATTGAAACTCTGAAATGGCGAAAATTTCTAAAGTGATGTAATGAAAGAAAGTTGATCATCAGGTAGCTTAGCAGAATGGCAAAGAAAATTGAAGCATACAGTAAGCCGAAATACATTTCATATGATTATGATTACTGCCCAAAAAGGGAAACTTAACAAATCCACAAAAAAGAAAAAAAGAAAGACTAAAAAAAGAAAGGAAATTTGAATTCTTCGATAACTTTTGATCCCTACAAGGCCCATGAATAATTCCTTATATCTGTCCAATAGAATATAAAGGATCATAATTATTTTCTTGTTTTTGAAGGGATAGGCTGATTTGTTACGTTTTTTAGAAGGAATCATACGACGGATTCTACGGAAATATTTTGTTTTCCTTCTTTATCCAAACAAATTAAATGATTCAAAAACTAAAATTGTTTATGATCCTTTAACTAGAAATAAGAAGAAAAATTAGTATTTTCCATTTAATTCCAACTACCTATGCTTATCTTGACAGATACGCGTATTTCGTCTACAATGTGCAGACTTCTTCAGTGTCTCGTACTAAGTCGAGTTATTAGGTAGTTGGAATTCAATGGAAAATACTAACTTTTCTTCTAATTTCTAGTTACAGGTATTCCACTAAACAGCTCAATCCCTCTAGGATTCAAGAGTTGGAGGCAGTGTGTCAAATATTCTCTTTGTGCACCTTAAAACATACGATAACCTTGACGAGTGATACACCCGTTATTCTCTTACTATTAGGCTTTTTGACGTTTAATCGCCTTTCCCTTTCTAGCACATGCAGAGGAATGATGGTTTGTTTTCCTCCAAAAGATTTCCCTTCTTACTTGCACTCCTTTGTTTTAAATGGCGATGTAGTGTGCGTGCGTTCAAGGTCACTTAGCCTAATGCAACAATGGTATGTTGTAGCTTGAATTTATTGCAACAAACCTCGAAGAAATCAGCAAAATGTTGCATCGATGATGGGAAAGAGACAAGTTGCTTTAAGAAAATGTTGTGATTCGCACCCATGTTGCAACGATCTTGTTTTCCTGTAACAGCGACAAAATAACGTTTTGTCATTATTGCAACACACTACCGATAGCAACAATGCTTTATCAGCAACATAAAAAATAGCGACAATTAGTTGTTGCTGTCGAACAAATTACTGATCTGAATGATTATAAAATTCGTTGTGGATAGACTTCCACCTGAAGAAAAATGCCTGTATGAAATCACACACAGAACAAAAGCGAACACTATCTTCTGCAAACTTGTTGCAAATTGACTTTGGCAAAGTAAAAAATATGTGCGTTTAACCCCTTGTTTTCAACCCAGAACATCCTGAACATAAAGAAGTTCAGTACAGAGGATCTACAGTTGTAACAGTAGTTTTTTTTTCCCATTACACAAAGTTACGATATCTATTCTACCATGTTAATTTAGTCTTATGGAAGATCTCGGTTGTTCAAACTGTCCTGGCGTACAGAACTTAGAATCTACAGTTGTAACTATAGCTTTTTAACTATCCAAATTAGCGATACGTAATCAATAAAGTTGATTGCATCTTTTGAAAGGTCAACCGATACTATGAGATAATTTGGGATGTTCTAGGTCAATCAAGCTGTCCTGGAGTTCAGAACTTAGGATCTACAACTGTAAAGGTTGCTTTTTCAGCTATACAAATGTACGATATGTATTCAACCATTTTAATTGAGTCTTCTGGAAGGTCAACAGACATAATGAGATAATCTGGGATGTTCTAGGTGATCCAAACAGTCCCGGAGCTCAGATCTTGGGATCAACAGTTGTAACGATAGTTTCACGGCTATTCAAATTTACAATATGTATTCAAATATATTCAATGGATCTTCTGGAAGGTCCACCAACATGTTGATGAAATATGGGATGTTCTGGGGCATACCAGATACTATGCCTGTTCATTAGTTCATAGATTAGGATCTACCATTGAAACTGTAGCTTTTTCAGATGTGCAAATGTACGATATGTGTTTAACTATGTTCATTGGATCTAATGAACGAGCCACCAACATTATGAGATAATCTAAGATATTCTAAGTCATCCAACCTGTCATGGAGTACTGAACATAGGATCTATAATTGTAACTGTACCTTTTTCGGATACACATAGTTATAATACGTTTTCAAACTTGTTTATTGAGACTTCTGGATGATCAGAAGACATTATGAGATGATCTGGGATGTTCTTACGGCCATACGGTTCTGGAGCTCAAAAATTAGGAGCTGAAATGTTAACTGTAGCATTTTAGGCTATACAAATATACGATATGTTTCAACCATACTCAGTGGATCTTCTTTTAAGTCAACCGACATTATTGGATAGTCAATCCTCACAGAATATTTTTTTGGCACATTATGGATATGAATCACTCAAATTGGTTGTTGGTTATAAACTTCAAGAATGCATCTTGAAGTTGAAAAGTTTAGATTGATGTGTCGAACAAACCTGATGATTCTCGATAGGCTCTTGGTTCCGATTTGGCTGAACCAATTGTAATTGTATCTTTTTAGCTGCAAGGCAAACTTAGAATGACCAATATAATCCCAGCTTATCACATAATATCTTTAGACTTTCCAGAAGATTCAATAAACCCACCGGAAACACATTGTAACTTTCCGGGTGAGAGTTCTTGATGTGGCGCAAACAATTTGTCAATAGAAACGTTTTCGGACTGAACTTGCAATTAAGACCCAGACTACAACTAAGATCCCCGTTCTTGGAACGAAATATGTTTCGAACTTTTTGGGACACATTTTCTTTGTCCTTTTTAACAAATGTAGAATCCATTTTTTATTTTCGGGCACTAGTCGGGATTGCAAAAGCTTTGATGAACCGTATGCAATAAATAGGGGAATGTCGCTAGAAACGGACAATGGTTGAAAAGATGAACACTAGCTGTTCACACTTAATTATTTTTACCGGGCTTGGTTAACAAATTACCGATTTCTCAACATCTGAGCTCTCGGTGGTCACCTCGGTAATCAATTTAAACTACTGATTCCTCGGTACTGCATAACCTTTAGCGATATGTCAAAAATTACCGAACTGATCTTCAAAATTAACTGAACAATTCTTTAAAAAACCGAACATGTCGCCACACCAATATGTTCAATTACCGAGAACCTTGGTATTATTTTAACAGCTTTTTTTTGTAATTTATTATCGAAAAGTTCAAAAAATTAGTGAGGAATATCTGCAAAATATCGAACGACATTTATGGCCTAATTTTTTGCGGTGATAATAAAAAATAAAAGTGGACAGCACTACAACAAGCGAGTTTAAAATTACCTCCATTTCGAAACAAGCACAATTTTTTGCACGGGGAAAAACACGCGTTTAGTTAGAAACGTTCACTTGATAACTGAAATTTATAAAAAATGGCGTCATATAGAACGCTCAATAAGTCATCCGCAAACTAAGAGTTTATATTGACGATAGCTCGGTAAAACGTATTTTTTTGCTGAATGTTCGCTACACAGAATAACTGAGTTTGCAAAAAGTACCGAGTTTTTTTCTGAAAGCAAGGGTATTCGGTTATATGTATTACCGACATCTGTATTTTATTATGTTTTACAGAAAAATCAGTAATAATATTCACAGAAATCAGAAAATAATGTACAAAAAAACGTTCTCTCAGTATAAATTCATTTTTACAGAATAAAATCAGCAAAAAATATTACCGAGCTGAAATTGTGGATTTAAGTGTGTTGCAAATCAAATTATTTTTAGGAATAAATTAATTATCTTACGATATTAAAACAACATGCAGGATATACTTTAGTTCCTGTTAACAGAACAAACCAAAAGTTATTGCAAATCGTATGTTTTTCATTAAAGCAGTATGTATCGACCTTCCATCTTTACCAACTATCCCCTATCACTCGACAAAATTTTTGAGAGAGAAAGAGCGATAAAACTAAACATTGTTTTTTTCGGTAGATGCAACATGTGACATTATTAAATTTATTTATGTTGCATACAAAGCAATATACAAACAACGCCTTGTCTCTTTCCTAAATCCGGAGCAATTTGCAATTAGGGCGAACATGCAGAATGTAAACAAACGGGAAATGATGATTGTAATATTGCAAGTAGAATTTCAAACATTAATTTACAAATTAACGAATAAATTCAAATACATTCTAGCATACAGACAGAGAACAAATCTAGCTTCTGATTCATATATAATACTGATGGACATTCGTTCTTTATTCAATGAAATTTCCACATTTTTAATATTCGCCTGTCTATACTAGGATGTTTGATTACGCCATTTTCAATGTTGGCCCTACAAGTACTGAAAATATAAGTATCGCCCTATACTATTCGCCGTTGTTTTGATTTTGATTTTGGTTTCGCCTTTCACTTTTCGCCGTTGTTTTGATTATTTTATCAGTATCGCCTTTTACTTTACGCCATGTTTATGTTTTGATTTAAATTACGCCTTTCACTTTCTCAACAATCAATATGGCGTAAATCGCAGAGTGAATTGTTTTGATTAAGAAATAACTCTACGCCCTTTGCAAAAACAATACCTAATAATAAAAATTGAAGCACAATCAGGACAAAAAAGTAAAAACTCATGATTTAGATGTAATAATTATGCATTGCATTGAAAAAACGTTTTGTTTATATTTTGCATGTACGCCCTAATCGCGAATTGCTCCGGAAATAACAATCGGATGTTGTGAAACATTAATATCTTGATCCATTATTGTGTTGAGTATGCAACAATGATAAAGATACATTATGTTTTGTCCGAATATTGAAAAGTTAGGACAATGTCTTTATCATTCATGCATTAACGAATTTTGATTCACTTGACACACACACGAACTTGGAGGTACTTCAATGAAAATTTGTTATGGAGCACGCACTGAATAAATTTGAAGTTTTTAGCATTTTCTACTTAACAATGAAAAGGTGGATTCGCTCAAAAGCGTTTGAAATTTCCTCTTGAAACATTCTGTTACTCGGAATCGTATGCAGGGCAAGGCCCATAGAACCTGGTGGTTTCCTACAAACATACATATCCAAAAAAAACCGTATCGACATGTCAAAGAACTTTTTATTGATAGTTTGTGCTTTCCACCCCTAACGAAAACCATTGAGCCTCCTTTCGAAGACTTGTAAGCTTCTCCCAGAACTTTTCCCCTTAGACCAGATCTTTCAGTTGATTTCTTCTGAATTTTCTTGTGGTATTCCACTAGACCTTCTGAAGAATTCTAAATATTGCAGGTGGTTTTTTGCTGCCTTGAACTTACTCCAGATGTTTGGTTCAATATAACCTCTAGTTGTTGGTTGCTATCAATCACTTTAAAAAACTTTAAAAAAACCAGACATACTGCTTCCTCCGACCCGACAAACGAGAAATTATTCGAATTCCAAATCATACGAATTAACTACGCCCAAGGATATCTTTCCGTAAATTGTTTTGACCCTCCGTAATCAGAACTTAGTTCACGAGTTTCATCGAAAACAAAATAAAAAAACAGCAACACAAAGGGAGCGCTTATTTTTCACTTTTCGTCTCAACTTTCCTAGTAGGTAAATGAAAAGCTAGGGAACGGCGGGTCGCCTTCCGGGGGTCGAAAATATCGAGAAATAAAAAAAAGTTGTGAATTAATGCCGTTCGTAGAAGTTACATTAACTTTTTCGCGCGATGGCAATAAGTTAAGCTACACGCCTTGATAACGGCATTAAGGGTGTGCACTGACTGTTTCCGTCGAGCAGATAAGTAAGATGCTATGATGCTTTGATTTTGATTTTGATTTTGTTAGAAGAAAGCAGTAATTGCAATTGGTTCAATTTGCGAATAGCGGAAAACATTCCCCCCAATTGAGGGAAAGCGCAATATTTAATATCGAGCAAGCTGTACCTTATTTCCGGGCAGAAGTAAATTAACTTTCCTTTGTTGGCGGAAAATAATGCTAGGTTTTCGACCAAAATTTTCAATCATGCGATGCCTCGATGGGCTTCCTGATAGGTGTCCAGTGGAAAAGGAATGGTTTCTGCCGATTCCAGGTTCGGTTTGGGCGTGGTATGATTTGTAGCTTTCATCCCTTTTTCATCACGCCTTATCTAATCCCCGACGTGACAAAATAGGAAAACCAAGAAGATGTGCCTTTTTTCCAGTATTCCATGTTTCTTCTTCTGGTTGGATCAAAGAATCGCAGATACGTGTCTTTTAGTCGCCGCACCGATAATCGTCTTCCAGATTTTTTTTATCTGTCTGGTATTGGATCTAACTGGTATGAACAGATGGAAAAAAAGGAGCACAGTTGTGGGTGAGCATGAAAAACAAAGTGCGATATGTGTTGCTAGAGACGACATTAGCCCGTCGGACAAAGGTTGAACTTGATTTGACTCTAGTGTGATGAATATTTCGACCTCTTTTTCGGAATGTTTTGCAATGCACGGATATGTGCTAGCATATTTAAAGAAACCTAGAACTTTTAAATTTCATAAGACTTTCTGTAAATAAAAATTGAATAGATGGAGGATGCCACAGATGAATTATACTAATAAAGCGCTTTTCTGTGGTTATCGGAAGAATTAGTTGGTATGTTCCTCAGTTGAAATGGCATACAAAGGGCCTTGAATTTAAGAACAACAAATCATTCTCTTCATAACTAGAAATGAGAAGAAAAATTAGTATTTTCCATTAAATTCCAACTACCTTTGCTTATCTTGACAGATACGCTTATGTCGTCTACAATGTGCAGACATTTTCAGTGTCGTGTACTAAAAACTCGATTTATTAATACACGACACTGAAGAAGTTTGCACATTGTAGACGAAATACGCGTATCTGTCAAGATAAGCAAAGGTAGTTGGAATTAAATGGAAAATACTAATTTTTCTTCTCATTTCTAGTTACAGGTATTTCACTAAACAGCGAAAATTTAGAAAATTGTGAACTGAGGGTTGTATCGTTAATTATGGGTACAGAGAAAAACTGGTTTTTTGAAACTAGAAAATGAATCCTGTTGAGTGTGAGCATTTAAGTGGAATACTTGAAACTAGTAAATGAGATAAAAAAATAGCTTTTTAAACTTGTGTTTCTTTTTCGGAGTGTATAATAGAAAAATAATATTTCTTAGTTATACAATGATCAAATAACTCCGTTTTTGGGATACCAATCCATTATGGAACGCGTATAATGGCATGACGCCAAATCAGGCCGAAACAGTGTCTCATCTTTGTACTTTCGGATGCCAGGTAGCACATGTTCGCAAGTGTAAAAACGACAAAGATTCCATACCACATTGGCAAATTGCTGCCAAACCAGTACTTTCTTTCCAAATTATTCACAAAAAAATGATGTTTCACCATTCATAATAATGCACGTTTCGTTTTTGCTCAAAACCCTATCGTACCAGCTCGGGTTTTCACAGAAGTCGCTTGTAATTTGCTACATTTGGGACATTTTTGCTTCTTATAGGTCTTGAGAGAGCTACGTGGCTTAGAGCGTAGAACCATTCCGATCGATGTTTCTAATCGACAAATCTTTTTTTCTTTCAAACTTGTCCAACGGCGGTAGATCCAGCAACGTATTATGTGTTCCGAATAAATTCAGCGTATTTTGAACTCCTCCCTGGTTCGCCAATTTCCTCATCGATAAACCAGTTTCCGTACAGTATTTGGTCACAATCGTTTTACGTTTTTCTTCTGTCATAGTTTTCATTGTTTCACTTGAGTGAAAACATATAATTTCAGCTGCCTAATTCACTTGTTTACTATACTGAGAACACGCGTTAAATGAACAGCTGTCAAATTAAGTCGTAGTGTTTTTCTTAAAGCAGTTTCGAGGTGTACCAACAAAAAACGATACGGTCTTAATGAACTTCGACTTATGGAATCATGCGGCGTGGATTACTAGTGCGAGTATGCAATTGTTTCCGGTAAGGGGTTATCCATAAAGTGCGTCACGCAATCGGGGGGGGGGGGGGGTTTCTGAAAATCGTGATGATATGTGTCGATGGTGGTGGTGGGGGGTTTGAATTTTTGTGACGTTATTTGTATTTTCTTTTTAAATTAACTTCAAAACGTATAAAAGGAAGAGATTTGATCACTCCAACATACAAGGCCAACTAGATTGCCTAAAATTTCTGCCAAGTAATACCAACGTCATTGAACAAATTTTGTTCGGTTGCGGAAGTATGGTTTTTGTTTTGGTTTGTGGCAATTTCGTTCGCCTAAAATTTCTGCCAAGTAATACCAACGTCATTGAACAAATTTTGTTCGGTTGCGGAAGTATGGTTTTTGTTTTGGTTTGTGGCAATTTCGTTTACATTAATATTTTCTTTTGTTCCCATTTCCCATCATCTTCATCATCGACATCTATCTGTCTTTCACTTACCCCTGAATCACACTGCGCGTTGTTTCACTTCCCCGCAACACGTTTTTGTATTGTACAATCAAAAAAATCGACACGTTGTTTCCACGTGAAACGCACGTAATTTTCGTCCACTACCAAAACCAGTAATAAACACGTGGAATTCACGTAAGAGCTACGTGATTTCCACGTGAATTCACATTCTACGTGAATATCACATAAATGTTACGTGATTTTTCACGTAAGATTCACTGGCACGTAATGTTTACCTGATTTTACTGAAGAACTACGTTTACTGAAGCCTACTTGTTCAGGTGGAAGTTACGTGAAGTTTCACGTGAAAACAACGTGAAGATTTTTTTGAGTGTATACTTTCTATCCGAACGATCATTTTCTTCAGCTCACTTGCTACCGACATCAAGTGCTATGGTATGCAATGACGATGATGATGATAGTTCCACTCGTGAGTACAATCATTCGGAGAGCGACGATACGATAAGAGCGAAAGGAGGAGACGACGACGAAAACAGAGAGCCGACGGCGCCGAGGACCACGACGCGTCTGGAATGTTCCTGCTTCAAAGAGACGATGCGCATCGAGAAGATTCGATCGCGTGGTCAGCATCATTACAAAAGCGGTAGTGCTTTGCGCATAGCGCATCAGTTTTGTATAAAGTGTTAACCAGGTGACACTGGAAGAAAGTGTTATCTTAGAGAAAACTGTTCATTATCTAGTAAAGATTTTCCTACTCCACTAAAGGCATTGGATTGTTGCTGCTACTGAATCGTCGACGAATAAGTAAGCAATAAGCGTTAGTCCCTTCGTTCCGATCTCACCTGCACTAGTCAATCGTGGACACCGGTCCGAAAGTGGATCAGAATGGACAAAAACGAGTTATTCAGTGCTCTGTACAACGCATTTGTTAAAGCGTATCCGGAAAAGAAAAAAACTGCATGTCAACTGATACCGTGACGTTATGGCATCAGGCAAAAGGTAAGAAACCTGGTGAAAAGCTCAAAGGATTGGTTCAGTCAAAAATACGGGATCTTGCAATTCTGGGGCAAGGCTGCAGTCAAACCTGCAAAAGTTGATTCTGACGAGATGGTGTCGCCAAAGCGTAAAGTAACTCCCATCGAAGTTCCACAGCGGCCAAGCACATCGAGTTGCCCCAAGCGTCCTGTGCCTGTACAAGAGAAGATCAAAATTGAACTGAACGATGTTTCAAAACAAGTTCTGCGGCTAAAAGAGCGGGTTTAATGACAAACGAAGAATTCCAAGAGCTTCGTAAATTATCAAATAAAAAATAGAAACTGGAGAATGATTTGAAGACAAAAATTTGTCATACTACCCCATGCAGGGTAGGCAAGGGGGGAAATCCCCTTGACTGACAAAAGGTTATGCAACCGATCGGGCTCTTATACTACCTATTGCTTTTTTCTAGTTATAGCTATTTGTCCCTCTCCCAATACTGCCTAACACGGGTGAGAAATTATCTCCCGCTGTTGGGTTTATTTTTAGCATGCACCGCCTATTTCACACATTTCGTCTTAGTAGATCTGCAACGTACCTCGTCGATTTAATACAACACACAGTGGGCAAGAACTGATGAAAACTAAGGAAATAATCTGTAACTTTTGTCGCTTTTAAGCGTGGCTTGTAAACAAGGCCATTTCCGCTTGGAAATTGTCTGGGGAATCGAATGGAACTGGTTTCAATCACCCCACGGATATGATTGTGGTATTAGAGAGCTTATTTTACCCCACTTCCCCTAATTTTCTTGGATAATTTATAAACCTCTTTGCACGGAGAGGGTCAAGATCAACGAAATAGTGCTAATCCCATGTGAAATTTCCGAGAAAACCGAATAAAGATTTTTTGACCCACCGCACGGCTCTGTGAACGAGGATATGGCTGGTTTTACCCCACTTACTCTTGTATTCTTGAATAGTTTATAGATATCTATGCTCGGAGTGGCTCAAGATCAACCAACTAAGGTTTATCCTATGTAATAGTTCTTGGAAAATCGAATAGAAGTTGTTTCATCTACTGAACGGCTCTGTGAACAAAGATATGGCTGATTTTAGCCCACTTCCCCTTATATTATTGAATAATTTATAGATATCTTTGCTCGTAGTGGTTCAAGATCAACCAAATAGGACTAGTCCAATGTGAATTTCCTGGAAAATCGACTGCCTGTCCGTGCAAAGACAATTCAAAAATCCGACACCGGCAATAAAGCAAAGTTATTTTGAAGAAGAAGAAGACATTTACTACCCGTTTCCTACGACCGTGTTAGGGAAAACAAACCTGCTGATATACAAATTTGTATGGTAGCAAAAGTAGGTCAATGCGAAAAAATGGTGAGTTTTTCTGATCAAATGGTATATGAATGAAGTCTATAAGTGTTTGCAATTATCCGTTTTCACAAGATGATGATATTCGGATGAAAATTCGTGCTTCAGACCGACCACAAGCCACTCCTCAAGGTTTTTGGTGGCAAGAAAGTAATTTCTGTTTACACAGCCAACCGTCTTCAGCGATGGTTACTAACGATGTTGCTGTACACTTTCAATATCCAGTTATTATTTTCATTTTTTTATTATTTTCAATATATGACGAATATCGGAGAAAATGGACAGTTCCTGAGGTATTTACAAGACGATATTGCCTTCATTGGATTCTCCAGACATTTTCTCAATAGTAGATCCCAAATGGGTTCAATATTATTAGTGAAAATATGATAAATGTAGGATTATTTAATTATTTTTTCAAAATTAAGGGAAAATCGGGCAAAACGAGCCATGTCCCGAAGTCTGCATAAGTCGACATCCACTTCATCCGATTTTCCAGACATTTTCATTATATTGTAGTGCATTTGATTTGATTCTAATGCGCAGCTATTCCAAAAATCGCATTTTATCTATTGATTCTTCCAGTATGTAGGGAAAAACGGGTAAAATGGACAATAACTGATGTTCACACAAGACGACATACTCTTCATTCAGTTCTCCGGACAATTCCACAATAGTGTATTGCATTTTAATAGATTCTAATTCGCCCAAATTTCCAAAACCACATGGCATATCTAGTACTTTCAGCATGTGGGGAGTATCAGGCAAATGGACAGTTCCTGACGTTTTTGCAAGACAATATTACCTCCATTGGATGCTCCAGACATTTTCACAATAGTACAGAACAAATGGATGCAATATTATCAGAGCCAATATGATATATGTGTGATTATTCAATTTTTCTTCCGAAATTAGGAGAAAATCCTCTCGTTGAGGTAGGAAGAGTGTGTGGAAAATTTTCAATCTCTCTCTACCACACTGAGGATATGGACATCACTGCTTAAGGGGACCCTCCCCTGCATTTGGGCAAAAATAAGGCAAAGTTTGTATTTTTTTTGTGGGACAATGAAAAGGCGTACGAACTTCCGGTTTCAGCGATTAAATTTGATTATTATTCAAGATTTCAAAGAGATAAAAAAATTGTGAAAATTCAAAATGGTGGCTACAAAATGGCGATTTCTCGGAACCATGTTTTTCAATCTAACTTCAAGCCCCGGGCTTGATCTATTAATCCGACTCCCTCCATCAAATAATTGTTTGAAAGGTTATAATTTTTTGTACGGCTTGAACTAAAAATTTGCATTAATAATTAATTATTTATAATTTTTAAACACGGTTGAAATGAAAAAAAGTAGTGAAAAATTAAACTTTTCAGTTCAAATGATCACTATGCAATGAGTTTAGATTTAAATTGTCTGAAATTTAGTTCAAGCCGTATAAAATATCATTATCTTTCAGAAATTATTACTAGATTTGTTGCTATAGATTTGCTTGTCGCCCCATGTTTTGCGCGCAGAGGCTTACGGGAATCGCCATTTTGTTGCCGCCATTTTGAATTTTCACAATTTTTTTATCTCTTTGATATTTTGAATAATAATCGAATTGATTCGTCAAAACCGAAAGTTCGTACGCCTTTTCCATCTCCCACAAAAAAATACAAACTTTGCCTTATTTTTGCCCAAATCCAGGGGAGGGTCCCCTTAAGGTGAATCGCTGCTCCATGTATTTTTTCCAATCTTTTATCTCGCTCTCTCAAACTCACCTTGCTATTTCAAATTGATAAATCGCGTTTGTTAGTAAATGAACATCGAATTGAAATCTATCAGATTGCTCACAGCAAGAAGACGAGTGGTGATAAATCTGACAGCTCACACACATTTAGAAAAATTTTACAGTATTCGGTATTTTTTTACCGAACTTTCAACAGCTGAACGTTCGGTAATTTACCTGATTTCGGTGAAATTTTACAGTATTCCGGTAAAAAAATTACCGGAACTTGTCAAATTATACCGAAATCCGTTAAATTGGATTACCGTTGCTGTTGAAAGTTTGGTAAAAAATTACCGAATACTGTAAAATTTTCTAAGTGTGCATGTTAAAGTATAGGGCGAAAATTTTAAAATGCTTCTAATACATTCAAATGAAATTACATCTATCATAGTGTACCAATAGTGCCCATAGTGTATCAATTAACGAATATTTAGGAATTATCTCATTTTCAGCATCTAGAGAAATCCTCAATCTACCATAGGTCTTTAAACAAAGAATATCTGTTTAATGGAAATACACTCCTGCGCTTTGAACTTGTGAACTGCTGCAAAAAATTCTCGGTAGTATGCTGCAAGTGAGACATCTGTTCAGTATGGTGTGTTTTCCGTCAACTGACTTTGAAAGAGGATATGACGACCGAGGGACATAATCCGTAATTGAAATAAATACCAAATTGCACCCTCGAGGGCTACCGGTAATGAGCACTGAGACCATATAAAGCCAAGAACTGAATGAACAAGGGCAATAGGGTGGGTCAACTTCACAACCACTAGTTAGGTGCTACAATCGGTTGAGTTTTCAACAAAGCTTTGGAAAACTATGTAGAAAAGTTGTTGAATGCAAACCAGATTTTTCCGAAATAATCTGGACAATTTTACTCAGCCACGGAGAAACAACTTGTTTTCAGTAAATGGTTGATAGTCTTAATGTGGTTAACAAAATCCTTTTTTTTACCAATAACAAACTTATAGAAACAAAAAATAAAACATTTCCTCAAACAGAAGTTCAAAGCATCAATATAAAACAGGAGTTACATTACTATCCAACATTACGCACCCTAATGGGCAACTATCGGTAGACACTACCGTAAAACTTGAAGCTTCTCCCACGTCCCACGAGGTCGGTCCCACCGGGAAGTGGGGTGAGATGTTCCCAACTTCATGACTACGGGTGCTAACCGAACAAACAAGAACAATAAAAAGCAAAGGAAAATACCACGCGAGAAAAAAAAAACTTTTGATTGAAACAAATTTCTTCGGGAAAATCCGTCGTAACTCGTGCCAGCGAAGCAATAAAAGAGGTCTAGTAAGAAGATATCCTCTCTTTTTTTTCCAGCGGAAACGATTGAAGTGGGTACCAATTTAGCTTACGATTACAATTCCATGAACTGCTCTAAATTGAAAGGGTGGCATTGGGTCAATTCTCATCTGCTTCGAAGCATATGTTGAATGGTGAATCGAGATGAAAAAAAGATTCCTTGTAAAAATGCCACCATTGTTGTTGTGTTGAATCCGACGAAGGACTGCTGTTGGCGAAGAAGACAGTTGCTGCACCGCTGAACAGTGGCTTCCATTATCACTTTTATTGCCAAAGTTGTTTTCTTGTGCTGTAAAACGGCTGCTTTACAGTTTGTAATGGTTCTGCGCAATAAATTTTCCATTTTGTGAATGTAGCTTCTGTAGCGTGATCAAAAAGATCTTTGTAACTTAGATACAGGGTTCAGCATCCAAGAAAGTAACGTCCTCTGCGTTTTAGCGCGAGCTCTGCTGCTGTTCACGCGATTCTGGCACTTCCTTTTATGATGCTGGTTGATCACAATGTTGGCTTTTTACCTTCTAAAGGGCAGCAATTGTGGTTGCATGTCTTTCAGGAAGGAACGCACATGTTGTCAACAAGAATCAAGTAACAGGAATCTCGCCCCCATACAACGTATAATTGGGGGATGTTTCAATTTGCGTAAGGCACGTTTGTTTTCTCGGTGTATGAACAGAATGATGCACCAGGACAATGAAGTTCTCATACCTCATCATAGTCGCAAAGTGAGTTTTCGCGTAACATGTGATGAGAACCAGGGGAAAGGAATACACAATCGTAAAGTTTTTCCTGGTACATCAACAGAGAACAGTTTTTTTTTCTAAAGCAGGGTGCAGAATAATGAAGCCATAAAAGTTGGTTTCACTTACTTTAAATAAAGCGGTGCAAGATGAGGAAGAGGAGAATATTTTAACATTGAAAGTTGGCGAGAAATAAATGGGTATACTTTTCAGTTTTGCGAGAAACATGAAGCGATTTCTTTGAACCTATCTCAGTTCTTTTTATTTTTTCGTTTCGTGAGTTTGACACAGATTTTAAACGTGAATGGGATCTACGTTGATGTAGCTTATAACGTATGACCCTTTTTGTTGAAATTTTCATAGATATTAGAAAGTAGGATATTTGTTGTTATGAATGCCGCTGGGTAGCTCAGTGGTTACCCTTTCTGCTTACTGAGCAAATGGTTGGGAGTTCAATCCCAGGCCCGTCCCCTTCCTTGCCATTTGTCACTTGTCTCTTTCTATCACCACTAGATTTAAAATAAAAAAGCAGTCTACTGCGCTTTCTTTCATTGACCCGCTTCACTTACCACAGTGCATCCATGATCTAAAAATAACCTGCCCTCACTAACACAACTATCCTTCCCTTGGCAATTGTAGAGATGCAGTGGTGATCACGGTTTCTAATAACAACGATTGTCAAACTAATCATTCTTCTTTTTTCCCCCCTCCCCAAAGACCGTGAGGACGTGGACGGTACTGATATATTATAAATAGAATTAGTGAACGTGTACATTGAAGATGTAAAGCTACTCCAAAGCCTTATCTATGTGGTTCAATGTGCAATTACACTAGTTCTGATCAGTAAAGGTGTAGCAACTACGATACTGCACGGTCTTTTTTTTTTAAAGTGGCTTTTTTATCCCAAATGAAATCTTCAAAAAGAATTTGGTTCATAGGAAGGTGGATATAGTGAGAAATCCTTTGGCTAGATTAGCCCAAGGCGACAAGGTTCCTTACAGAAATCCTAAATCGCACGAACTCCAAACATGGACTGAGGCAATCTTTATAAAAAAATCTCCCCTAATGTTTTTCAGATTGCAATCGGTTCAAACGTAATCTCGACCAAAGGACCTCTTGAAGAAAGAATGGTGGTTAATCCAAGGCGATCTTCTAGATTAAAAAACCGAATAAGGTTAGATGAATTTGTGTATGATGAATGAATTTTTTCCTATACAGTGAATATTGGAAGCTCGATTAAAAGTTAACTTTCTTAAGTTAAGTGCAAGGTTGTGATTTAAATAATTTTACTTTCTGAATTGAAAAAAAAATGTTATTGCGGTCTGATAATTTATTTGATTCAAATTTAAGAATCTTTTGAATAAACATACCATATAGTTTATTATTATCCTAAAGGGAGTGATTATTATGTCCATTCGATTTAGTTCAGTGTACTGACGTTCAAAAATGCAGATAGGGCATTAGGTGCCAACCTTGTTAAACCTATAGTCACTAGATTCATAGTCTGGCGGATACAACAACGGGAGCCAATTTGAACTGTCAGTTGGCGGAGCCAATCGAGCATATCTCGAGTAATTCATGTTAAGGGCCTAAAAGCCATTTGTAAACAATGACTTTAAATATCGATTTCTCCTGAATCTTAAATCACTCTCGTGAAATTAAAGCAGCATTTGGTAGAAGAATGTTAGTTCTACCATATGGAGTAGCAGGATATAGTGGGATTCTCGTAATTTGTGAGAAATCAACGTTGTTTACAAATGGCTTTTAGGCGCTTAACATGAATTACTCGAGATATGCTCGATTGGCTCCGCCAACTGACAGTTCAAATTGGCTCCCGTTGTTGTATCCGCCAGACTATGAATCTAGTGACTATAGTTAAACCAATCAACAGATATCTTTTGCTTACATTTAGCATTTAAGAAGTGGAATGTATAAAAGAGTGTGTAGACCGATGTTGGACTTTTAAAAGTAAAGTTGTTTTCTTTATTAAGACGGAATATTATAGTTAGTAAGTTATTGTCGTTGTAAAAATAAATAAGAACTCGGCTCCGTTATGCCTATGGCACTTGAGCCTCACAAATAAGCAAGTAAGTTAAAAAAAACTCACACCAAAGTCGCGAGTTCGAATCCCCAAGAAATTCATAGTTTTTTTTTTTATAAATTCTCATTTTAAAAAATCATGGAAGTACAACTTGTTAAATTGCATACTTACAGCAACAATAAAAAAAAATCACTTGGTTAAATTAAAAATATCATTAAGAAATTCGCATTAAAAAAATCATTTTTACTCAGAGGGTTGCACAGTGATTCCATTCCATACAAAAGGTGGAAAAAGGTATAAAAATGGAATTTGGAAGAAATGGAGTTTCCAAGTAATTTTGTGCCGCTGATATCGATTATGTTATCTAAATTGTCGTATTAGGCCACACTTTCGAGATATGGCCATTTTATGGCCTCTTGGAGTATCCGGAACATCCGATAAAATTCATTAGTCTCGTCCTAAAGCATTAACATTCTTTTTAAACCCGTTTGTACATAAAATGTAAGTAGCAAAGCAACGTGGAGAACGATGTGTGGCTCTAAGTGGCCGGTTCATGGTCTTCCGGAAGTTCAGGAACATTCACAAAATTTGATAATTCAGCAATTCGAAGCACCAAAGATGAAGTGGATCTTAGAATTCTGCAACAATAGGTAGGTTTGCCCCTTTTCGAAAAATATGTGACTCGGAATTTTCCTCTTTTTTTTTAACCTTTTGTTATTCAGGTGTTCCATTTTAAAATAGGGTGGTAAATAACGGTATTAAGAAAATATATATTTTTCAAGGATTATAAATTTTGGCCGATTTTTATTTTTTTATGATGAAGGTATATGAAAAATATTGAGTTATTGTTTTAAGAATTCGTATTTATATAAAAATAAATCTTATTATTTAAATTAATTATGGAAATGTCCAGTTTTTATTATTTTAATGTTGACTATAAGTTTCATGCAAAATTCAATTGAAGAAATTCAGAAGATTCTATGGCGCAGCAAACATGGTGAAATAAATTTAACGTATGAAATGACAACAATAACTGAAATTTATCAGTTTGAAAATGTAAAGTTACAGTGTATCTCTCCAAGGAGCCAGGTTGCAATATCGTTTCTCTTTAAGGATCCCGGGCATTGCATCAGCAATCAGTTTTCTAAGCAATCTGTGTTTTTTCTTTGTAAAAATGTATGGTGAAAATCGTGTTACTCTACACACTACCAAAATTTCATGTAAATTTCTGTCCCCAGAGACCGACACATGCATCCTTCAACACATAAAAATGAATTGAAAGAGATGAGAAAATAAATTGAATCAAACACACATTTCGTCGAATTGCGTGTGTGTAAGTTTCAGGAGACATAATTTTACACGAACTCTTTATTTACGTTCCCGGACTTTTTACAAAAATAAATTCCGTCTCGTGTAAAATTCATAATTTTTAAGAGTGCAGATCAAATGACTTAAAATATTCCGCATATATTCCGGATAATCCGAAGGACCATGCAGTAACCACCCTTCCCTCGGATATGTGATCTGGACGCGATGGAAGGGCCTACGCCATCAGCATTGAGATGGTAACCAAAGACATATCCTGACGTGGTAGTATCACATCTTGAATATTTTGATTTAATGCCGCGTCACATATCTGGCATTGATGCACTGATTTTACAGATGTGATCCAACGGACATCCTGTCTGGGAGCCTTGAATGCTGGTGCAGTCTAGTGGGGCTCTTTCCTCAGTAGTAATGATGTGGGATTTCTTCTTGACTGCAACACCTTTCTTAGCCTTCCCTGACATGATGAGCCGAAGCCACGCTTAATTATAAATCTAGCTAGACAGGTATATATTGGTACACAATGTGTTCAAGATTAATGACATTTGTAGGAAACTGACTGTTGGATTCACTGAGTAGAAGTTTTAAAACTACGAATGTGGCACCATTCTTAGTTTGTTATTTCTCCTTTCAATGAGTTATAATAAAAATACCACACATTAGACGACACATTACCTTGATCAAATCCCGGCTAATATCCAACCCTCTGAACCACGTTTTTTCGATACCTGTGGAAGAATGGAATGTAGCCATCTGCACCAGACGAAACGACACCATACAAAACAGTGGACATGAACTGAGAGAAAGGGGAAGCAAACTTGAAAATGTGACACATTTTGAGGCAGTGTCAACAGCGTCTCTATGGACGACATGATCCTTGCACGGCTGGTGAAATGCTTCAAAAGGAGTTAAGTTATATCATTCTAACACACAGGAACAATACAATAGCTTCTTATTTTTGGTTCGAGAAAACTTCTTCGGAAAACTTTCATAGCACATAAATGCCACATATCACGATCTAAACAAGAAAAGACTGCGTATTAAACTTGTAAACGTAACACTGACTAACGAAATAACTAAAAGATAATTGACGAAAAAGACGAACGGACTCAATTTTTTCAAACTTGGCTCCTTCCGAATCATTTGGAACAGCGTCTTCTTGGACGACGTGCTCCGTGTACGGCTGGCAAAATGATTCGAAAAGATTTGCGCAACGATATCATCAAAGGCCTGGCGTAGAGGTGTCTACTCTATTCAGAGTCCCGCCAGTAAACCTAAAAAAAAAAAAGATAATCCGGAGGACCATGCAGTAACCAGTGGAAATCACAAATTGGTTACACACACTTTCCCAGGAGTAGCCGTAGTAGAATTGGCCGCTTCTCCGGTGGACTTTCCGGAACTAGTGAACCGATTCCATAAATTCAAAAGCAACATATTGGACTATAGTAACTTTCATTTGGTGGTTGTTTCATTCAAATCGGTTCAGTAGTTGCTGGGGAAAGTGAATTAGAAGTTTCGTAACACACATACACACACAGACATTCAGTTCATCAAGCTGAGTTCATTGTATATAACACTCAGTCCTAAAGGCTTTGGATTAAAAGTCGGATTTCCAAGATTTAACTTCCTTGTAAGAAAGGGTAAGACCGTGGTAATATAGTATGCGATTTTTGTATTTACCAATTTCAAGGGTTTCATAGACATTCCAGGACTCTTGCCTCCCAGAGCCGTATTTGCGCAAGTTTGCGCAAGATGAAACCCAAATTTTCGGAAACCTGGTTAAAAAATCATCAAAATAAGCCTATTGTGGTGTATGTGCGCATGTGTGCTCACAATTGCAAACTTCGTAGAAGTTTTTTTTTTCGATTCTATGGGATATGGGAGTAAAAAACCACGACCATGTAGGACCCATACTTTGAACAACTGTAGAGAGCACAATATTTATCCAATCTTCATAAAAATTTGGAAAAAGAAATTTGAAATAGTGTACAAAATTAAAAAATACATTTTTTGTAAAATGAGAAAGTTGATTTTTCGACTTTTTTCCGCCTTGCAATCACTGTGAGTTAGCCCGACGAATATCAAATGGTTTTCTGTATCATCAGATCTGTGAACTATTTTAAGTTTAACCCGACCCTGTTGAAAAAACGGTTCGTTCAAGCTAAATCAACACTACCTTGCATTGGAGTACTATCATTTGGAATTCGAACGAGAGTACCAAGCAGTGAGGCCGGGAACGCCTGATTTGAAGATACTTTTTTCAAGGATATTTTCTAACAATATTCTAGCACGCATGTTATGGTTTCGTATAATTAAAAAGCATTCTTGGCATTTGAAGCATATTACGTATTACAATGAGCTTATTGTCTGATCTCAACTTTGTTACAAATACACAGTTATTAATTAAAGGCTTTTGAAGGCTAATGGAATGATAGTGTGGCAAGTACAATCATGCTCTATACCCAGGAAGTCGTTAAATTTTTCTTCAGCGCAAAGTGGGAATCTATTCTAGCCACCTTTGGGCGTGGTCTTCGTAGCTGTCCCATAACTAACTGAGCAAAGCAAGGATACCTAGGGATTCATAATTGATCAAAAGCGGAGCCGGTGCTAGTGGTTTGCATGATTGTCCTCACGCCAGGGTCTGGAATTATTTCTAATCGGCGCTGTTAGAACTTGTTCGAGACTATAAAACTATGATCTTCACTATGTGAGTCTCCTTCGGACGTGCCCTATGCTTTTCCATAGAAAACCCTTCATAAACTCTGACTTCATATTTTATAAATGAGCTTGAGGATTGTGTTCCAATTCACGAATTAATTTTAATATTACTCAAACTTGACAGATGGAAAATAATCGATTAATCGATTTAAATCCCTTTGTTATTGATCAAGAAACTTTCGAAAAGGTGTCTGTCAAAATTGAGTTGCCGTCTGTCAAAAATAAGTCAGCTCGATTGAAAATTAAAACTAATTCGCGAAGCCAGCAGTGTTTTAACTCTATTCTTATAACTAACCGATAAGATTGAGGAATCCAACTTGAAAAAAGAAGAAGACACCGAGTGGTGATAAATCTGGCAGCTCCCATGTTAAAGTATAGGACGAAACTTTTAAAATGCTTCTAGAAAATTCAAATAAAACTCTAATTAAAAGCGGTTTTTTGTATGGCATTATTTAAAATTTCCTTTTATTTCGCTGAAAATTTCTTTATTAAAAAGTTTTGGGTTTTTCTTACATCATACAACAAACCGCTTTTAATAAGAATTTCATTTGAGTTTTCTAGAAGCATTTTAAAAATTTCGTCCTATACTTTAACATGGGAGCTGTCCAGATTTATCACCACTCGGTGTCCTCTTCTTTTTTCAAGTTGGATTCCTCAATTGAGTTTCCGGTATTTCGTAATTATTGGCACCACTGCACCGTATATTTATTGCCCGTTCCACACCACGTGCGCAGGCGCAAAAGGCGGCATAAATTTTACCAATACAGCACCCTCACGGCCTCACGCAATTCATAACTCCAATCCAAGATGCCGATTTCCCCGAGAATGCAAACAGAAAATTTCAAACGTCATCATCGGTTTTGTTTATTTACCCCTTGTTCCAATTGTGTACCATACTGAGTGCTTGACCAGAGAGAAGGCACGTAATGATGACAGAGGGATCCGCTCGTGTGAGCTGATTGTGATTACCCTTTTCCTTGTGGTCAGCGTTTTCGGAGCATTTATTCCAGCCACTGCACCAACGCTTGTTATCAACAAAATTTAATAACAATACTCGCGTTTGTTCCGGTGGCAAACACTGCTACTTACAAGGGTGCGAGTGGTGATCGTCATCGCTTTTTTTTTCGTGTATGAGTTGTTGTGATAAGATAGGCAGTATTTTTCGCCCAGCCGGAGCAACGAGAGCCACAGCGTGCAATGAGACAAGTGCTAATACGTGTCGTCTGATTATTCCTTATTAGAAGTTCTGATCGTGCAGATCGTGCTCCACTATTGTAGGTATATTTGATTATCAAGGTGCATTTCATTTCGTTCAACGGCATTCTATTTTTAGAACCCTAGCCGAAAAAATTATGTCTCTGAACATCCTGGTAACCGGTGGGGCGGGATTCGTTGGCTCGCATACAGTTCTTGAGCTGCTCAACGCGGGACATCGAGTTATCTGTGTGGATAATCTGTGCAACGCCTTTGGCGCGGCGGATTCCAAGCTCCCAGAATCTCTGAAACGGGTACAGGAACTGACGGGAAAGTCGGTGACGTTCTACGATGTCGACATTCGTAACAAGGACGGGTTGATGGAAATTTTCAAGAAGGTAACAATTTCCTCATAACACGAGAACAATAATTCACGTGTTCAGCAGTTCTAAATTGATAACAAGATCGCCGGCCTTGATGCAGTTCGTTTTGCGTTTAATAAATTATTAGTCTATTTCGAACTAATACAACCGTACGAAGCCCTGTGATTGGTTATCATGAAGGCATGATTGCCCGGATGGCATTTCAAAGTACACCTCACTAATGAATGTAATCCATCATTTACAGCATCAAATTGATTGTGTGGCACATTTTGCAGCCCTGAAAGCGGTTGGGGAATCATGTCGCATACCACTACAATATTACCAAAATAACATAACTGGCACAAGCGTCTTGCTTGAAGTAATGGCCGAGGTATGATGTTATATAGTTCCTATAGTTTTAGTACCTCTTCGAATGACTATCCTTTAAACGATGTTTCAATTTCCAGAACAACGTCTTTAAGTTCGTCTACAGCTCGAGTGCCACCGTTTACGGAGAACCACAAAAGCTTCCCTTGGACGAAAAACACCCAACGGGCAACTGTACCAATCCTTACGGAAAGAGCAAATATTTCACCGAGGAAATATTGAAAGATCTTTGCGAATCGGACTCGCGTTGGTCGGTGATATCGCTGCGCTACTTCAATCCCGTTGGGGCGCACAAATCGGGTCGCATTGGAGAGGATCCCAATGGAGAACCGAACAATCTAATGCCATACATCTCGCAGGTTGCCGTTGGACGCAGGGCTTGTTTGAAGGTGTTTGGAAATAACTATGACACTCCCGATGGAACTGGAGTGCGTGATTACATCCATATTGTGGATCTTGCTGAAGGGCATGTTTGTGCTATTGATAAGCTGGTGCGAGGTGCTTTAAATGGTTTTGTGGTGTACAATCTTGGCACCGGTTGCGGCTACTCGGTGTTGAATGTGGTAGAAGCCTTTTCCAAGGCTTCCGGCAGGGAAGTGAAGTATGAAATCGTTGATAGGTAAGTTGAATGAATATCTTAAGTACGTAGTCACTGATAATTTTTTTTAACAGACGTCCTGGAGATGTGGCCACAAGCTACGCGGACGTCACACTAGCTGCCAAAGAACTGGGCTGGACGGCTAAACGAGGTCTCAAAGAGATGTGCGAAGATACGTGGAATTGGCAGAGGCTTAATCCAAATGGATTTGCGGGGACAAATTAAATAACGGGTATAGGACTTTTGTGTTTAAAACATGCTTTTAAAAGATATCTCCGCATTTTCTGTCAGCTTTTTATTGGAAGAAAATCATTGCCATAGATAATTTTTTGTTGTAGGTAGTAGAAATTGGAACATTGACCAAATATTTTCTGTTAGAACAGATGTAATAAAGTAATTCACATAATGACACAAATTAGTATGATTCGGGTTTTCTTTATGGACGAATCCAAGATGAAAAAAAGAAGAAGATACCGAGTGGTTATAAATCTTACAGCTCCCATGTTAAAATATATTTTAGGACGAAAATTTTAAAATGCTTCTAAACAATTTAAATGAAATTCTAATTTGAAGCAGTTTATTGTATGAGGGATGGATCAAAATAAAAATAATGCCCCTATTGTGCAGTTTTGGATATTTCATCCATCATACAACAAACCACTTTTAATTAAAATTTCATTTGAATTTTTTAAAAGCACTTCAAAATTTTCGTCCATAGACGAATCCAGGTTGAAAAAAGAAGAAGACACCGAGTGGTGATAAATTTGACAGCGCCCATGTTAAAGTGAAGGGCGAACATTTTAAAATACTTCTAGAAAATTAAAATGAAATTATAATTAAAAACGGTTTGTTGGATTATGTATGATGTATGATATGTACTACCACCCATTGTAGCACGGAAACTACATCCGACAGCAATAGGCTCTCCTCTCTGTTAGACTTGATCAAGCTTTAATAACCACTGATTATCCTAATCATGCCATTGTATGAAGGGCCAAAAAGGTGTTGGGTGGATCGATAGGCAACATCACTTATACGTATCCACAGGGATATAAAGAATCTCCTTCCAACAACAAGATTGGACAATTGGTCAAAAGAGCAAGCTATCTAACATGAGGATGCCCCAATGGGCGGGGAGAAGAGCCCGCCCTTTATTCACAAACGGTTAGCAATGGGGAGTTGGCATTCCCACTCTCCCCATCCAGAGTGCTTCATTCGGGTGCCCTGATGGTCCCTCCTATTCCCATGAAATATGTATATTTTAGTGTATATATTTATGCAAATGAAAAATAATACAATCATTCATATCTATTATATACGATCTCCATTCGGTTGATCCTGAAATGCAAGAAATGTAGTCAAGTGTTTTAGTGTAGAGTTCCTTGGTTCGCGCTTGAGCGCATTTTCGTTCGTTTTCACTGATAGCAGCATTTCACCAAAATCTTGATTTGTGGTATCGTGAAAAAGTTTGTTAAATTTTACAGAACTAACATTTATACATTTTAATTTACTGTTGCCATGGTCACTATTTGCAGCTTGATGTTGATTTTATAACATGAATCCGCTTTTATTTTTTCTGGCCTAATAGTTATTGCTCCTGTTTTGGGAAAGCAGGGAAGATTTAATTGACAGAGAGTTAAAGACAAATGGACATAAAAAACAATAAGCAATGGTTAAATCATCTATGAATTAAATCGATAAAACAATATCATCAAATATAATGATATTGTGAGTTATGGTACAGTAATGCCAAAAATTGAACTGTAACATCAGACACTAGCCGAATGGCAAACAGCGCTGCACGAATCAAACCAGCTCAGATTTGGAAGAAGGTTTATTCACAAACAGGAAATGAAAAACACATTATGTAATATGTACAAAATCCTACCATAGATTCCGTTGCAGCTTTTTTTAATCAAGGTACTAAATACTTCTCAATCATAATGATAATTCGACATAAAGGACAAAATAATTAAAAGTATATATAACCTTTAAGGTGAAATTGTAAAAAACAAATATTTATGTTAGAATATAAATCACGAAAACACAAGTAATGATAAAAATGATAATAATGATTATAAAGTTGATAGAGATGAATGATAATGGCTATGAATAAACAATGTCCTATAAGATAAAATATATAGTGACGGTATGAACTGAAAATTACATGTGTGCCGACCGCAGTTTTGTTGCAATTGTAGACAAACTTGCGCATCCATTATGAATCAGAAAATTTAGGCAATGTATGACCGCCATGAAAAAAAAAAGAATTTTAAATTTTAAATTATTTTATAATACTTGACAACCTGGAAGACCTGAAAGATATGAGAATGGAAAATTATGATATGATTTATCTTTTGTGATCATATGACTCGTGGAGGCGTGAGGTAGGAACTTGTGAGGACCAGAGGTCGATCGCACCCTCCTTAGAAATTGTCAACTCACCATTTGAAGCCCAAAACGGTTTGTTGGATTATGGAAGAAAAACCCAAAAATAATGCCCCTATTGTGCAGTTTTGGATTTTTCTTCCATCATACAACAAACCGCTTTTAATTAAAATTTCAAATCTTCCACGAATTACTTGGCAGCAGTTACGATATTTGCTGCACCATCTGTTACAAGCACTTTGATATAAAATCAATAAATATTTTGTCACTAAAGCTTATTCAACTGTAGCAGAAAACAAAAGTATCATAACCTTAGATTTGTCAATATTCCACTATATTCACATTTCAGCTATTTGTTTCGCAAGGTACACAGCAGTATGTGAATCATCCAATAGTTCAGCTTAGCAGATGTTTTCGGAAAACGCATATTGAAATTTTCCGATTTTCTCAAAATCATCAATTTTAAAAATTCATAACTCAAGAACGGAGCATCGTAGAACAAATTTTTTTTGTCCCAAATATAAGGAAATTTTCTCAAAAAGCTGAAAACAATCAAATAAGAAAATAAAAAACAGTTTCACGGTGAAGGAAATTTCCAAAGAAAAGACAGAAAAACTTTGACCTTAACCATGGAAAATTTCGCAAATAGTGATGAAATTTGAAGATGGGATGACTTTTAGTCTTCTAGTAACGTTTGGAAAACTTAAGGCGGAAACCTGTCCGATTTTTTTTTGAAATTTTTCTCCACCGTGTAAAATTTTGGAAGAGGTTTGCTGTGAAAAGCGAAAAAACGGGAGCGAAGTTAAAAAATGTCAAAGTTCAAAGTGTATATGATTGATGAGCGCGGATCTTGATATTGATCAATGTGGATTAGAATAGGTCTGGCAGCTTGTAACAACATGTTAACATGTTGTAATCACTTATCAAGTAACTGATGATCTGTTTCGTGAAAAATACTTCTGGAGTTTGAAAGTCGATTCTCCCACTAAAAATCGATTCAGTCAAAAATCGAACTTTATAGGATCGATTCAAAATATCGATTAAGCGAGCCCAAAAAATCTATCCGGTAAAAAACGGATCGAGATCGCCCACTGCTAGACAAGTTGCGTGACCAACTTTCGTCCATTCAATCCTGAAATTCCATAGTGAACGCGATTCGACGCACCCGATACACTATTAGTGGGTTTAACGCATTCGTTTTCTTGCTGGGGGCTGAATAAATTCTTTGCATTGAAATAGAATTTTGGAAATAGAGTGAGGAACTTAGCCAATTATTTTTTTCTGGAAAGAAAATCATAGGGGCCAACTAGAGTCCCTATAAAGAGTCATGCAAAAAGGAACATGTAACTATTATTTATATTAGTTCTCATTTTGCCTGCATGTACGATTCAGATGGGCTGCTCGATAGATAGCCCGGATAGCCCCGATAGGTCGAATTGGCTTCACTCTTGGCGTGACTCTTTTAAGGGACCTGGCCTTCTACGATTTTCTTTTCAGATAAAAATAATTGGCTAAGTTCCCTCACTCTATTTCAAAAATTCTTCCAAATTCTATTTATTCAGATGCCGAGATCGACGAAATTTTATCGAGCTGGGCGACTCAATCGACCCAACGAAAACTAGTGTTTGATCTGTCACAGTTGGTCGAGTAATGGCTAAAGGCTAGTATGCAGGTCAAAAGTAATGTGCATTATATAGGATAGGACAAGAAATGGTCAACAAATGCTTTTACTGTCGGAATTACTTACGTTGTATGCAGCTGAAAAGGAAGAGAAACTTCGTAACGTTAGTAACGCCTGCTCATGTAATCTAAATGGGGCTGTCACTTTTCCTTGTGGAATAATATTCCGTTCGATTATTTCGCTAGGAAAACTGACATTCCACCCATACTTGAGAAGTTGTAAAAATTACTTCGAGAGAAATGGCAAATATTACTTCAGGTCTTTACTTGTCAGCTGCATACTAGGCTGTTAGTGGTAATTAGCTGAGCAAGGTAAGAAATACACTAAACCATTATAGTTTTGCAGGTGAATTACCAGAACTAAATACTAAATACTTCTAGTAAAAAAATGGCTAATCCTTTTAAAAACAAAACAAATAACCGTCAGCTCAAATGGTCCTTCGAACTGATTACACTGATCGGGATAACAGAAAGTAAATGTTTGAATACTATTACTTTTGTGATACTAACATTGGCTCTCGAGCCCAGTCGCACGGAGACTCAGAACAACAGTGTAATGAGGTTTTAAAATTAATCTTAGAACTCTGTTTTTTTCTGAAATATTTCTACACACAACATTTGCGTACATTTGCACTTGGGATTTGGAAATTTACCATCAAGTTAAGTTGTTTATGAAAATAGTCTTGGATTCCTGGAAGTGTAGGAAAAAACTACCCATAATTTAGGGCACATACCAGAAAGTTCGGAAGGAAACTGCCCAGAGCTTCAGGAAGATACTTTCTAGAAGTTCAGGAAGAGACTTTCTCGGAACAAAAACTACTCCGAAGATCAGGCAAAAACTTTTCAGAAGTATATGGAACACTTATTAGTAGTTCAAGCAGGAACAACTGAAAAAAAATCAGGACCAAAAATTCCCACAAGTTCAGGAGAGACCTACCCAGAAAATCAGGAGAGGACTCTTCAGGAAGAAGTTTAGGGAAGAGGTCTTCCATACTTCTAGGATCTTTCCAGAGGTTCTGGAGTTGTTAGCATTAGCATTAGCATTAGCATTGACGTTTGCACACCTCGTGGATGGAGCTACGATGAGGAATAATTCGTTGAAGACATTGCATGCCACCATGAAACGAAACCAGTTTCTGATACGTTTCTTCACGCAACAATCTCCACGAAGACACTCCTCGATCGCTCACCTGGCTTACGTCCATGCAACCGTTGGTGATAGGGAGGATTTGGTATCTCACCTTAAGAAGACACGGGGAACCCACGTAGCCTTCAGTAGATATCAAAGGAAAAAGGAAATGAATAGTCGGAGAGAATAGTGGAACAGAATGCCCTGTTTGGTGCACAGAACAAAAATGTATTCAAAAATGGTCCTTGGGAGCATCTAGTCTAAGAAGGTTAAGTGATGCTCCATTTATCTTCAAACGGTTGGGACTTTAGCATTAACTATAGTCCTAGCTCCCTATGGCTTATGGTTATAGCGCCATTACTCGCTCTCTGAAAAGAAAGAAGAAAACGCCAAATCATATGTTCCCCCCCTCCCCCCATCACACACACACACACTCACATATACCTCACTCGCCCACATCACTACTTCTGTTTGGATTTAGATTAGTGAGCGCCGACTGATAGTTAAAAGCGTCCTAATAATTCACCAACTGTCAAATATTGCAATTAAATGTCGACTACAATGTTTACAGGTTACAAAAATAATTGATTGTTGATTGTAAGGAAATGTATCTTATAGTTAACCTTTATTAAACTTGATAGTTTATCACTGTTAATACTACTAATGTTAAAATTTGAATCAAAATAACCGAGAATAATAGATATCAGCGGTCGTAGCACTGAAAATAAAATTTTCAAACGAATTAACTCGACAACATGATAAGTGCTAATGACCAATAGGTCTGTGCCATTACAGAGAGCAAAAAATAACAAGAGAAGGGGAAGGCATATTAGATAGAGAAAGTATGAGAGTAGTTGTTGAATTCAGGGCAAACCCTTTCTCATGAAGAAATAGTTTCATATATCTCTCCTCTTTCGATTTAACTTCCTGCCCGGCCACTAATCCAACATACTTACTGCAAGGATTATACATATCGAACAGCAAAAACGCACAAAACAATTAGTAGAAGAAAAGAGAGGCAGTATAGAAGAAGGAAAAGACGAAAAGATGCATCGTCTGGATATGCAACGCATTTGATCCCATGATTGAAAATGACAAATACAAATTTGTCAATATATCTTCACCTACAGGAGAACGACAGTAAAGAAGCCATCTTAAAGAAATAACCTCCAACGGGAAGGTTCAATTCCCAAAAATTCCACTATCCACTGAACCGCTTATAGCACTTCACTTTTCCGCCGCTGCCGAACTGGTTAAAATTAATTTTCTTCAAATTTAGTGAAAACTTGCGAAAAAAAAACTGACAGCAGAGAAAACAAGTCCACTCGCGGCAAAAGCACACTTCGATCCTCTTTCCAGAGGTTCTGGTTCTGGAGTTGTTCCCAAAAATTCGAATTGGAACATCATAGAAGTTTAGGAAAAATTTTCTCCGAAGTTCAGAAAGAACAAAACTAACCAGTGAGGGCACGACTTATAATTACCCAAACAAATTAGGAAGAAACTTCCACAAAGCTCAGGACGACACGCCCTAGAAGATCTGGAGCAAACTTCTCTGAATTTCAGGAAAGGACTTCGCAGAAGTTCCTGAAGAAACTTCCCAAAACTTTAGTTGAAATTTACCCGAAGTTCAGAAAAAAACGTTTCTGAATTTCAGAATGTGGCTTCCTCGAAGTTCAGGAACAAACCTCTCCAAATAAACTTTCCAGAAGTATAGGGGTACATCTTAGTAGTTGACCAAGAATTTCTTAAAAATTCAGGAAAGAATTTTCTTGAAGTTCAGGATGAAAATTCCCAAAAACTTCTCAGACGATCGGGAAGAACCTTTCAACAAATTTGAGGGAATTTTCCTAGAAATTCTGAAGAGTACTTTCCCGAAGTTTTATAGAAATTTTCCTCGGAGTTCAGGATAGGTCTTGAAACAATTAGCTCAGGAAAAAACTTTCCCGAATTTCGGGAAGAAACTTACCAGAGCAGCCACTACCTATAAGTTGAAGAAGGAATTTTTCAAAAAATCAGGAAAGAACTTCACTTAAGGTCGGGGAGGACTTCCTGAAGTTCCGAAGAAAACTTCCCAAAAGTTTAGTTGAAACTAACCCAGGTAATCATTAGGCATTAGCATATGCAGTAAATCAACCTTTAATCTCTATTGCAGATGCTACAGGCATTATATTAGCATTATATCAGCATCTTGAATGCTATCTGTTGTAAAGCTGCATTTCAAATGCTATTTAAATGCTTGTAGCTTGTAATAAGCATTTCTAATGCAAAATAGCATTATCATAGCATTGCAGTAAAGCAGACGTATATTGGGCCAAAAGTGGCATTTATGTTGCATTTAAGGTGACTTAGATGCTTGATAGGCTGCAGTTAAGACGCTTTGGAATTGATTATTGGTTACTTGGGTACCCAGAAGTGCTAGAGAGTTTTCTCAAAATTCACGAATTCCCTGAAGTTTAGGTAGATACTTCTCAGAAGAACAGGAAGAAACTTATCAGAAATGGAACCTTCCAGAAGTGCTAGAGAGCATTCCCAAAGTTCAGAAGAGAACATTTCTGAATGTCAAAAAGAGGCCTTTCTCAAAGTACGAGAGGAAACTTCTCCAAAGAGACTTTCCAGAAGTATAGAGAGTACTTCCTAGTAGTTTGAGCAAGAATTATTCAGAAATTCAGTAACAAACTTTCCCAAAGTTCAGGAGAAAACTTCCATTAAGTTCAGAAGAGGATTTCTCAAAAGTTTGGGAAGGAAATTTCAAGAAACTTAAGAAGATTTTTATAGAATTCTGGAAAGAACATACCCAAAGTTTGGGATAAATTTCCTCGCAATTCAGGATGGGACTTTTAAAGGTCGGTATCGTGTTCGAAAGAAATTTATTTTTTTATCCCAAACCCATGTTAAATGCCGTTTTCTGAAATGGAAAAGTAAATTTCTGCAGCAGTATCCACCTGAAAAGAAAAAAAAAAAATTGGAATTTGTAAGGTTTCCACGCAAACTAATGGGACTTTTACTTTCGGAAAAATATTCCGCTCGATTATTCCGTAAGTGAAGGTGACATTTCGTTCCATGCAGATCAATTGTCAAAATTCCGCTTGGTAATATTGAACAAAATTCCGTAATCTCTTTACTTTTTAGGTCGATACTGGCCTTAAGACTCTGAGTGAAATTGGTGGGTGTAAGACAAACAGTTATAATAAAAACAAGCTTTTTTCATGAACAAATTGATTCTTTCAGCCATGGTTCCAGTTGGATGCAAATTTCTTGTCAAAAGAGAAAACATACTGACATGTTTTTCCACATTGGATAAACATATTTCCTACTTATTTTTATAGGTTTTATTCGTGTTTTATTTGTGCAATGAAATGAAATACATTAAACAGATTAACGATTGGATTTCCGTTTATAACTTCGAGGCATAACTGCGGAATGAAATTAGATTAGATTAGATGTTGTTCGGGAGTAACATCACCCAACCCTTGCTACGCCACTGTGAAATGAGAGGACATTCTCTCCAACGATCGTTCCACCAAAAAGAGATGGTATTCTCCCTACCACTTCGACCGATAGCGATCACGGGCGATCGTTATCGGTGACGTCACAGCAGGGATCATCTGGTTGCTAACGAGTGGATGATCTGCTGTGCGGATAGTCGTGTCTGCTCTGACTCTCAGGAAGGATGGATGGGAGCAGAGCCACAATGGATAATGTTCTGTGTTAATTGTGTGTGACGTAGTAGTTTGTACAATTGTAAATATGTAAATAAAATGTGTGTTGAAGACGAAATATATGTGCTGTGTGATAGATGGACGAATGTGTGATACTGTGTATGTTAAAAGGATGAATAGATCACTAAAGGAAACCTCATACCCAACCAAACCCAACCAATAATATACAGTCCACCTAAGGAGACGCCCGGTATTTTACACCCCACAACTGGCAGTAATTAATTACCCCCCAATCGGTGTTGGTTAGGGTCCGGTAACCCAACAGATGTCTTTATTAAAGACATAGAGAACAGACATCCAAGCTAGAGTGCCCTTCCTGTGTAAATGTCTGTAACACCCCGTTCACACTACAACTTATATTACGTGATATAGACTATCTTGATATTAGAATCTATACATCTAGTTTTCAACTGGAAATATTGTACATGGCATTTGATATCAAGATACTCTATATCAAGTAATATAGGTTGTAGAGCGAACGGGGTGTAACTGTCATTTTAAAATTACAGCTCGTTTCCGTTAGTTTTGGTGATTCGTATGTAGATGGCGCCACCTGCGCGTCTTGAGATTTTATTGTCTGTCAATTTTAGTTTGGTGAAACCTGGGGAAAAATGTTCGAGCCTGGATGTCTGTTCTCTGTGTTAAAAAGACTTTCAGCCGGTGGCTGGTTTGTCTCTTCCAGGAATGAAATAACCAGATTCATTATAACATATTCATTATCCGTCGTAGGCATTCAAATAGTCGCTCAAGCTCATTTTTTTTATTCATTCGTACACAATTTATCACACGCACATTTATTCACCTCTTGCTGACATTCACTCTGTAGCATGATAACTAAAAATGTACAGCATTACGTTGAATTTCAGAATCAAACCACACACTTAGAAATTAACACCGAACTCGGTTCAAACAACTAATAAGAAACCGAACAAATCGTTTAGATATTCTTTTTTCGGGTGTATTTTTTTAGTCATTGTCTAATTCCGATTACAATAAGATATATTTTACAAATAAAAATGAAAAATGAACCGAACAGTATGGTAAAGCACTGACAGTTAAGAGTTCGTTACGCGAAAACCGATAAAACTCGTTAAACTGAACCGAGCATTCATTGAATATTTTGAAACGCCCAACACTTCTCTTCGAGTCAATTCCGCGACGGTTATGTGTACCGAAAAACTCGATTATTTTAGCTGACTCGAAAAGGCCTGAAAAATTGTCAGCCATTTTATATCGCGTTTTTTTGTCTATGAAAAGTTACCTGCTTATGGAAAGTTACCTGTTTTTTACTGCTATGGAAAGTTATCTTGCTACAATAGATGGTAGGATCTCATCATCATCATCATCATCATCATCATCTAGAAGTTCAGGAAATAACCTCTCCGAAGTTCAGGAAGAAAACTTACTAACTTTCTATTCTTTTTTTTTTTTCAAAAAAATAGGAAGAAACTTCCACAAAGCAAAAGAACTTTTTTGAATAATTTCTCAAAAAATTAATTGTTTTAATTCAAAAATTAATTTCTTAAAAATCAGGAAGAAACTTCCACAAAGTTCAGGATGACACGTCCTAGAAGTTCTGGAGCAAACTTCTCTGAAGTTCAGGAAAGGACTTCGCAGAAGTTCCGGAAGAAACATCTTAAAATTTTAGTTTAAACTTCCCAGAAGCGCTAAAGAGCTTTTCCGAAGTTTAGAAGAGAACATTTCGAAATTACAGAATGAAACTATCTGAAAGTTCAGGAAGAAACCTCTCCAAATAAACGGGGTACTTCCTAGTAGTTTGACCAAGAATTTCTTAAAATATTTGGAAAAAATTTCGTTGAAGTTCAGGAGGTAACTTCCCCAAAACTTCTCAGACTTCTCAGAAGATCAGGAAGAAACTTGCAATAAATTTAAGCGATTTTTTCTACAAATTCTGGACAGGACTTTCCCAGAGTTTTGGAGAAATGTTCCTCGGAGCTCAGGATGGATCTTGAAAAAATAAGCTCAGAGAAAAACTTCCCCGAATTTCAGGAAGAAACTTACTAGAGAGAGCTTTCTCAAAATTTATGAATTCCCAGAAGTTCAGGTAGATACTTCTCGGAAGAACAAGAATAAACTTTCCAGAAATTTATTTTTCCTAGAAGTACTAGAGAGCTTTCTGGAAATTCAGAAGAGAACAATTCTGAATTTCTGAATGACAAGCTTTCTCAGACTTCTCTGAAGATCGGGAAGACATTCTAACAAATTTAAGGGAATTTTCCTAGAAATTTTGAAGAGAAGTTCGAAGTTCTGGAGAAAATTTCCTCGGAGTTCAGGATAAGGCTTTCTAAAAATTCATGAAGTTCAGGTAGATACTTCTTAGAAGAACAGCAAGTAACTTTCCAGGTATTCAACTTCCCAGAAGCTCTCGAGAGCTTTCTCAAAGTTCAGAACATTTCTGAATTTCTGAAAAAAAGGCTTTACAAAGCTCAGGAAGAAACCTCTGCAAATAAACTTTCCAGAAGTATTTCAGAAATTAAAGAACAAACTTTCCCGAAGTTCAGGAGAAAACTTCCATTAAGTTCAGAAGAGGATTTCTCAGATGTTCAGAATGAAACTGCCAAGAAATTTAAGAAGATTTTTCAAAAATTCTTGAAAGAACTTACCTAAAGTTTTCGAGATATATTCCTGACAGTTCAGAATGGGACTTCTCAGAATACACTGTGAAATGGACAATAGGGTATTATAGGGGATGTGGATTATAACATTGTGCAATAGCAAATATAATAATATTCCGGCAGTTAAATTATTTTCTAATTTGGCAAGCGTAACTATTGAAAACACAATTTCAAAATATTATGAAAAAAAAATTGATTGGAAGACAACACCATCCTATCTCACTATGAAACACGCTATAAAAAACAGACTATCTAAACCAACGAAGCAACCATTGATTTCTAGCATACATAAATTGACATTTATGTCATAATGGGAGCCCCCGTTACTTAATTTTCAGTGCCGGGAGCCGCCGTTACTGAAAATAAATGTCACTTTGTGAAACTGCAAGTCAGTTTGTGCAAATAAAAATGATTAGATTTTTCTTGTTTAAAAATCAAGAAAAAATAGTTGAGATTCATAAAAAATATTTTCGTGCTAGGAAGAACACTCGTCATTAATACAGATGAGAAAAAACATGTTTTTTTTAAAATTAAACCCCCTATTAGTGGGGAAAGACTAACAGTTAGTAAAAACCATTTTTTTCATGAACAGATTGATTCTTTCAGCCATGGTTCCAATTGATTACAAACATCAATTTTTTAGGTTTCATGCGTTTGGCAACATATTAACATTTTTTTTCAACATTGGGTAAACATGTTTCCTACTATTTTCTTATAGGTTTCACGCGTTTGTATTATTTGTGCAATACAATAAAATAAATTGTATAAATTTCTGTAACTGCCATTTTAAAATTAACAGCTCGTTTCCGTTAGTTCTGGTGAATCGTATGTTGATGGCGCCACTTGCTCGACTCGATATTTGATAGGCTGTCAATTTTAGTTTGGTGAAATCTAGACTAAGCGGCGTTGTTTTTTCAACGGTTTGCTTTTAAAAATGTACACAGCAAATTGGAAACAAAGTGTTCGAGCCTGGATGTCTGTTCTTTGTGCTAAAGTGCGTCAATGCGTTGAAAATTGTTCGATAATTGCTACAACGCACTTCTTAATACGTATTATCATGCCTTGTTCAGACTGCAGAGTTATAACATGTTATAACAGTTGTCATATGTCAACAAGTAATTCGTCAACAAGATAGGCTTATATCATGTTATAACTGCTCAGTCTGGCCCGTGCTTAAAACTGATTCGAAAATGCGTAAGTGATTCGCTCCTCGGCTTTTCCAACCAAAATTCTAGCACTGCCAAAAAGAACCGAATTCCGTCGGTTTGTTGGACAGCGTTCTGTAATATATGAATTAACCGATGTTCGGTTATTGTTGATTGGATTTAGCTTTGTCAACCGAGTTTTTCGTTAAGTTTGAAAGATTGTGAGAAAGTAAAAATTTTACGAAAACTCGGATGCTCCATTTTGAATCGAACAGACTACCGCGCCATAGACTAACTCTAAGACCAGTAGGTCCCATACAAAAACGATTTTTTTCTTGGCTCAGTCAGTACTAGAACATCGTCCCAAGCTCGGTCCCAAGCTCAATAATGCACCCATTATAATGAACTCACATGAACACACTCTCAAATACTCTGTCAAAATAACACAGCAAATCAAAACAAAGGCGCAAATATGTATAACAAGGTGCTGGCTTCAAGGTGTAATTCGGTAAAAGGGGTTCTACAACAGTGAACAATTTCAAATCGCTAGTTGCATATTGATTGTTGTTTTTACTCTTAGTTGACGTACTCTGTGTTTGCAAATATTTGCAAATAAGCGAATAAGATATCTTGCAAAAACGTATTTTTTACACTTCAACCCCTACCATTTTTTATCCATAATAACTAGCAACTACTTTGTACATTCAAAATGTGTGTCATTTTATACCTTTGCAAAGTTTTCAAATTCAAATTGAAATAAAAAGTTACAGCAAAAAAGCTGTTTACTCAAGTCCCACCCTAAGGAAAGTTAGACAAACTGTTATAAAACGATACGTAGATGAGGTAGAAGTTACATTTTTTCAGCAAAGTTTCAATAAATTAAAATATCTATAATTTTGTAGAAGCAAAAAAATCCTCTAAGTCATAGGAATAAGAAGTTGAAATTTTTATTTTGAACAGAAAAGGACCACCCTGGTCACCATTCAAACCAAAAGATAGATCAAATTTTTTAAATTAAATCTTCCGAAGACATCTTCTGCCTAATGATTTTTGTCGCGAAATATGTCCATTCGTACTATACCGCGCTCCCTGAGACAAAATTTAGTGGCCAAATAGCGACAAACCAAATAACAATTACTATACGAACGAGTTTTGACGAAATTTGATGAATCCTAGAGGGTTTGAGCTGTTTAGTGGAATACTTGTAACTATAAATTAGAAGAAAAATTAGTAATCTCCATTTAATTCCAACTACCTTTGCTTATCTTCGACAGATACGCGTATTTCGTCTAACAATGTGCAGACTTCTTCAGTGTCTCGTACTCGTAGTCGAGTTATTAGTACCGCGCGTTCAGCAGATAAAAATTCGGTTGAAATTCAACCGATTTCGGTATTATTTTCTAAGCGTGCACTCAAATTCCTTGATATCAATGACACTAAAATAGTGCAATATGGTTCAAATATCATAGAATATTATTTAAATAAAATGCTCATCAGTACAAATATGTCTGTCCATCTTACCCACAGGTTCCCCTTTAGGATTAATTGCAAATTCACCTCTTCCTGGCTGCCGGTCCCGTGAATCACCCGTCATTTTAAAAGTAAGTTGTGATAATTTCACCCGCCGTCAGATGGCCCTAGTGTATGCAAAATCAAATCCTCCATTGAACGATCAAGAAATTTCATTCAAGCTATTTTCCTTTCAAGTCGTCAATCGTTCAAGCGCCCAATGTGTGAATGTGACCAGCGAGAAAGAGACACAAGGAGGAATGGAAAAATCGCGGCGGACATTTTGAAGGCAAAAGTAAATTCGGAGGAAATTTTAATACGCTTGAAGACAAGTTAATATACGCCAAAACAGGATTAACTAATCGTGAATCGATGCCGGAAAGTGCGAAGAACATGTGGTGTATGTTATTTCGTGTTAAAGTGAAGTATTTAGAATGAAAACTTGAGCGTAAAATTCTCCAGAACTTGCTCGTCGCGGATTTCAGTCGACGACGCAGAGGATTTTTTCTCATCTCTACTCGCGCCTGCTCTGCTGTATGTGTATTGTGTGTTACAAGGCACTCGTCGATCAACTCAATCAATCAAACAGTGAAGAAGAAAAGACTTTGAGGACGGGATAGCGTGAAAAAGTCAACCGTGTGACTCAACCGTACTGTGACCTGGCAGTGGGATACAGTTTGGATCACACAGGACCCGACGGAACACCGGAAAAGCAAGTGCATCTGGCAGTACCTACTAGAAAGGTGATTATTTTCAAACGTGAGGCAATTAATCAAATTACACATAAAAAAATATGCTCACGTCCAAACTGAGTTGCCAAAATGCGAAGGATGATGCATATACAATCACAAAACACTCGTAGTTCTTTCTCATTCTTTCCGATGGGTGGTTTCCGCTCCAAGTTTTCAAGTGGCTCCTTTGATGGACGTATTGCGCTCGATGTGGTTGTGCGATGTACGTGTGAGAACGAGTGTGAGTGAGAAGCATTTTGCGTGATAGTAGAGCGAGCGGCCCCCATCTCGCGGCTCGCTTTTTTTTTTGCGCTTTGATGTGAACGCGAACCAAGCGAGAAAGAGTAAAAGAACACCAGCAGCGCGAGAAAAGGGAAACAACAACAACAACGACGACGACGGCAAGAAAAACAGGCATTTTTATTGGGGATGGGGACGCTTTGTGGAAAAGAATAAAGGATGACAAAAAATGTATGCTCTTATGTGGAGTTGTTTTATGCGAATGCGAATATGTATGACAACACGTACGTGCCCGTTTCATGTGGTTGTATGGTCCGGAGCAGTGGCAATGCGGTTGAAGTCGGTCGGCTGTGTCAGTGTGTGGGACTGCGTAAGGTATTGTTTGGACTGAGAATGCAATGCAACCGCTCCACAGATCAATAGCGACAGAAAGGTACCGAAGAAACATATCGTGGAAGATAACAAGTGTGTTCCGAGATGGGACCTGTGTCCGTGGCAGTCATTGCGCTGCTGTGCATATGGCTGACGGTGTAGTTAGATGGCACACGCAGTCTGATGCAGTTGGCTGTCTGCAGAGGCAGAATTTATGTTTTATTTCGCGTGAATCTAGTTGTACGTTGTCTAATAACTGGTATTTCATGAAGTTTTTGTTTGGATGATAGCTGTAATAATTGGCAATTCTCTAATGCGGATATTACCATATTCAAATGATGGTCTGACTCCAAGCTAGAAATGGTCTCCCATCTGCGGTGATTTATGTGTATCCACCAACGATAAGCTAGCTAAAGATTGAATCAAATTGTTGTTTCTATTAACTTAATTATTGTTCTGCATTTATCATTAATCAATTTTGTCGAATATTGGCCTAGCTTTTCTCAGTAAATAAGCAGTTGCATAATGTGATATATTGTGCAATGCTTTTAAATTTCGTAATGTATTTTCTCATATACTTTATGCAACTCATTTACCATAAAAAAGTCGAAACTCGTTGGATAACTATATTTTTTCAGCACCCGTAAGCTTTCAATAAATTTCATGACCCGTGCTGCTGCAATTTCTTTTTGCAACTTGTTGCAGGGACTAATATTATGGATGGCTTTTACAATAATAAAAACTAATTCGGAGATGAACCAGCCTGAGGCTGAAATTCCCTAATAGAGATGTAAAAAAAAAAAACTAATTACATGAAGTATTCAAGGTATTCTATTTACGAATAACAATTAACACATTATATGATGAGAATATCAGAGAGTAAGAAAAATTACAACCTGAACAACTTAAAGTTACTTGTAAGTTTCATCAAGGTAAAGAAACTGACACATTTGGTCCGGCTTCGCTCTCCCGGTAAAAATACCTATGGACAAGAAGACAATATGCCCAACTAGAAATTTTGAAGACAAGAGAAACTATCAATTGTCGAATACTTTTTCAAACAGACGTATCTGATTTTGTAAACAAAGAGGGGAAGTAAGATTCAAATGTAAATTTCGCGAAACTCTCAGCACCCCCACGGAAACTAGCATCACCATCATAGAAATTAGAAGAGAAATGAGTATTTTCCATTTAATTCCAACTACCTTTGCTTATCTTGACAGATACGCGTATTTCGTCTGCAATGTGCAGACTTCTTCGGTGTCTCGCACTAATAACTCGACTTGATTAATCACCAGGAATCACCATCATGTTAGGGAAATGTCATTCCTGGTGTTGGTGGTCCTAGTTTGTACGAAAAAGCCAAGGGTTTCAAGAATTTGACGTTTGAATCTTTCTTCCCTTCTTTATTTACAAAATAAGAAAAAGTTCTCGGATTATTTACAACACCTAATAATTTTATTCGTGTTGCCAAGAGCTTCACGGACTTGACCAGGAATCAAACCCTCAAAAAGTAGAGTGTCGCGTACCCCTTAAAGACGGGTGACGATGCTTATCCTGCCCACAACCACAAATGAGTTTTAGTTGATGAAATTCCATGCTCGAATTCAACTTCGTATGTACCTTTTGTTGCATCTGTACCTAAACGAGCATGAACCTGTCGAAACTTTCAACGAAGTATAGCGACATCTTCCACTAGCAGGTCTGTTTACTACTGCTTTCACAGACAGTCCAAGAAAAGCGAGATTTGAATGTATTATCAACATCGTATTTCATTCTCCCAAATTCGAATATTTTATAAAGAGTCTTGATTTGTTAAATTACCGTATTCAAATCACTCAGATTACAGATTTTCGTAACTTGTTACCTCTGCCTATCATTTCCATTCCAAAGCAGCCGAATACAGAAGACCAACGAAAAGAATCTGTTGTCTGTTGAACGTATGTCAGACTAGATTCGGCTCTCGTTGCTCAGTGTTCTGTCTTGTGTAAACTGCAGATTGAGGTTTATGAATTCCTGTGGAACTGAGTTTGATCCCTCTGAACTAAGACCCAAGGATTTGCTCAAATTTGAAAGACCACACCAAATTTCAAACTAGTCTGTTGCTGTTACAGTACACATCTAATTAGTTAATCTTCAGATTTAGCGAAAATAATAGTACTAACGTTAGGTAAGGTGACGAATGGTGTAGCATCACACAATTTGAGATGCCCACTGATGAGGTGGGCTGTTAACTTCAGCTCCAGACATCTGTCAGATATTCTCCTAAAAGTTTTCAAGCATGTTTTCTAAGGTACACTCAGGCAAAAAATGCTTATGATTTTCATAAGATCTACCTTATGAAGCGATATTTTATTGTTTTTCATGTTTTCATCATGATTATAATGGATTTCACACGATCTGAACGAAATTCATACGACCTTATATTCTATTTCATAAGTGAAATCCGTGTGTCACATTAATGTGAAAAAAATCAAGTGCCGTGAAAAAGAAAAATAACTACCGAAAGTGAATTACTGTCAGACCTACCGATTTCTGTTTCTGTTTTGAGCACGTTTACAGAGGAAATATTGTTTAAAAATTAACATTATCTTGCCACAGAAGCTGAAGAGCGTTTAAATGTACTAAGTTTTAAGCGTATTGATACAATAGATGGTCCCCTCTTCAAAGTACATGAAAAAGGCAATTAATTTTTGTATAGATAAATTTATTTCCGATTTATAGAATATTCTAATCTCTTTTAATTGCACGGTAATAGTAAAATGTCGAACATGCATAATACCGATCCGGCAAATGCTGTAAACAAACTAGCACTTTGGGAAAATGGGTTTCAGCATCAATACGTTATCGAAAGATCGGTGTTATGAGTTCTAAACGTGGACCAAAAAAGAAATAGAATTTCATTAGAATGACTTATGAAATTCCTAACATAGAATAGAGGCTCCTTCATAAGATTATCTTATGAAAAATCTAAGACCATATTATGAAAAAAATCAACAACGCCACTGACGTCAATTCATAAGTACATCTTATGATTTTCAAAGTTTTTCTTATGTCGAAATTTCATAAGTGTATCTTATGGCGGTCATACGATAAATTTTCTCAGTGTAGTTGTGCTGTGACAACAAGCTGACGCTATCTCTAGGAAAGTGCCTATGTACGTTCAGGAAATTACGACCTGTTCATAAACTGCGTAGACTCATTTTTAAAAATCCCTCCCTCGTATACTTTTCCCGATGCATTTTTTTTGAATTTTGTATGGAGCTTCGACTTTGGTCCGACCCCCTCCCTACCCATCAGAAAAGTTAACGTGGCTTATAAATAGCCCTTTAATGTGTTCTTTATTGAAGAATCCAAGTAAAGCTAAAGTGAGGTTAAACATCGTGGTTTCTGAAATCCAAATTAAGAACTTTCTTGCTGTTGTTTAAATTGTATGGAATTTGTCAGTATCATATTTATCTTCGTATTCTTCGTATTCGTATCTTCGCCTTCTTACCAGAATTAAAAGCTTCTCGAAATATCACAAACCCGGAAACGAAATGAGGGAGATTGTTTCATCTGTAGGTTCTCCATCCCATAAGCTAGCAAAATGGCTAGTAAAAGGTATCTCCAAGCAATTCCCAACAAACTCAGTTCAAACTCTCAAGAATTTGTACAACAGCTACAGTCAGTCATCAGGTCATATAAATGATAATGAAGTTATGGTATTTTTCGACGTCACGGCCCATTTCCCTGCCGAACCGATCAAGGACGCAATTAACCTTCTAGAAGATTGGCTTTTAAAACAAGATGATACAATGTGCGGAAGTACCTTAAGCTGACTCGACTTTGCATGGAAGAGAACCACTTCACTTTTAGAGGTTCATTCTATAAACAACTAAAAAGAGCCCCCATAGGAAACCCTCTATCCCCATTGCTCTGTGAAATGTTAATGGCGAATCTAGAAAAATTACTAAAAGCGAAAGGATTACTGCCAACTCGTTGATGGAGAAACGTTGACGACATCTTCGACGTAGTGAAACAAGAGGATCTCCTCTTAATTCGTCAAAACATCAACAATTTCCACAAAGATATTAGGTTCACTCATGTAATAGAAAAGGATGGGAAACATGCTTTCCTCGACCTTCTCAGAGTGTCTCACTCATTGTCATCATCGCTTTTAAAGTTTGAAATCTGAACACCCAAAAAGACATCCCTTATGTTTCAAACCACTGTTTTCAGCATAAAATGGCCACTTTGCACCACATGATCCACCGAATGGTGACCCTGCCTCTCAATAAAAACCAAAAAAGCTAAAGATTTAGCACATATCTTCGAAACTGCCTGACTTAATGGTTACGAAAAGACGAAAAGAGGACAATTCAAGCGATCATCAACAAAAAGGAAAAACATCTTCATAGGAAATCGCAAACAACCCTCTCCGAGGCATTTGAACCCATGAAACGTGTATCCGTCCCTTCGATAAAGACATTACGCAAAAGCTGAAACCACGACTTAAGAAATTTTGTTTGGGGTTTTCTCGAGTAGGCACAATCAATTGGCATCGTTGTTAAGCTCCACCAAAGATTCAGTAGATGTATTAGGCAGAGCAGGGGTATACAAAATCAAGTGTAAACATTGCAGCAAAATATATTTAGGCCAAACAAAGAGAACCTTGACAACAAGGTTCAAGGAGCATCTAGCGGAGGTGACTAAGGCTGTCAAACAGAACGAGAAAGGAATTTCACATAACTTCAAATCGACAGGTGTAGAACACATCTTCACGGAAAATCACGACAGAACAGAAATCTACTAAACAAAGATCAAGGTAATGGGTACACATGGCTCTTCAACTTAGTCCCTAAACGACAACAAAGCGAGCTTTCATTCGAGTATGAGTACACGACACTGAAGAAGTCTGCACATTCTAGACGAAATACGGGTTTCTGTCAAGATAAACAATAAGGATAGTTAGAATTAAATGGAAATTACTGATCTTTCAGTTCATTTTCTTGTTCGTATTTCTGCTCTTTCTAAAATAAATACTTGATTGTCTTCAATCAACCAATCTTTATATAAAAATAATTAGATTATTGATCGAAGTCATTACTACTTTGCACAGACAGCTCCAGCAACCATTTTTCTTCAGTACCATCTATGCTGTTTAACCTTGCTTTTACGAAAACTGGGTTTCTCAATAGATGGTAACTGCGACCAGATATAATTGCAAGCACACTAAAAAGCTCTGAATCTGTTAGGCCAGAGGAGATAATTTTTGTGGTTTAAGAATTGTAACTCTTTCGACTTTTCTTGTGTCGATTGTCGAGCTTAGAGTCTTTGGAAACAAGCCTACATGTTCCCTGTCCAGAAAAAAAGGGATTAGATGTAATGGAGCCTCAAATACGTCAGTCGATAAGGGCTTGGTATACCAAGCCTGAGGCGGCCGGTTCGATAAACGGCTCGGTCGAGAGTATCTTTCGAGCTGGAAATTTTCTCGGCTTCCTTTGGCATAGAGAATCGCTGTGCTTGTCACTCAACATAATATACAAATTCAGGCAATGGCATAGAAAGCTTTTAATTCCAGGGCAATTTTCGATTAGGGCGACCATTCAAAATGTAAACAAAATGTTTTTTTCAACGCAATCCATAATTGATGCAATCCATGTGTTTTGAACTTTTTGTCCTGATTGTGCTTGAATTTTATTCATTAAATAGTGTTTTCACAAAGGGCCTTTACTGTGCGATTTATGCCATATTCATTGCTGATAAAATGCGTAATTTTAATCAAAACATAAACTTGGTGTAATGTTGAAGACGATACTGATACAATAATCAAAACAACGACGAAAATTTAAATGTGAAAATTTTAATGAAAAACGAACGAAGTTTTATCATTATTATATATGAATCAGAAGCTAGCTTTGTTCACTGTATGCTAGATTATATTTGAATTTGCACGTTAATTTATAAATTATGATTTGAAATTCTACTTGCCATATTACAATCATCATTCCCATTTTCTTTACATTCTGCATGTTTCTCGCAAATTGCTCCGAAATTAATTCCATTCTATTCTCTGCTAACCCGAGTAAAGTCTAACATCATAATGATAGCAATTCGAAACCTTATTTTGATATCAACATCAAATTAATATCAAAATTTGATTTCACTTCACAATTGTCAAATTCGATATCACATTTAGTTTTCATCTTGCTGTAATCTTGCGTTCACTTTGCTTTGAGAAAGGTCGCTTTGTTTTTATTATCTTGACAGATTATCAACTAGAATACTCATTTTGCTATCAACAGGAAAAAATGTACAGCAAAATGGAGTTTTCAATTTGCTCTCAGCTATAGCAGGATCAGTTTTAAATTTGATGTCACAGGAATAAATTTTTGCTATCAATTTTGATCTTTTAACCGTTGAAACGACCAAAACGATAACAACCGGAGTAATCATAATCGGCAATTTCACAACATCTTGTTGAGTTTTCAATTTGATCTCAAACTCTTCTCGGGAACACTTACACAGCCAGTAATGAAAAGCATTCTGGAAAATATTTAACCAGTATTTTTCTTAGCAACATTAATATATGTGGCATATTTTTAATATGACTTAAATATAAAACGGCCAGGCTCACTGTGCAGCGTTGGGGGTAAAAGAAGATTGAAAAATGAACGGAAATTAAATTTGATTGATTTGATGAATAAGTTAATCAACGAATATTTTCGGATCGCTCACCATAAACTTCATACACAAAAACAATTGTCAAAAAAAATTGAGTGGTGCATAAAACGGAAAGAGCTCACCCGGATTTCAAAATCATTCCGTTGCTGTGGTTACAACATCGAGCAACCAAAGCAGGTCCAATTCTGTAATTGAAGAGTTCGCTCCAAGACCATGAAGCAAACATCTCCGAGTGACGCGGCAAAGTTATATGTCCGGAATTCTGTCTCCTGCGAGGACACTTTGTTTGCACAACGGACAAGCCTCGTAGAGGATCGCAAGCAACTCTTTGGTGACCGAATCATCATCAAACTAAAAAGTTTAACACTACTCAATACACTTGTAAAACCTCAGCATTAAAAATAAAACGGGACAAAAAGACAAAGCAAAAATTTTCACCTCTTACTTCGAGCACCGCATACTACGATCACCCCAAATTGCTCCGGAATTAATATCCGTGAAAGTATTCCTAGAATACTACCTATTTTGAGAGCAGGCGCAATCTCACGCCAAAGGCAGTTAGGGAAAGAAATGTAATGCCAACAACTACCGTGAAATGTCGTCTTTGTGTGCCGTGTCAAATTTGTTCGTTGTTTCATTGTAAGAATTACAATTAAGACCAACATGGATTTATGCCGCAACCCTCTACGACACTAAACCTCCTAACGATTTCCTCTACCATGGATGTATTCTCCTCGTGTTATCAAACGGGCATTATATGGACGGGACTATATGGATTTGTCAGCTGACTTTGATAGGATCAATCACAACACTGCGACCGAAAAATTGGAACGACTTGGATTCAGTGGTTCATTATTAGATTGGCGTAGGTCATATCTCGGGTTTCCCTTAGCGCAGTCGGTAAAGGCTACAAAGCAACACCAAGGTTTGTTGAAGGTGGCTGGGTTCGATTCCCGGTCTGGTCTAGGAATTTTTCCTTAAGAAAGTTTCTCGACTACCTGGGCATAGGGTATGATTGTAATTGCCACACAATCATACGAATGCGAAAATGCTACCTGGCATCGAAAGCTCTCAATTAATAACTGTGGAAGTGCATTTATGGAACACTAAGTTGAGAGTAAGCAATAAGCTAATTGCGAAAGCAATAAGCTTGAAACGCTAAAAAAGAAGATGAAGAAAGTCATATTTGTGTGGTACAAGTGTCCAACACTGGCAGGGTGGCCACAGACTCGGGAAAATCGGGAAATGCAGGAAAAATGCGGGAATCCAAAATCATCGGGAAATATGCGGGAAAAAGGCGGGAATTTCAAAAGTCATCGGGATTTTTTGTCATATGGAAGGAACCATACTCACACCTTTTTCAAATGATTTGAGTAGCGTTTTTGTCATTTACTCGGTCCACCGATCTCATTGTTCAGCCTGTTCAAAACTTACCGCTTAGAGCATCTTCAGCGGTGGTCTATTTTAACATATTTATAGTTGATTTGCATCAGCAAACTTAAAAAGAACCAGCTAAAACATACCAACTTTGCGTTCTCCGAATCCGTGTAGTATTTCTTGTTGTTAAACCCACCAACACCTATCATCTTATCAATCTTACAATATCCAGAGATCAGAAGTTTTGTTTTCTTCAACATGCCAAGGGATATGATCCTAGACATTATGCGACAACTACAGTCAACTGATGACTTTTTCCAGCTGCTGCGATGCAGCTGGCTATGTTGGCCTTAGTGTTACATAGGTGCACTACAGCTTAACGGATGTTGGCGTATGTCCTCAGCTAGTTCTCTCGACGAAAACTTGGGGGTTGGTGACCCTGAGGAATTTTTGCAAATTTGTCCTTAAGACTTAAGGCCCGCAGTATTTAAGCCCACAATATCGGAAAAGGTTAAGAAACTGATGGGCAAAAATTATCTTCCAAAAGTTCGAAAAAAATCTTGTAAATTCAGTGCACTTAGAAGCTCAGGGAACTGATCAGAAGCTCGGTATACTTTTTAAATTTGACTTAGGCTTTCCCGAGGTTTAGCTATTCTCCCTGGTGTCAAAAGAACATACCATAAAATCAGGGAACTTTCCAGAAATTAAAGGTTCTTCCTAGAAGTTCAGACAACTTTCCTGAATTTCGGATTGTTTCCTAGAAATTCAGGGAATTGTCCACAAATTCAAGGAGCTTACCACGAGTTCAGGGAAGTTTCCAAAAGTAAAGGGTTCTTCACAGAAGTTCAGGTAACTATCCAGAAATTCAGGGGGCTTCCAGAAGTTTAGAGAAGTTATCAGATTATTTTGGGTATTTTTCAGAAGTTCATAGAACTACTCAAGATGTTCAGGGAACTTCCCAAAAGTTCGAGGAACTTTCCAGAAAATTGGAGAACTTCCAATAGAGAACAGTCAAGAAATTCATGAAGCTTGTCAACAGTTTGCGGATCTTTCTAGAGTTTTAGTGAGCTTCTTAGAATTTTATGAAACTTGTAAGACATATACGAAACTTCTTAGAAGTTCAGCGAACATGTAGGAGTTCAAGAAACTTCCTTGAAGTTCAGGGTTTCTCATGAATTGAAAAAACTTCTCAGAACTTCAGGAAATGCTCACAAAGATCATGGAACTCCCCCAAAGATCAGGAAACTTTCCAAAAGGTCAGCAAACATCTCAGACGTTCGGAGAATGTCCCAGAAATTTAGAAAATTTCCCAGAAGTTCAGGGAACTTTCCAGAAGCTGGAAAAAACTCCCGGATGCTCAGGGAATTCAGCAATTCAGGAAATTTCTCAGTAGTCATGCGATCTTCCAAGAATTTCAGGAAACTTCCCCCAAGATCGGGGAACTTTCCAGAATTTCAGAAAACGTCCCAGATAAACAGAAAACTGGATTTTTTGAGCATTCGAAAAGTTTAGGAAATATTCAAAGGATTTTTCCATAAGTTTGGGGAGCTTCCTAGAACTCAACGGGTTTTCCAGGTGATCTAGAAACTTTCCAATCGTTCCGAAAACATCCCAAAAGTTCAGGGTATTTAAGTTTCAGGAAGAATTTAAACTTCTTACTACTCGATAATTTGTCTAACCCAACCAAAACTAGAATAAAGAAACCAACTACTTTTTAATCAATTTCAAAGAATTTCCACCTATTCACAATATTGGAGATCATAAAAAGATTTTGTACGGTTTAACAACATCTCGGTAATGCTAACTATTCCACAGAAATTCCACGGCTTCTTAGATATTTTTTTTTCTATTTCTCGTAAATTATTTAAATATGTGTGATATTCTGCTTTTTATCACAGAATATGTACCTGCTGGAAGTTAATACAACTTCTGGGAAGCGAAATCTGATTTTCTAAGTTCCCGTCATTTCCAGAAAGTTGTTCCTATTTCATGGATGATCAGCAAACTTTTTGGAAGTTCATTTAAGTTTTCAGAAACGTTAATAATTTTTCGGCAATTCAATGAACTTCTCTAAAGTTCCACCATTTCTCTTCTCAAAAGACAGCGAGCAAACTTCATGATTATCTGGAAACTTCCAATTATTTTATTCAACTGCCGAGAATTTAATCAACTTCTGGCATGTTCATTTCCACCCAATCTTCATAGATATTTCCACTTAATCTTCATAGATATTCTAAAGTTCATTAATTTTTTTTTTAAAGAGTGCTTATATAAGTTCTGCAATGATGCAAAATAGATCCGGTATAAAACAAAATTTACAAACACCAGCGATGTAGCGATGTTCTTGCGTTTGGTCTAGAAAAATTAATCCAAACCACGATTTGAACCACCGTTCAAGATGCCCTTAGAAGATCTGGCTACACGGCTGTAACAGGTGAGGCCAGAAATGAACTTATCTTTCATGTGGTGGCGAATGTGTTTAAAGTATGGCGAGTTGCGTTTGTAAGGGTGTTTACACATGGTGAAAGAAGAATTTGGGCAGCTGTGCTCAATGCCGTCTGACGTTGTTTGTCGGATTCCAGAGAAAAGAAAATGGTTTGGACAAATTTTGGCTAGAACCAAGAAGGAGCTACCAAATTTGACAACAGTTGCTGAAAATTGGCTCGTCCTGTTGCACAAAAAGGCGTATTTTAAATAAATGGAAGGTGTCTGGTGGTAAATCAAACTGAAAAAAGTTTGGGAGCTCAGAGATTTAGCTACGAGTAATTTATATTAACTCATTTTATCAGTCGGGAAAATAAGGCAAAAATGCGGGAATTTTTATATTAAGATTGTGTAGCCACCCTGCACTGGTGAGGAGGTGTGATTTTGTTTTCAGCCTACTCAGGTATGCCATATCGACCAATAAACTGATGTGGCTGCTCAAATTGGTATTCCCAAAAATCCTGATAAAATATTCTTCTTTCCTTTCCACATATTCGACGACTATACACATCTCATTGCTTGTTTACCTTTTTCATGGTATTAGACGTGCGAACGCCGAGGTGAGATTATTGCACATATACTGGTGCATTATCTTATCATAAGAGTACGAGTAGGAACATATGCTGCGCTTAGCCGGATGTGCGTTGGTTTGAAATTGACAGGAACGATTGCCGATTTGACCGTTATTTATTTTAGCATAAGTTGGAAATTATGGGACGTGTCGGTTTGTCAGTGGATTTGTTTTTCGTGATTATCAGGTCCCGGATCTGTTTATCAATTATAAGGCGATATCGACCGCACAGAGCGATGGAGAATTATGGACGTGAACGGCTTTCCCGGGAAGCTCACAAGACTTAAAATCTACAATGGACAGTGGGCAAATCTACGTGAAGATATCGGTAGAACATTCACTAATTTTCATCTCGTTTGTAGCACGTCGGGGAGAGGGACAAGGTGATGGGCTTTCATGCCTGTTGTTTAACATTGCACTGGAAGGTTTCAAAACCGAAAAGCCGGGCTCAACCACCGAGGTACGATATTCGCAGTTAATTTGTTTATGCCGCGGATGATATGGATGCTGTCGCCAGAAACTTCGAAACGAAGCCTGAAACACGAAGCTCGAATGTGTCGAAAACAAAGTACCTACATGCTAGCCAGAGCCAGAGCGTGACATGACCCGTCTAGGAAGCAGCGTTACAATAGACAGAATTCGCCTACCTGTTAAGACTGGTGGTGCTCTACGGGCATGAAGCGTGGAAAATACTCGAGAAGGGGCAGCATCCACAAGTTGCTGAATGCTGGAAGGATACGTTGGACAGGGCATGTTGTAAGTCCGATCACCGACCACCTACCACCCGTGCACTCAAAAAAGCTGTGCCTTACGATATCCGACCGTACATTTCGACGGTGATTGGTGAGCCCGGTTCACAAGTAAGGTGAATGAGGAGAAGCAATTGCTGTTTGCATGAAACCATATCATTAAACCACTGGAAACGGGTTGATTGGTCAGACGAATCAAAGTTTGAATTGCTCAACAGAAAACGGCCCCTGCGAGTTTGACGGAAAAGCGATCTAAATGACAAACATTCCCAAGCGATCATGAAGCACGGCGGTGGAAACATCATGGTCTGGAGCTGTTTCTCATGGTTTGGAGTGGGAAATCTGGCACTTAACAAAAGTATTATGACGACAGATGAGCATACAGATCTGAACGAGAATATGGTAGTATCTGCTGAAAATGGGTTTGGGAGATAATTACATTTTCCAGCTAGACAACGACCCAAAGCACACGACTAAGAAAAAGCAAGCTTTCTTCCGTGCCTGTTGGAATAAACCCTTGGGATGGCCTCCCCATATAGAGTGATCTGATTCATGAAAAATAAGATTCATGGTCGGAAATAGATTTTAATGTTATTCTATATTATTGTATTGTAATTGTATATGGGTATTTTTTTTATCAGGGAAGGGAGGCAATATTGACTATTGAAGAGTTGACGCCAACTGTTTTTGATTAATTCTATTCTATTTAAACGTGAAGTAGATTTTTTCTTTTATGTCATACCTACTTTGCCAAACTGGATTAGTTTTGTTATTTATTCTATGTAAGGAATAAGAGTTATCGTTATTTAATATATTTTTTTTTCTTGAGAGAATCTAGCTGGAGCTTGTTTGTCAAGACTAGACCCTTTCTCAACGTCACATCTACTAAGCCTAATACCTTAGAAGCACTAGCCTATGTTGGCCGCTTGAGCACTAGTTGAAGTATTTAGTATTGGACCGCAGTATTTTTAAAAATTTCAAAACAGTTTCAATTTTCACGCGATGATGTTTTGTTATGCAATCGGAAAGTGGAAGCTCCAATTAATACCTAAAATTATGAGTTCAATGCTGAAGTCATCTCCAGGCCGTAACTAGATTTCAAAATTGTTTGTAAATTATCAAACAATAATTCTTAGGGACGACGTTCTAGCCTTTTTTGTAGTATATGTTGACAACTAGTAGTACTGAATTCAACCCCAAGAATTATTGCAAAAAGAGCGCGTGAATACAGCGAATGATACTTGTGAGCGCGTGTGTCATAAGAGTCAGTCGGTCAGGTTTTTTTTATGTCAATTGCGTTCATTTTTCAGTTTTCGATTATCTATTAACGTAGGACTACGTGTCTGTTTTCTATACCGGGTGTCTTTTCAAAATTTTGAAAAATGAGAGCGTTACGCTAAAGTGAAAGGTTTTTGAAAGCTAATAACTCTCGTTCAGATGAACACAATGGCTTAATTTACTTATCATTTGATCAGAAAAACTGAAAAAAATTGCATTGTTATTAGTATAAGTACTTCAATTTGTTACCGAAAAATGACCTACTTTTGCTCCCATACAAATCTCCGTATGAACGGGTTGAACATACATGTTTTCCTAATATATTTTTGGCCGGGTCCTCAAAAACGGGTTACAAGTGGTTCCAATTGTCTTCTTTATATTTCACCCCTCAGCTGCACAATTATTTTGCTTTGTTGCCGGTGTCTGAATTTATAACTTAGTCCCATCTCCTCTTTAGAATTTTGTTTCAAACTGTATTGTATTTCTCCATACTGCACTTTCGAGCTAAATAGCTATGAACGGACGGGTTTAAAGCTAACTTATAACCCTATTTAAACCAACCATACGTATAAATTAGATGACCATTATAACTATAAAACAAGCTATGTGAACCTTGCGGTTGTATCCCTGATATAACCCACCACTATTTTTTTTAAACATACGCACCGTGCAAGCACCATACTTTGCGCAGTTAAGAACATCTTGTTTTCCATTTACCAAATAAAAAAATAGAAACATACTGCAGTCATACAACTTAGTCTAATTATGTATATGTGTTTCAAGTAACGGAAAATCATAAAATTTTAATTATCAATTTGAAAAAAATATGTTAAAACACTATTAAACAAAATGGTCTTAGTGTTCCTGACGTTGCGTACTCATATTCGGTCTGTTCCTAACTCTACGCGGGTTGTTCCTAACTTTGCGCATGTCTTCATAAGGCAAGATGTTCGGTAGAAAGCAATGTTTTTGTTTGCATTCAAATCAAACGACGCTGCTTTCAGAGAATTAGTAAAGGGTTAATAAGCAGAAAATTTATTTTATTTCATATAAGGATAAAAACAATTAACAATTAACATTTTCATTGAGCTAATTTTCGGTTTTTAACGCTAGCTGTTAGTTTCGGTTTGGATTTTTCGATCGTTTAACTTTTGAAAGTTGCTTCTTCTTTTCTCGAGCTTCTTTCTTCTCTAGTCGTAGTTGCTCTTCTATTTGTTTTTCTTTTTCCAATTTCTCATACCATTCTCTGTATTCCTCACTCGTAACCACCATGGTCGTTGCTTTCTAATCCTCTTTTGATGCTTCTGGAGGTTGTCAATAGGACGAAATGCTTTATCGAAAAAGTCTTCATTTGTGAGTTCGCGTGATGGATTCTGATTTACATCTGACGAAACTGATTGAGTAAGAACATTACAATCGGTCGACTCTTTTGGACTAGTTGTGCTCGGCCCGACAAAGTGTTTAAGATGCAACGTATTCACATTGCTAAAATTATTACGCTCCTCTGTAATAAACCATTTTTGATATTGAAAACTTACACATTTGCTTCAAATTATTATAAATCAACCCACCTTCAAGTTCATCTATTCCGAAACCGTAAAAATTGTCCTCTACACTCATGTTTAGATTATCGTCTAAAGTAGGTGCCTCCAATTGATTATTATCTTCTGCTGTGTAAGCTTTATTCTTAATTTGTTGCCAAATAATATAAAACAAATTGGTATCTTCAGGATTCCCCGGCCACACAGATTCCGTCTGATGTAGTTCAAAAAGTTTAGGTTGACCAACTTTTATGTGATATTGAGGCCAGCCAAGACAGATTGTGCTTGCTTGTTTTTCTCACTGTCATCAACATCTTGTACTGCAGCTCATCTTGTACTGACGTATTGTTTTTTCCCATTGAAAGTTGGATCAGCATGTCATAATTAACAGCGTCCGGATTCCATGGCACTAGTCCGCACTTTTCGAACCCATTTTGCAAGGAGTGTTTTAAATAAATCATGTCGTCCACAGCTCTTTTAAGTAAAGGGGTGAATTGGTGTTTGGCTATGGGATCACCAGAGTGCAAAGTTCGCCATTTTACTAATCGTTTATTTGAGCGCCCTGAAAAACGATACGTTCAAGGGCTGCAAGACATGTGTCGAGCTAGGAAACAAACAAATCAGAACTATATTATGCTGCCTGCAAAACTCTGTAGTTTGATAAGATACGTGTGAGGCATGTCCATCGACAAACACAACCACCGGCATAGGAATGTTTGAGCGTACCAGCCAAGGGTAAAACACATTTTTAAGGTAGTAGTAGAAAGTCTCCCGTGTCATCCATCCGGAATCAGTCTTACCTACCGACCAACCAGGAGAAACGTTTCTCACAATTTCAGCGGGAAGTCGTTGCTTGTACGGGAACATTTGCATTTGCTGCAAACAACGCCGTATAACATTCCTTTTCAGAATTCGCGAAACTTCTGGGAACGTATTTTTCACCTGTTTGCGCCAACACTTCCTCCCTGGCCGGAACAAGGCGAATCGATTACTCATCCATATTAAACACACACTCGGCATTTTGTATAACCTGATCCAGATGGTTTGATTTCAAATGTCCTCACTTCGTCAAACCAGCCCCAGGTTTTCTGCTCGGTAACGTTAGTTCGCTGCTTGGAAAGTGCACTTGGAATTCGTCGACTTATGTTCGGATGCCGTTTGAGAAAAAGCTTCATCCACTTACGGCCTGGAATCCCGTTGTTGGATGGACTTTCTCTAGCTGACATTCGTAATAAGGAAGCTTCACACGTCTTTAAACGCTGAGTGTCAATTGGGAATCCAACCTGGCAATATCGGTGATCCACTTAACTATGCGCTCCTCCTACTATTTAGTTAAAACTGTTGAACTTCCGTAGATCTTCTCCAACCGCTTTGTGGTCAGTTTTCTACGAACTGTGCTTTCCGGAATATGGAAGGAAGCAGCAGCTTTACGGATGGAGACACTCTTTCTGATCATTGCCATGGCATTTGTCAGCTGAGACTCTGAATAGTTCATGTATTTGCGTGGTGCCATATCTGTTTGAACTGTAAACAAAGATTAGGAACGCAACTAAAAAAGGGGTTCCCAATTTGTGCGCAAAAGAAAACGCCGATAACGACACATACACCCAATACTTCAATGAAAAATTTGCATAGAAATAAATAGCCTACCTGTTGGCTTTTGAAAGTACACACGTTTATCACTGAAGAACAAAGTATCCGCGAATGAATTCGATAAACATGTTATTACGCTCCTAAGCACAACCACTAAGATGGCGACTTTTTTTTGACATTTTCACGAGAGCGCAATGATGTATTGTTTATTTTCGGGAGTGAGGAACAATGTTGTGATTCGAAACAATTACACAAAGCATGTATACATAAAAATAAATTGGTGGATGTATGTTTTGATTTTCCTAATTATATTTGTAAGGATTTTTTTCGTCTAGAAACATGATAATGCGCAAAGTATGGTGCTAGCACGGTACCATCTTCTTTACCATTACATACGGCTTACGGGTTTCATGATACTTCCTGATTTGTTGAGCTTGGCTTGGGCAGCATTCAACTCTTGAAACCCGGAATGAACAGTCGTTGCCTCACGGTGATACCTAAGCCGCGTGCGGAGCTAGAATTCCATCAGGTACTTAAATTTCACTACCGCTTGCGGCCATGGCCGGTTGCAAAACCGCATGAAGAGAGTATGTAACATAAAAACACACAGAACAGAGATCCAAGCTGGAGTGCCCTCCGTGTGTAAATTTCTGTAACTGCTACTTTAAAATTACAACACTTTGTCTTTAGTTTCGGTGAATCGTATATTGATGGCGCCACTTGCGCGCCTCTAGATGCGATAGTCTGTCAATATTAGATAGGTGAAACCTAGACTAGGCAGCGCTGATGTTTCAAAAGTTTGCTTAGTAAATTCAGAAAAAAATGTTCGAGCCTCGATGCCTGTTCCCTGTGATAAAAATGAGAAGAAAAAGATTTTTGTGAAATTATTGGTGATATTCTTA
>JASCZW010000962.1:0-109230 GCA_034211315.2 Aedes japonicus | reverse complement strand
AAAGAAACAGTGACCTAATTCATGTTGGCACTGTGATTTCTGTGTGTGAGTGAAAAATTTCAGTTGGCTTTGTTTACATTTTCTGGTCGCATCTTTATTTGGCCAGGTCAGGTTGTTTCAGCGGTAAAAAATGGATTCAGTTCTAAAATTCAGCGGAGTAATGCAAAAAGTCCTTTGATAATATGTACCTATTTTCTACACCAACAAACTCGCTTGTTAATAACTTGCCAACATAACTGCATATTTTGGGTGGAATTACTGGGAATGTATTTATTTAAAGGGCGATACGGTCAAAATTTGGTCAATATCAACTTGACGTATTTCTTTCAATTTTGCATTTAAAAAACCTGAACACCCCTCATTTTGAAGGTGTGTGTGTGTAGAATGTTGCTCCTATTTTGATTTTGGAATTCACTCTTCAGTTGTCAAAATGCCGTCCAAGCAAAAAGAGCAGCGTATCAAAATTTTGCTCGCGCATCGCGAAAATCCGAGCTACTCGCACGCAAAGTTGGCAAAATCGCTAAAAGTTGCCAAATCAACCGTTACAAATGTAATTAAAGTGTTTGGGGAACGTTTGTCGACAGCCAGGAAGTCTGGATCGGGGGGAAATCGAAAACCGAAAGCCGCTGAGACGACAAAGAGAGTTGCCGGTAGTTTCAAGCGAAACCCTAACCTATCTCTCCGAGATGCCGCAAATAAGCTGGGTGTATCGTCTACAACCGTGCATCGAGCCAAAAAACGAGCTGGACTATCGACTTACAAGAAGGTAGTGACTCCAAATCGCGATGATAAACAAAGCGCGATCCCGGAGGCTGTACACGACGATGCTGACGAAGTTTGACTGCGTGGTAATGGACGACGAAACCTACGTCAAAGCCGACTACAAGCAGCTTCCGGGACAGGAGTTTTATACGGCAAAAGGAAGGGGAAAGGTAGCAGATATTTTCAAGCACACGAAACTGTCAAAGTTCGCAAAGAAATATCTGGTTTGGCAAGCCATCTGTACCTGTGGCTTGAAAAGCAGCATTTTCATAGCTTCCGGGACTGTCAACCAAGAAATTTACGTGAAAGAGTGTTTGAATAAACGTCTGCTGCCTTTCCTGAAGAAACACGGTTGTTCCGTACTGTTTTGGCCGGATTTGGCATCTTGCCATTACGGTAAAAAGGCCATGGAGTGGTACGCCGCCAACAACGTGCAGGTGGTTCCCAAGGACAAGAACCCTCCCAACACGCCAGAGCTCCGCCCAATTGAGAAATACTGGGCTATTGTCAAGCAGAACCTAAGAGACCAAAAAAACTGCTAAGGACGAGCAGCAGTTCAAGGCAAACTGGCTTTCTGCGGCGAAGAAGGTGGACAAGGTGGCTGTACAAAATCTGATGGCAGGAGTCAAGCGTAAGGCCCGGCAATTCGGATTTGGAAAAGCGGAAGCCTAACTGAATATTTTTCCTGAATTTTATACTAATTGAACTTGAAAAAGAAATTTAATTTGATTTTTTAAATAAACGATTTCACCGATTTACACGCGTTTTCCCTTGACCAAATTTTGACCGTATCACCCTTTACATGTTAGAAGAAAAGTTACAGGTAAGTCTTTGGTGACAATATCTCAATGTCACTAGGAACATTTAACACTGCATTGTCCAACAGGCTAAGGCCTGGTTGATGTATTATCGTCCCTTTGAACTGTTCGTCTGCTATAGACGACTTAAGTTTATTTGAGAAGTCTGCACATTTTTGACGAAATACGCGTATCTGTCAAGATAAGCAAAGGTAGTTGGAATTGAATGGAAAATACTAATTTTCCTTCTCATTTTTAGTTACAGGTATTCCACTAAACAGCTCAAAATCTCTAGGATTTATATTTATTTATTTATTTATTTATTTATTGAATTATTTATTTTAATGACAATTAGGTAAAACTAAATTGCATACAAAAATTTAACACAGGCATTTTCGGAGACAACGCTAATTAACCTCAAGAAATACATTAAAATCAAACTCGTTATAGCAGCTATTATTTGTAAAAGCAGCACATGCTTAGCACATACTCATGTTTGAAGTAGTTAGTCTTTGATTGTTGGTTTGTGAAAAAAAATATAGTGAACGGAGGCATCGTAGTAGAATGTTGATATTCAAGAGACCAAGTAAAGTGGAACTATCGATGTTTTCCCGAAGGAGGTCACCAACGAAACTCGCCTTGGCCAACCATTCGCCTTCCTTTCAACAGTTCCAGTTTAATGAGCTTACAATAACTTTATAACTTGACAATCTACGAGGTTCTTGCCAACGAAGATGTCGGAAATAAAAGCTTATAATCTGAATAAATCGTTGAACGGCCTCGATCCTCTGGGCTGCATTTTGATAAGAGATGGACCAAACATTGGCACAGTACTCCAGAAAAGGACGAATCAAAGAGCTGTATAGTCACTACTGAGCTCCATGACGGTACTAACAGCGTTAAAAATGACAAATAAGGTTCTTGAAAATAACAATCAAAGCAACAGAAGAGCAGGGTTGCCATATGCACAGAATTATCTAAATTGAAACAGATTTTTTGCATTTTTCTCTCATAAAGATATCTGTGTGTAAAGATTACAGATTTTAGAGATATACCGAGATTTTCAAGATATTTGGCAATCGTTTGTCCATTCAAAAACCTCAAATTGAAAAAAATTGTTACATTTAAGGATCCAATTTTCTACCAAATCTACTGTTAGTGTCCTATTTTAGGGCCATGAAGCAAATGAAAACAATTGACACTGACACCACAGTGACAGATGACAACCTGAAAGTCATTTTTTTTTTTGTGTCCTCAAATTATTTCTCCATACTTTTTTGAGGTAGATTTTAAAAAAATATCATAGAATTTCTCAAAGATTCTATGAAACGTTCTCAGACAATCCTTCAGGTATTCTTTCAGGCGGTCAGGAGCTTGTAGACATTCCTCCATGGATTCGTTATGAAGTTTCTTTTGGTTTTCCATAATTTCTTGTGATAAAATTTCTGGAGGAATCTCTGAACTTGTAAAGTTTTGTGATCCTAAAGGAATCCCTGGAGAACACCTGAAAGAACTACACAAAAACTATAAGGTAATTCTTGAAGTGATTCTTGGAGAAAATTATGATTTGTTGGAGAAATCTAAGGTGCACGTTTTGCACGCCTTCCATATTCACATTTATTTATTTGTCACCTTCAAAAATTCCGCAAGGGTTGTTTTTAAAAATGTTGTCTAAAATTTTTGCAATATATTCTGCAATATTCTGCACATATAGTTCTCCTGAAATTGCTTTATTAATTTATTCAAATATTTCGCTGGAGAATTGTTTGTTTCGAAGTTCCTCAAGAGATTGCTTCACAAATTTCGACAGACAGTTTTCATGCGTTTACTCAGAGGAATTTTGGGTAGTTAGAACAATGTTCTCGATCATTTTCGAAATCGACGAGTTGGTCGGCTCAGTCAATTGCTCGAAAACTAGGGACTGATCTGTCACATTTTGTCGAGAAAGAGTTTGTTTTCATCGGTTCAGGCTAAAAAGCACATTAAACATTATTTTTTTAGTAGGTGAATTAACAGAAAAACAATGCACTTCTAGTTTTTATTTTTTTTAATATCTTTATTATCGTGGCTTTCAGCCTCCTGGGCTGGTTCGCCATTGCACTTCTCGTTCAAAATATCCAATTCTATTTAAAATAAAACAAATTACCGTCCAGTTCGAATGGCTTGTGAAGCTGATAAAATTCATGGTGAACATCACCATTGTCGCGTGGAGCTAGCAAAACTAATGCTAAACAGAAGTGGTGAGGATTTTGTCAAGAGCTCGTCAAGGGACGACAGAGCAAAAAGTAAATTTCATTTTGTCGTTTGTAACACTAGCTCTCAAGCCCTGTCCTTTAACACACGGAGACTCAGTACAACAGAAAATGTGATGAGCTTTTGAAATTCATCTTAGAACTCTTCTTTAGTACATCTAAACATATTATTTCAGTACATTTCCATTGAGGAAAGGCATATCGACCAACAAGTTAAGTTATTTATGAAATTAGTCCTAGATTTCTTGAAGTATACAAGTAAAAAATTCTTAGTAGTTCAAGCAGGAATATCAAAAAAAAAAATCAGAGCCTTCGAAGTTCAAGATAATATTTTCCGGATTTTAAGGAAAGAACTTCCCAGAAAATCAGAAGGGGACTTCTCAGAGCATCAAAAAGGAGTTTAGAGACAGAATACTTAGAAATTTGGAATATTCCAGAGGTTTTAGTGTTTTCCCAGAAATTAAATATGGACTTCCCAGTCCAGGAAAAAGAAACGCTATCTAAAATTTCTCAAAAAACCGGATTATACGTCCACAAAGCTTGTCTAAAGTTCAAGAAAGGACTTTTCCGAAGATCCAGAAGAAATATCCCAAAATTTTAGTTGAAACTTCCCAGAACTGCAAGAGACATTTCAGAAAGTTCATAAGAGATCATTTCAGAAAAAGGATTTCTCAAAGTTCACGAAGAAATGCTCTTCAAAGAACAGATAGAAACTTTCAAGAAAAATAGTGGGTACTTTTTAGTAGTTTGAGCAAGATTTTTCAGAAGTTCAGGAACAATCTTCTCTGAAGTTTCCGAAAAGTTCAGAAGAAGACTTTTTAGAAGTTACTTTCCTAGAAAATCTAGAAAGGACTTTCCTAAAGTTTCGGTGAAATTTTCGTCAGAGTTAAGAATGGGACTTATCAGATGTTTAAATAGGATAATCTCAGGATAAAAAATCACAGAGTTTCAGGAAAAACTATAACTTCATGAAAGAATTTCTCACAAATTTTAAGAAAATTTTTGGAAGTTCAAGATAGGACTCTCCAGAAGTTCCAAATGAAATTTCCCAAAATCTTATTGGAACTATTTATAAGTGCTAGAGAGCTTTCTTGAAATTCAGAATCAAACAGAATAAGGCTTTCTCGAAGTTCAGGAGTTCCCAGAAGTTCATGTAAATACTAATGAGAAAAACAGGAAGAAACTTTTCAGAAGTATAAGGGCTATTTTAGCAGTTAAAGCAGGATTTTTTCAGAAGAAGTTCATGAGGAAACTTGCTAAAATTCCAGGAGAAAACATCCAACAATTTCAGCGAAAAACTTTATCGGAGATCAGGAAAGAGCTTCCCTGAAATTCAAGAGCGAATCACTTACGAACAGAAGCAGCAGTCTAGACAAAAATAAATATGGTAGACACCATCTACCTAACCGTTCACATCGTATTTTGAGCTAGGACATAAACTCATGTAGGAATTACAATTCCTTGATTTCCATCTCACCTTGTTTGAGAGGTTTGACCGATAAGAATAACTCCCTGAAGATATTCCACTAAACAGCTCAAACCCTCTAGGATTCAACTCCCTGAAGTTTATCAGAGAAGTATAAAAAAAATCAAGGAGTTTATCGATACATCAAAAAAAATTCGAGAGCTCTCCAAAATTCAGCAAATCTTCCAAAAATTAAAAAAAAATTCCGCGATTCTGAAAAAATCCCAACTGAGGGTATCAGAAGCTTAGGAAAAATATTGAATATCTCCAGAAGGTCAGGGAACTTTGAAATAAAATCGAGAAATCGATCAATGTATATCCATACAGCTTACTTTGAATGTAAAATGTTTAAAGAAATAATGCTGTCAATAGCTTCCGTATCATCCCACATTAATTCGTGACAACCAGATAAAAAGCCGTCTTCTGAATTATCTTTGAAATAGATATCGACACTTGTCCAGAAAATTACTTCAAATCGCAACTTTGGAACAGTGTCCCAATGAGGTTTTCTGAATAACAAAAACATTAGAGTAATTCATTGAGCAAGAGCGAAAAATGTGAATACTTATTCTTCGATTGTCGAAAATGCCAATTAAATGAAAGTCTGCATTACTGCATGATGTCATATTTCAAAGACATTTTGAAAAATTTCCACACTACAATTAACAGTTGAGTTCCGTTGCCGACTCGATCATTTTCAGTCGGCTTCTGTAATGCGCAATTTCGCTCGACTCGACATCTGTAATTAAACCCATAGTTGTTTTGCACGTAATTTTTGGTATCTTTATGTAATGTTGTCGTACGAAAGTCGATATATTTTGTAAGCAATTGTTAAACAATTCCTGATCGGTAGTATCTATTTGAAAAAAAAGCCTGTGGGCTAAAATATAATCGGTGATGATGGGTTCTGACCGATCCGTACAGAAGCTGCTGAAATGTGACTGTCCTCATTTGATAATTACCAAATGTACTTGCCACTCGTTGGCTCTTCGTGCAAGCTACGCATTCAAAAAGCTGCCATTGTGACTAAAACAGATTATGTGAGGTATCTACAGTTATATGTCTACAACCCCAAATCATCCAAGGAATTCCAGATAATACAAACCTAGGGAACCTTAATGCTTTAGCATAAGCAGTAAATCAACCTTAAATCTGTATTTCAGGCGCTACAAGAATTATATAAGCAATATATCAGCATCTTGAATGCTATTTGTTGTAAAGTTCAATTTCAAATGCTATTAAAATGCTTGTAGCCTGTAATAAGCATTTCGAATGCAAAATAGCATTGATGAAGCATTATCATACCATTGCAATAAAGCAGCCGTAAATTGGGCCAAAAGCAGCAATTACGTTGCATTTAAGGTAACTTAATTGCTCGATAGGCTGCCGCAAAGATGCTTTGGAACTGCTTATTGGTTACCTGGGACGAACCTTGTAATTAAAATCTTTGAAAACTCTGCATCCAACTGCTCTATTTGGTCGTCAAAAGGAATGGTTGGAACGGTTTTTGGAAAGTTGTTTTTCGCATTCTAATTCAACTGCAAACGCAATGCAACTGCACAGCGCATTTTCTGTTATCTTAATCACCAGATGATGCGGCCAATTCTCCACTTCTTGAGCAACGCATTTTCCCTTATCAACAAAGCGATCCGTATCTTCCTTTCGGAAACTTGGAAAACATCCGAAAAGGTGCAATCAGCTGAAATAGTTCACCTTGCTAATATTTGCGTGCATGATTACCTAAAACGTTTGACGGATTTCAGAGTTTCTGATTTCGAGAATTATCTTCGTAAGAAGTCGAAAATATCAACTGAGGTTCCAGGATGAGAAAGGAACTGTTCTGGAAGTCACGATGAAACCAAGAAGGAGGCTCTCTTCTTGATCTGCAGTGCTTTCCTTACCGAGTTGATTGAACAGATCATTAAGTGCTTTGATCTGAACAAATCGAGCGTCGAGCGTTGACCCCAAGAAGCTGCTCAAACTTAAGGAGTTTAATTCGATTTTGACCGGATTTGACATCGTACCATTATGAAATAAAGGCCATGGAGTGGTATGCTGCCAACAACGTGGTACCCAAGGACAAGAACCCTCCTAACACGTCAAATCTCCACCCAATCAAACAATATTGGGCCATAGTTCAGCGGAACCTTAAGAAGACTCAAAAAGCTGTTGTGAGCGAGAAACATTTCAAGGCAAACTGGCGTTCTGCGGCGTATAAAGTGGACAAGGAGACTGTACAAAATTTTGTGGCAGAAGTTAAGCGAAAGACCCGGCTTAGCTAAATATTTCTCCTGTATTCTGTATTAACTGAACTTGAAAAAAAAGAGTTTGGCCAAATTTTGATCGTTACACCCTTTATTAGACAATATCCGAACTTCTTCGATGACTGCAATGGAAACTTTGTGAAGAAAACTTTTGTGTTTTAAGCGAGCAGATGGAAAGCTGACTTTTCCTTTGCTGGCGTCTGTCGGATTATGATTTCGATTTCGGAGAAAGATTTCGATTTATTCAGGCCAGTAAGCAGCCAAACAGGACACTGAAACAGAATCTAGTGGCCAAAAGACGTGAAGTTGAGGTTCTTACGAAGTGCGAAGTGCGAAAAGTATCTGAAGATGGATTATGCGCAGCTTCCCGGACAAAAATTCAATAAGAGCACTGGTCGAGATGTTATCCCTACCAAGTTCAAATTCATGTTTGCCGATAAATTATAAAAGCAAAAAAAGCTAGAAAGCTAATGATCTCATTAGGTATTTACAGCTGGGAACAAAAAACTAATGTTTTCGTGACAAACAATACTATTGATTCCAAAATGCGCAAGAAGGAGTACCAGAAGAAACGTATTCTTCCATGCATCAAAGCTCACAATGGACCTGTTTTGGTCTAATTTGGAAAGCTGCCTCTACACCTCTACAGCGGAGAAATACTATAGTGGTATCGAGACAATGTGGTGGATTTCTCATCAATAAAACATCAATCCACCCGACTACCCTCAATTCCCAAAAATATTGGGAAATTGTCAAACAGAAGTTAAATAACGTTGAGAAGGTGACTGGGGATGCAAGAGAGGTGAAGCAATGATGAAACAAGCTCAAGTTAGCCAACAAAGTGTCCAATATATAATGAACGGTAATCAAAAAGTTCGCGATTTCATCAAAACCAAACCTGAATAATTGTCGCTATTTTTACATCTAGTTGCAATAAATGACCTTCATTTTGAGCTCTTAACGTTTTTATTTCATCTACACGGTTCTGATAAAAATTCGTTTGTTTGTTTTTTGCGTCCAGATATAAAACGACTCTAGCTTTAGATTGCAGTTTTGTTGCATTTTTAAAACCCTATCGCAAAATATCCTGCCCCAACGAAGACTCATCTGAACCGTGGCTTTTAGAGTATCAACACTACATGACCATTCTAACACACAATAAGCATGGAAAACTGCTCCGTAGGATGCTGGCTCTCTGCTTCAAACTACGACAGCATAATCAAGTTCCATAGTTGCCATTGTTGGAACAAAAGCAGAAAGAAAAAACAATTCAGTAAACATACAGCCAGTCAGGACACAAAATTAACATAATCTACGTAAATCAGCGCGTGTATGTGATGTAGTTATGAGGGATTTGTTGGAAGTGGGTTTCACTCCCTCATCCCCGTTCTGTGACATTCTCGGTGCCATCATAATTCCAGCATGCATCGTTCGACGAGAGAACGGAAGAGAAGTCGAAAGGCACAAACATCATTAATCAATCGATGATTTACCACATTGGATTCGATATTGAATTTGTTGGGAAAAATTTAAAATTTCACACCATTCGGAGTGATTAATGAGCTCTAATAAGCCGCTTCGACAGGAACTTCATGAGCGATAAAAAGCACAACGAGGAGGAGGCTTTCAATGTTTACCAACGGAATTGAATTAGATCTAATCTAGCTCCTATCCAATTCGGTTTTCCATTCATTCTAGGTAAGGTTCGTTCGCGTGTTTCGAGATTTGTTTACACAGGAGTTATGAAAGCTGTAATCTAGTGCTAATGCTTTGCGCAAACAGCTGCTGGTTTAAAAAAGGAATGGGAAAATGAAAGCGCCTGGGTAGGTGAATTTGAAAGGAAGGGTTGGAAAGTTTTTAGCAAGATATACGTTTCGATTTATAATGTCTTCGCATGGAAACTGATTGCGTACCACTCCCACCAATCAACAAAAGAACGCAAAATCTGTGGGATTTCCAAAACTGAGCTCAAAGTGCCACAACCACCATATTTGCACAAGTAGATGCTTCTGTAAGACGAATGAGTTTTTCGCTTACAGCGGCATTTCAGAACTTTTTATCAGCACTTTACTTCAGAAGGTTTTGTTTCGAAGGGTTGTATGATAGTTTGTCTGAAAATGATGTTTATAATACTAAATCCTAATATCATGAAAACAATGCTCAATCATAATAGTCTACTGGATTGTATCTGCTCATCCATGATAACTCAAGCTGATGAGAAAGGTACATCCCTGTTGCGACCTGCATCAGTAAGAGAAAAGCATCACCGAACAAACTTGTGGCAAACTTAAATTGAAATCAATATCATGCTGACAGTTTAAACTTCTCAGACAAAGTATGTCTCTTGGTTGGAAATTGAAATCGAACTCGACAGCAAAGAAAATAAAAACATAAACAAGCATCCAGATCGCACACGCAATAAGTGTTCTCCTCAACCCGTATGAAGGAAGAAGCTGCATTCTTCATGGGGCTCCCTATTTCCTTCGGTTTACTTCGTAGAACTATCGTATTCCTTCTTGGTCACCCTGGCCGCGCCCGCCAATAAAACGTACCCTTAAATCACACCACTGTGAGCGATCAAAACTTTGTCGTTTTCCTGAAACAGTGCAATGACTGCGATGACGAAGAAGAAGACCACGATGAAACCCGTCGCCTTCGCATTTTCCTCTGCCTCAAAACTCAAGTGTTTATCGCTCTGTCGGCCCCTGACTGTCTCAATTCCAAACCATATCGTTTACTCCTCTGCCATCGCCGCGGCAGTTCTCACAGCGTGGCGACAATTGATGTAAGTGCGGGTGAATTTAATTACAGCAACCAACGACGGCGACAACGACGACGAATACTTGAGAGATGAAATTAAGAGAAAATAAATGGAAACTGCCGCCGCAGCCATCGCCAACCGACGACGACCGTCTTCTGCACTTTGATAACAATCTCCTGACACTGAGACGACGAGCGAGATGTGGAGGGCCTCGACCAGATGTGCATATTGTTAGTATGGGAGTACCTCCGACACGATTGTTCTAATAACATTTCCACATTTTCAAGCCCAAGCTGGTAATTATTGTCCTGTTGTTATTTAATTAAAGAAAATTTTAATACTTGTGGCATAATTTTACTCTAGGTAGGTTGGTAGTAGATGGAACAGTAGTTGTGATGCTCAATAGTAGACAACGGGGCTCGTAAACCAGTTCAAGTACTTGCACCGGTATTCAGCTCGCTTGAAATTTGTAACTAATAAATGGTTTGTACTTACATTTGAAAAGATACAAGTATTTTTTAGTCCCCAACAAAGTATTATTTTAGTCCCCTTGTCACCTTGTCGTGGTGAGAGGTCTAATCTCATGTAAAAGGACGTCATGAGCGACCAATAACATGATCAGCAGTGATAGTATCACACTCTGTTTTTTTAAATTGCCACGTCGTGAGTACATAGCTCAAGCGTAGCTCAAACCCTCTAGGATTCACGTCGTAGTACGTTTATTTGAAGGCACTGAAAGAGGTGTGATACTGGCAGGTTTAGCCTCAACCCACTCTCAAGCAAAACTAGGAAAAATCTACAAAACCTGAGTATCAAATAATTTAGGGAAACGACAAAAACTGCACTCTTCATTTAACATCGAACTAACCTATACAGTTGGTATCATGAATGATCTCATTGTTCACTTCATTATCGAAAAAGGTGAGTGTTTTGATCATGATTGTGAGCAACTAATAATGTTTGTTAAAGTATTAAATATGCGTTCTATACGACAGCCGTGATCATAGCACTTACTCTAACAACATATTATTTGTATGAGGATCAAATTTTTGAACCAAACAAAGGTAATCGAAAAGTGTTACCTAGGACAGATGCTGATAAAGAATTAAATGCTAAGGTTTTATGAAAAGAGTATACACTACCATGGTGCATGTAAATTTCTGTTCCCTGGGAACGACACATGCGAGCGTCGCTTTAGTACATAAAAATGAGTTGAAAGAGAAGAAAAAATGAGTTCAATCAAACACATCTTTCGTCGGATTGCATATGTGTCAGTTTCAGGAGACATAATTTCTCCAGGAAATGTTTCTTTACGTTCCTCGACTTTTTACGAACATGAATTACGTCTCGTGTAAAATTCATAAAAGTGTGTAGGACGCGGAGGGTATGCTTAGGAAGCAAAAAGCCTTGAAGTCATAGAACGATTCTTCTCCATATCGGTTAGCTTTGCTTTGTCAGTCTCATGAATTACAGTCATCCCTCTCGTTGGTAAAATGTTCCACCTAGTCGACAGTTAGAAGGCTTATCTCAAGCTATAAACATGCATGTAGAAAATATCACACATTCTACTCACTGGAGTGTGATACTGTCGTGTAGAGCCACAATTCACGTTAGACTTCTCACTTTCAATCGAAGGAAAAAATACTAAAAGTACACTTTTAATTTTTCGTGGCAACTTATGTTGTTATTCATCCATTTGTTTCATGGAATGAATTCCCAAAATACCTGGTTTTGCTCGTGGTATAATAATTGAATCTATTTGCACTATTTTTTGGAAGGAGTGAATGTTATGATCAGGGTTATTATCTGACTGTTCTAAATGAAGCACATAAGCAAAGACAACTGTAACTGAAGACTGATGATGACAAGCGTGTAGGTTCGAGATGGGACGCGGAGGACCCGCTTAGGAAACACCATTAGAAGCAATAGAATAACCTATCCATGTGGATTATATCGGTAGCCGTGTTAGGTGAGTCATATAAGGTAGCATACGGTCGTTATTTTCGTATTACCTCCTTGTTAGTAAAGGTCGAAGACGGCAAATCGGTTGTAATGTCTTTTTTTTGTTGTATTTCATGGTTGGTTTGAGAGAATCAACATTTTTAAGTCAAAGGAAACAAAGAGTCGTTGTGAGAATATTATCAATAATCTCCATACACCTAACACCTAAAATCTTTTTTTCACATTTTCATACTATTCTTGGTCTGCATGCGGTTTTGCAATGATGATCGCATGGACGTGAGCGGTTGTGGAATTCAAGCAACTGTTCAGCCAGCGCCGCAACGCGGTTTAGGTTGTGAGTATATGGCTGCACAGTATTGAGAAAAGCTCTTCACAAATATATAAAGGGGTTGCAAGGGGATGTTGAACACATAAGACGTGATTACAAATAAATACAATTTAATCCAGGAATCAAATGAGAAGCACCAGTATCTATCAGAAACTGTTACAGACCATAATTACGTACACATTATTATGAATAAGACAAGACCACAAAAAATACACACTACACTGACAGAAAACTCAACATGGACCAAAACATATACAATACATGAAAGCGAATCAATTTTATTAAAATTATTTGAATCATCACCAATAAAACAGTGACTGAAATCGGCACCACAGCCTAGGATTTTATGTGTGTTTGTTTAAAATAGAGTCTCATAGAAGCGAATTTTACCAAAAAAAAAACCCGCATTAATCCACCGATGGTGAGACTGAACCCTTCTTACATTTCACCAGGATTGCGAACTCAAATATGGAGAATATTGTACTGGATACATATTTTCATCAGAAATTCCAGGAAGATCCAGGAATATTCGATATGTCATACATACAGTTTATAATATGAACTATTCAATCCTGAATTCATCGATGTGATAAAAATATTGCCATAAATAGTCTTTAACGATCTGTTTATGTTAATTATATAAAAGGAAATTACATAAATATTAGAAATTTTCATAGAATCATTTATAAGACAATCCTTAGCGTCATTTTTGATAATTGATATGGATTCAAGATGCTAATAAGTACATGTTCGTTGAAAATAGTAAATGGAGACTTTTGTGTAACTTTCGTATATACTCGTTGCAGTTCAAAACCAGACCACTCGAGCCAATCGATGCTGCTCTAATTCTATACAGTCACTAGTGTGGCTAGTCCAGCTGTATGTGCTATACAACGCAACAGATGCGACACAATAGAATGCAAGCAGCATCGATTGGTGTGATTGGTCTTGTTCGGTTTTGCTCTACAACGAGTATATTTTCATCTCTCAATTATGTGCTCTCAGGTATTGTTTTGGACATATCTCCATGAAGAAATTATCCAATCGTGATTGAAATTTTGACCAGTTATTTGGAGATATCAAAGCTTTGATTTGGCACCAACAAAACTAAAATCGGTACACAAATAGCTCAGTATGTAATCGGAGACTAAACTGTTTGATTACTATTATAATAGGCCTTCAAGTACTGTTTTGTTCATATCTTCGTAACGAAATGTCCGAATGAAAAAAAAAACCAATAGCGTTCAATGGGAATGTTGTAGCTTCCATTTGCCGTCAACAGAACTGAAATCGGTTCACAGATGGCTGAGTTGTCCAGCCAGTGCAGATTAAAAGTAAGAGCCTGCTATCACTGTGATACCTACAAAAAAAAAGGAAAAAGACAAATAGAGATACAAATATTTTTAAATCATCTTGGGACTGCCAACAATTAATTTTAAAAACGTGGTTTGATGTGGGGATGCTTTCGGATTATGGGAAGGATTTGATTAACAGAAAGATTCCGAAGTTATCAGAAGCCATTTAAAGACATCTTCCAAATTAGCAACTCTGGTAAATTTCCGGTCTTGATTCACCCCGAATCTTCTGATACATTTATTTCGGGTGCTTCTTCACTGCAAACGCCAACCGGTAAAATTATATGCCGCATAATGTTTGCTCTATGCGGCAACATTTTATGCACTGTGGGAGATAGTGGATACCACCCGAGAGTTCAACGTACAATCTGTGTGTGGCGTCGGCATATTTCGCGAATTCATCGATATTAATACATGCTCTACTGTTAATTACACACAATGTCGTATGATACCGTTCAAGAAGATGATTATGGATCTTAGTAATTTGTGCAACAATCAACCAATTTTCAAAAAATCTTCCGGCCGTGTCCCCGTCATTGGAGTTCCCTCCAGTAGATCTTGGCATATTATGCACTTCTGATTCTCGCTGCTTCTCACGCGCCATGTCAGTTTATCCAAAACTAGTCTACTCATAAATATATACTTTATAAAAATCTTTAAACTATTTTAGTGATATCTAGCTCAACAATTGACCTGAATAAAATTATCAACAACATTTCCATAATACGCATGTACGCGTGCAGAGGTAACATTCTAATCCGGACATTTCTGGATCTGTAGGGTCGTCTTCTTTTCTGGCAGCGTTGAGATGTTTACCTGTACGGCCGCAGATGTAGCAGAATTGAGTGTTGGGGTCAGTGACATCGGCGACGACAATGGTATCAATCATATAAAAATACAGTGTTGGCCCAATGGAAACCGCAATATTATTCAACTGATAATCCCACTTATAAATCAATTTAAGTTCGTAGTAACAGAAAACTGTTGCAGTTTTTCCAAAGGAACTGTGTACTAAGCTAATAGTAGTGTGGTCTAGACGATTTTGGAAACCGATCCTCTGGCACGGATAGTATTCCTGTATGGGTAGTGAGGGGCATGAGACGTGGACAATGCTCGAAGAGTACACCTACCAAGTAGCCACACCACTATCATAATTAGTTGCAGCAACTTGATTATGACTAGCAAGAGCACATTTATGTTTTCTCAACCAATGCAACATGTGCTACCAAGGGTACACGCCTTGGAGTTTTGGAACGGCGCGTGCTTTAGGACCATCCTTGGCGGTTCTATGGGAAAACTGTGTATGTAGGAGAAGGATGAACCACGAGCTGGCGCAGCTCTATGGCAAACATAATATCCAGAAAGTCGTTGAAAGGTACAATGGGTGGGACATGTTGTAAGAATGTTGGAAAAAAACCCGCAAAATGGTGTTTGCCTCGAATCCGACCGGTGCAAGACGTAGAGGAGCACAGCGAGCTAGGTGGTTAAACCAATGGAAAAGACCGTGGAAGTGTGGGACATTCGAGGAACTGGAGACAAGCAGCCTGTCAACCGAGCTTTATGGAGAAAGATTGTGACGCAGGTGCGGTCCTAATATGACGTTGGACCAGCGATGGGTAAGTAAGTAAGTAGTAAAGAACGGGAGTGTGTCCGATTTTACTTCCCAGTTAATATCAGCTGGATTCCCGTTCAATGATTACCAGAAGGGTAGCACATCGATTTGCCTCAAAGTTCTGTTATATGCTGGATATCCGCTCAATTTTGAAGAGTGCTAAATCAAATATCCATGCTCTGTGCTTTGAAGTCTTCTTTTTTGCAAATGAACGCAAGAGCTTCTTTCGGCAGTAATATGCTTTAACAGGTAATTGAGTTTTTTGATACATTAAAATGAAAGTGGAACGGCACCCATTACGCTTCTGCTTACTAGTATTGCCTGCAAAATCAGCTTAACCCGCTGATTGTGCGTTTAATGTTGCAGAAAATACAATTCATTTGGGAGAAAAATGATCCTGTAAAGAATCGTGATGTCTTTTTTGCTTCGAACCTCTTTCCGGACTCTGAAAAGAGCTTCTATGGGGCAGTCTAATTGGTGTTCGCGAGACATATTCACTGTACGGAGAATCACTTTGCCGTTAACCAATTCGAGCTATTTTGTTTCAAATCGTTCTCGATGCCTATTATTGCTCTTCTTGCACAAGTTGTGGAAACAAATCTGATAATCATTTTCTTTACTACCGTGATAGTCATCTCATCATGCGAGAACGTTTTCTTTCAAAAAACAAGCTTCCAAAATCCATCAAAAAATAGTTTAAAAATAGTTTCGTTCCGGAGATTGTGATGGTGTTTCTGTAAAAAATCATTCTCAAATGTGGTGTTCAGTCCGTCATTCCGATCTCCGAGGTGTGGAGAAAAGAAACTCAGATTCCTACAATGAATGAAGATGCATTGAGCTTTTTAATACCGTGCTCAGCAACGGTTGTTAGTATAGTGATTTATTTTCTTGCTCCTTGGATTCCGCGACTTGCTTGACTTTATCGAAACATGGTGAGGTGTTGTTCCGAGAGTTCGAAGTGAACGTTTGTCACTGGTAGCTAGAGCAAGAGCGTGCGATGGATCAGACGGAAAATGCTTGCAGGGTGTACGTCCCTGACTCAAATGCATTATGCGACCAGCGATCACATTTTTGCATTATGCCTCAAAGTTTTTTGTCGTAAGCGAGATTCAACCAGTTGTACATTTGCAAAGATAAGTTTGATAAGACATTTGGCAGCATGGATGCCGCAAAAGTTACACAACTATTTTTACAATGCCATAACCGTTGAGGGACGTGGATTTAATGTCGGTTCATAGGCACCAAATTGGGGTCTTTTTCGTGGAGATGACGCGTCCCAATCGATGGATTTATCAACAAATGCAGCCCTCGTACGTAGTTTTTTTCCAATTTTGCGAATTTAGGCATTGTAAGCTGCACTGTATTTACTTAATATAAATATTTCACAACAGAAACCAAAAAACTGCCTCGAAATACTTAAGTGATGTTCATGTATGCACAACAAAAAGAAACACTAATTTTCAATGTATCTAATGCACACAGCAAAGGGAATTCTAGATTTGGCAGAACATAATGGGATATTTCATGTACCCTACCAGACAATTTGAATTGAGCCTGTCGTATGAAAGATTGGGAACAATATCGTTGTTAACGCTTCTTTGGCTTAACTACACGAGGGAAATTTTACGGGCATGAAAGAAGTTAACAATTTTTTCAAAGATTTATCAGTTTATTCAGAATTGTCATAAAGTATTATTATTCACTATGCAGTGGTTTTCGCTCTTCGATCTGTGTTTAGCATTAGCCCCTTGAATATAAACAAACCGCAAAATTCATGCATTTCCACTTGAAATTTTACTAACAACAACCTTTTTACTACGCTATTGATTCATCAGGCCGACAGTTAGGGAACATAAAGCAAAAAATATGTACACAACGATAAGATCATACGATTTTCTTGTAAAATCGATCGTTATTTTAGCTATGCGAGACAGTTGGTTTGTAACGTGTAACTATGTGCTGCACGTCCGACCGCATTACTTGCTTTATCGATTCTATTAAGCCAAATTAAGATCACTTGAAATCGTGTGATTACATCTGTTCAGCATATCCAGTGAAACCAACCATGACGCCCCAAAAAGTTCATAATAGAAACCGAAAAGAATTATGGCGGCAAGTGAACAACTGTAAGATGATTTATATTGTCTCCAATTGCTTATGAATTACATCGGTCATGCTAATAGCGACATGATTTGTTGACTATCGCTAAATTAATGACACATTTGGTACATAGGCCGAATGAAGGAGTTAGACTAAGCATTACATCCTTACTCCTACCTTTTTAAATTTAAAGCCCTGAGAGTACTGCCATCATCCAAAAATGTTTGTGGTGTTCTAGTGAAAGGCCAGCGGAAAATTCAAAAGAAAAAAAAAAATACAGCTATGAAAATTTATTTTCACGAAATCCACACTTCTATGAATTAATGCCCACCTAGTAATTGTCAATGACTTCTGTATATTTAACTATCAAAATGTTAAACAAAACATTTACCATGATGTCACGTCATTTTGGCTTTTCAAAGAACTTTTTGCGCCATTTTGAGACATTATTATCAACGCTAGGGAAATGGCATATTTTGAACAAAAAGCTAAGCTTAGTCGAATACCTTGTAACAAGAAATTAGAAGAAAAATTAGTGTTTCCATTTAATTCAGACTACACTTTTTGCTTATCTTCGACAGATACGCGTATTTCATCTACAATGTGCAGACTTCTTCAGTGTCTCTGCATCTAAATATCGGAGTTATTAGTACGAGACATGAAAATCTTCACATTGTGAATAATACGCGTCTGTCGAAGATGAGCAATTGAAATTAAATGGAAACGCTAATTTTTCTTCCTGGCTTCTTGTTGCAGGCTGTTCGACTGAAACAGCTTTTTTGTTCGAAATATGCCATTTCCCTAGCGTTATATCTGAAATGGCATAAAGTTTACGAGAAGCTCGTACGTGACATCATGGCAAATGTTTTATTTATTTGTCCTTAAATATGAAGTGAAGTGATAATTTACTAGGTAGACATTAATTCAGCCAAATGTGGTTTTCAGTGAAATAATTTTCAGCTGTATTTCTTTGTTTCGTATTTCCTTAGAACACAAACTTTGGATAGTACTCTAGGCTTCTGGAGCTAAAGAGATAGGTAAGTGTAATGTTAGTTCAACCATACTATGTACCAAATGTAATCATTAGTAGCGATATCAACAAGTCATGTTATATTAGCATGACCGATATAATTCAGAAACGGTGAATAATATTAATCATCTTATAGTTATTCTTCAAGTACAATTTCTTGAGTTAAACTAACATTACATCCCCCGCCCTATCTTTATAAATTTAAAGCGCTAGAGTACTGCCACTCATCCAGAAAGTTTGTGTGTTCGAGTGAAAACTGCGGAAAAATCAGAAGAAAAAATACTAGCTGGAAATGTACTTTCACCGAAAACCACATTTCTGTGAGTTAATGCCCACCTAGTAATTATCGAATTACCCTTGTATATTTAAAATATCAAAATGTTAAATAAAACATTTACCATGATGTCTCGTAAATGTTTATTTAGGGGAACTTTGCGCGCCATTTTGAGACATAACGCTAGGGAAAATGGCATATTTTGAACAAAAAGCTCGCTTAGTCGAATACCTGCAACAAGAAATTAGAAGAAATTTGGTGTTTCCATTTAGATTCCGTCTACCTCTTGCTTATCTTCGACAGATACGCGTATTTCACCTACAATGTGAAGACTTCTTCAGTGTCTCGTACTAATATCGAGTTATTAGTACGAGATTAAATGAAAATTAAATGGAAGATACTAATTTTTCTACCAATTTCAGCGATTGATCAAATAAAAGGAACAAAATCCTTAAAAATAGTAGACAGCGGGAAAAAAACTAAAGGAAAAACCCAAAAACCCGAGGTTTAAGGGAACTCCTATAAAAATGCTTCTTCTTCTTCTTTCTTAGCGTCTCAGGGCAACCAAGGTAATCCTTGCACGCAGTGGTGGGTTCTTATCGCATCACGCACATATCGCATGACAACTAGAGATGCAACAGTAGGGGAGATAGCTCAACGAATCTTCAGGTCCACCTCTAAGCATTTTGCTATCAGGTACCAGGTGGTTTTCTCACCGATTGCCTGTTGATCTGCACATTTGGTGACGTCTGCATTGAGTTATCTCAAATTATAATATTCCACCAACTAGATCACAAATCATTGCGATTGGTTGAGCGAATTGGAGATAATAAAATCATCGGGAATAGGACCGAGTTCCAACCCGGGTAGAGCCAAAAAGATGAGTGAATTTCGTCAAATCTTTCAATCGTAATTAATGATATAGATTGCTTTTTAGGACGTTCCACTTGCTTGTTGCAAATCCTAAGTGCCTAAGTTAAATAGTTTGTAGAATGTGGTTGTACAAATTGCAAGTTTACGAGAAACAAAGGTTTTTTCATGGAGCATCGGATGTGAACGGTTGTGACGATGACTTGAGGCGCACTATTTTCTTATCGCGCATATCGCGTTATGTATTGTGTCGGTTAAATACTGTTCGGGAGCGCGAGTGATCGAGTGAGCACTGATAAAAGAAAACAATAAAGCTGCTTCCCAGTGACATAAAGTGTCCCGTCGAATGTGGTGGGCCGTTGGCCGGTGACCCATATTATTCGTTCGCTATACTTGCCAGGCCATCAGTTAGCACAAGAAAACCACTGTTGATATAAATCGATCTAAGATCTCAAGGGTTGGCACTTATTACCATCATCACTTTGTGGGTGGTCCCAGTGACATCCTTACTGTTGGCATAAATCGGTTCAATTTGGAAATTCGTACTAATATCGAAATGATTCTTTAAACAGTTTATCGTTTATCAAAACGCACCCTGCTGCGACCCAGCTGTACAACATCCCAATAATTTCAAACGAAAGTGCAGAGGTGGTCTCGGCTGCAAATAAAGCGAATATCACATAAACATATTCCTATCCAAGCAGGACAAAATAACATATGAATACCTAATTTTGATCTCGACAACTGGCCTTGGTATTTAAGAGCACAGCATAAGAGGTAAACTACCCAAGCAAAATCCTAAGAATTGCTAGCAAAATGTCTCTCGAATAGCTAAACTTGTTATTTCGGATACCTGGGAATACCTTAGAGGTACTATTTTGGTATTGTTTCACCTAAATTTGGTATTATCCCCAGCTATTTTACCTCTTAATCTGAGCTCATAAACACCAAGGCCAGTTATCAAGTTATTCACTCCTACTCGGGCTGTTATCAAGATGAAAATTAGTTATTCATATGTTATTTTCTGCTGCTCCGGAAGTTTAAAAAAATTAAGGCTGTGTGGTAGTCCCAAAGATCATCTGTTGGTTCGCATTGTAATAACAGCTGATCTGGCAATAACGGAGTAACAACCTCGGGCGGTCAATGTTGCTCATGTCATCTGAAACAGAAACAGATCTACGGAAAATTAACAAACAAGTCTGGACAAAACAGTCAAAAGGAAGAATACGTAACATTTGTAAACAATGGCATCTAGCGTATTTTTGCTGGAATCTGCTTGCTCCCACAAACAAAAATAGTATCAGAAACAGATAGAGAAGCTATTACCGTTCCACCGGTAGTCGATATTGACATTAGCTACCTGTCTTTGCCAGGAAACTTTTGTTTTGAGTCATTGTTTACAAATAAAAATGTTACTTTCGACTTTTTGACATTCAGCTGAAGTGAGGTTATGACTGGTGCTATAGAGAAAACACTTTCAAATCCAACATACGAGAGTTATGATGTAGAAATTCAAAGGCTTCGATTTGGATTGTTCATGATTAATTTAACTTCAATTCATGTGAACTAGGTGGCTGCAAAATTAAAGCGACTAAATTTTGCAATTGCTTTGTGTAATTTGAAGATGCTTACTGGTTGTCAAAAACTAGCTAACCTTACTTAGGGAAAGGAAATTTAAAATAGAACGTTTGCTCTTTCCATAGTGGTTTTCATTGTTGTGAAATTTTTATTGTTATCAAATAATTTAATTCTAAACATCCAATCAGAAACCAATAATAAACAGTTTAACCACGGGGAATTTCAAAAATTTGCATCAGTGTTTTGATGGTGAAAACTAAGCTTGTTTCATTTCTCTTCTCTATCTTATCAATAAGACATTCCCTACATGAATCAAGACGTATGCCAATCCTCGGACCATTTTACCGATCACGAGCGTCAATGTAATACATTATTGGTGTAATTGAATCATTCGTCTGTCATCGAAGACGAATGAATTGAATTGACCTATTCCTTACCCGAGTTTTTCGGACGGTTAGAGCGACTGACTGACTGTGTTATGAGATGGTGACTGCTCGTACTGTGATGCGTGATGTGATGCTCACTACTTCGGTTGGTGAATTCTGTTAAACTGTGCTGGTGGCTAGCATAAGTACTGGGAAGAGTGTAGATCGTGCGTCCCCCCAAGCGACTACCAAGTGGTTCACGCTGCCCTCTGAAGCTGCTGCAGCATAATTCTAAATGAAAGACGGCCAGGGAAACACCTACACGTCAATGCCAACGACGGCAGCAGCCTCCGCTGGCCGAACAGGAGGGCGTTTGAGTAACGGAGAAGTGCCACGTTATTGCAACTCAGCTGGTGATGAAATGTGTCATAATAACTGTAATCGGAAAAAGGCTGCAGGAAATTCTGGTGCTTGAAATGACAGGCCAGCTCACGGGGACGTTTGTTTCGTACTTTTGCGTACGTGCAAATAATGTGCAATATAAATTCCATCCAATCTCATTACGGAATCATGTCCCTAAACAGCACGTTGGAGACTCCTGTTTTGGTGTAAGAAAATTGCCATTGACAAAAACAGACCAAATTTCCGTATCGAATACACATAACTAATTCGTTCGTCGCAAATAACTGCACAGAAAAGTTCCACGACATATGTAAATTTAAACGCATGTCTGGCTGTTTTCCATCAACAGCCGCACACATTCCAAGTGACAATAAATGTGACAGATGATGGACACGTTCCCTTCCCGAACTTGACACCCAAAGCTAAGATAGGAAAGAATGTGCGTTGCGAATATGGTAATTCTTCAATTTCCATACCCAGCATCATCCAATTGCACTCCGGCTGCTGGTCGTCTTTTTTTCTCTCACCGCGGAGCGTTATTGTAATTTATTTAGCGGGGAATTGAAAAGGAGGGAACGTTGGTACTTTGAAAACGGTTCTTCCTGTAAATCGAAGGGAGGCCGGATCGGACGCAGTGGCGTTAAAGCGAGTAGCAATTATCATTTCAGTATGTAAATTAACAGTGCCATTGTGGCGCTAAATAACAATCTCCCTGCAGAATGGCGTCAGGAGGCTTTCTGGCAATCGATGGGTTGCTCCCGGCCGGAGTGTAATTATTTAATTAAAATAACGTCCATCCAATTGTGATTCGTTTTTTTTTAATTTCGAAAAACTGATAGCGCACTTGGGCTTGCTCTCACTTGACTGCGTGATGAATAAATTAGTTTTGGAAATTTAATTTAGGTCCAACCGGTCTCAATTAAAAACAGAGAATGCGGGGAATGGCAATAATTTGTTCACATGTTTGATACACCTGATCTATCAATGATTGAAAAATGGTATCAGATTGAATGGACGACAGAGGGGAAGTAATTTGACAGAGAACATGGGCAATGGGATTACCCCACTTGGACGGACAATTCGCAACGGCTGAGGCCAAATGTCACTCTGAGTGACACGATCGATGGAATGGATTGGCTGCACTTATCAAAATAAGATGTTGTAGGGGTAGTTTGGATATTTTTTGAGGGTTGAACTGTGACTTTTCGGCAATATTCGTTGTTGAAAGGAGAAAGACGGTGCATTTGCTGGGAGTGATTGGTAAACTAGTCACGATTTGGTCCTTATCCACTTGATGCCTGTCCGTTCCAAATCATATACCTAGGGGGAAAATCAAACCTATTTGTACGGGTGATCTAGGATTTTTGATTCATGTTGATGAATAGAAGGGACTTTTTTCAAGAGCCTCTTTTTTTGTATTGAGATTGTATTCAACAGCGTATAAATCATAGTCAATGAAACGTCTGCAAACAGAACTCTGCAGAAATTACTTCGTGACATTGAGCTACAGTAAAATGCTCCTTCTTCCTGGAAATGCAACAATCTCCTTCAGTTTCACGCTCACCAAGAGCGAAGTGTATAATTACTAGCTGCCAGGGAAACAAATATTCCATCTCTAGAGGGAGTCGACGGCCGCATGACTCCTTGTTATCCACCCCCTTCGGCCAGCTGTCAGAGAGACGACGCAAGAATAAAAACACTCCAACACAACAAGCGTTGAAAGCAATATTTATTCCATTCACACTTCTTTCCCGGGGGGCCAAGAGGCACCACCGGAGATCGCTTCAGTTCGATCGCGCACGCATAAGGAAGAAATAATAACACGTTTTTGGCAGTTCGGCTTTCGTCATCAGAAGTCATGCATATCTCAAGGGTTCAGCAACGTGTTGCTGCTCCTGCTGGAAGTTGCGTCTTTCTGAAATAAACGGCATTGTTTAATCACTTACAGATGTTATCCCCTTCCTTGAAACTGAGAACTGTCGACTCTAACCGAAAACATGTTTAACACGCTGATGACAAGCAACTATATAGCACCCGATTGCCACCATCACCTTCCAGTAGGTTCGAACTCAACATAGTGAAAATCCAGCAATCACAAGCCATTCGGCTCCAATTACCGTGCAACTTCAATTACCACCCATAAAAACTAATGTTTTCATATGTCAAAACAATCGCAGCTTTATTGCTTTACGATGTGACGCTTTCTTGGGTGAGGCGACGCGTCTTCTGGTGCCTTGGTGGACCAATGCTAAGCGATTGGATACGGGATTGGCACCAGCTAGCGCAACCGCCTGGGAATGGAAAAGGCAAAGATTTACAATCATAAAATGGCATGACTTTATTAGCACCGTGTTGCCACTTCGGTGAGCAGCAACCCGATCGATTGAAGTAAAGTGCATGATGTAATGATGTCGTAAATTAGGTGAGAACAAGCGAAAACTTCGGTTCCACTCTGGCACGCCGCACGGGGATTCATTGACGACCCGACGTGATGGTTAGTTAGAATGAAGGATGGGGCTTCAGATTGCTTTGGCGGTGAGACATAATTTCATGATGTCAATTGGCTCAAATCCCGATTCGGACAAGTAGATCTTCCGAGGTGGAAAGTTACTTGACTCCCCGCGCTATAGACTATATTTGTTCGATGGATTTACTGAGCTAGATAGACCAATTATACTGTATTTGACTGACCGACTAGACTTAATTGATCAATTAAAGATTTGATTAAGTAGGGACGCCCAGGGACTCGACATACCACGACCATCTAGTCTCGACTAACCGGTTCAACTAGACGGTATGGCTGAACTCGATTGACCGACGCAACTGAAATGCCCAATTAGAGTCATTGGAACGCCTAGAGACATTTATCCGACTAGACTAAACTGACGAACATGACTGGACTAGCTGGCTCTTCTATTAACTAATTAGACTCGACTCGCCCAATAGTCAAGACTAACTGATTAAAATTGTTAAATCGAAAAGACTTTACTACCTGACTACTAAATTGAATGAGTAGCCACAAGGCTGAAAGTCGCTTTAATAAAGAAATTTAATGTATTTCTCCTGGGCTCAACTTGCTGAGTAGACCAATTTGACCATCTAAAACAACCCATTTGATTAGTTGTGTTTGACTGACCAACTGAATTTGACTACTAGACTATCCAATGGGACCGAATAATCTTGACATATCGATGAAACTCAACTTATTGACTCAGTTTTCATGACCAACTCCACTCAAATGACTGCCTCCATTGGGCTAACTAGAAATCGAGAAGTCTACAAGTCGCAGTCTACATAGGCCTATCGGTCAAAATATAAACTTTTTTTTCTAGTGGATTTGAAAGGAATTTGCTCGAGTTTACGAGGGATAGTTCGAAAAGGGTTTCAATTGATTATTTTATTAAAAGTAATCAACACTCCAAGTTTTAATTTTCCCCGTTTTCCAATTTAATCGTTCTTCTAATACGCTCGTAAAATTGGTTTTTGCAAAAATGCTTTTTAAAAAGCTGTTTTTTAAACAGGTGTTTTTCAAAAGTATTTTTTAAAAGAGCGTTCTTACCAGAAATGTTTTTTAAGAGAAGGTTTTTGAAAATAGTATTTTTTTAAAAAAGCGTTTTTTTAAGTATGAATGAGTTTCTAAAAAAGTGTTTATAACAAAAGTAAAGTAACAAGACCGTTTTACCGACTAAAGGCCGTTGACTTAATAGAATAAGGACTGTATCGAAATAAAGTAATCCACATATTTTTCTTCCAATTCATGAGGATGATGATGATGATGATGATGATGATGATGATGATGATGATGATGATGATGATGATGATGATGATGATGATGATGATGATGATGATGATGATGATGATGATGATGATGATGATGATGATGATGATGATGATGATGATGATGATGATGATGATGATGATGATGATGATGATGATGATGATGATGATGATGATGATGATGATGATGATGATGATGATGATGATGATGATGATGATGATGATGATGATGATGATGATGATGATGATGAGGATGATGATGATGATGATGATGATGATGATGATGATGATGATGATGATGATGATGATGATGATGATGATGATGATGATGATGATGATGATGATGATGATGATGATGATGATGATGATGAAGAAGATGAGAAGATGATGAAGATGATGATGATGATGATGATGATGATGATGATGATGATGATGATGATGATGATGATGATGATGATGATGATGATGATGATGATGATGATGATGATGATGATGATGATGATGATGATGATGATGATGATGATGATGATGATGATTATGATGATGATGATGATGATGATGATGATGATGATGATGATGATGATGATGATGATGATGATGATGATGATGATGATGATGATGATGATGATGATGATGATGATGATGATGATGATGATGATGATGATGATGATGATGATGATGATGATGATGATGATGATGATGATGATGATGATGATGATGATGATGATGATGATGATGATGATGATGATGATGATGATGATGATGATGATGATGATGATGATGATGATGATGATGATGATGATGATGATGATGATGATGATGATGATGATGATGATGATGATGATGATGATGATGATGATGATGATGATGATGATGATGATGATGATGATGATGATGGTGATGATAATGAAGATGATGATGTAATACTTCCTTTCCTGTAACCTCGAAGCAAATAAAACTTCATTGATTTTATTATTATGAAAAAGAAACACCGCCGCGAGCACCAAACGAGGACGTATAATGATGATGGCTTCTTCAATCTTAACATAAAATCATGTTTTTAATAATATGCATGAATTAATGTAAAATATGTATAAACGAAAATACATGTATATAATAGTTCAAATTATACATCCTGAATATTCAGTACATATGATAAACAATTATGATATGATGAAAATAATAATATTGAGTCATAATGAAATACTTAATAATATTACCTACAATATTTAACAAACCGCTTAGAATTGCCTGACTGAATCAATTCGATTGATCGACACGTTGTATGCAAGAGGTGCTTCTCAGCTTTTAACTAAGCAATTGGAGGGTGTCCACAGTTAAATTGCATAACTTTCAGTAAGCTGTAACATTTTGCCCTATGGGTTGATTTCAACAAAATGTTGGGAGAAATGATCTCAGTATGTATTGTTTACATTGCGTGAGTTTCATTGTGAAATGTGGTAGTTCTGAAAATGGAGTCAAAGGAACAGCAAGTGCACGCGAACACAAATGTTGACAAATGTACACACAAATGTTGACGAAACCACACTGCTGCATCATGGACGATAAAATGCACGTAAAAGCGGACTTTAATCGAATTCCCGGCAACCAGTATGTGACTGCAGAAGACAAGTTCGATATTCCAGAGTCTCTCAGAAAACAGCAAGTGTTGAAATTCCTCAAAAAATTCATGATTTGGCAGGAGATTTGTTTGTGTGGTAAACGGAGCAATCCTTTCGTGACAACTTCAACTGTAAATGGTCAAGCATACATGAATGAATACCTGAAAAAATGACTGCTTCCGTTTCTCAAAACACATTTTTTGGCCGAACCTAGCCGCTTGTCACTACTCCAATGATGTTCTGGAGTGTTACAAGACGAATGGTGTCAATTTTATGCCGAAGGATCTTAATCCCCCAAACTCTCCAGAGTTGCGGCCAATTAAAAAATATTGGGTTTTAATAAAACACGAACTAAGTAAGCATCCTAAAGTGGTCTCTACAGAACAGGAAATGTTGGAGTCATGGTTGAAAGCGGAAAAATGTCGATTCAAGCGTTGTACAGAATCTTATGCGTGGTATTAGGAAAAAAGTTCGGGATTTTGGATTTGTGATGTGATGTGATGTGATAGAAAGCCACAATCAGTGCAGGACTTGCCATGGCGTACAGTTCCTCCTAATGGCAAGATCAAACTGTGTGGCCCCGTAAGCAGAAGCACTGACACGAAACCCACGGAAAGGATAGAGAATCTCCTTCCAACGAAACGTTCTTATTAAAGGAAGTGAACAGTGACCAATACACATTAGGATTTCCGTCTGATGGTTTGTTAAAAAAAGAGTTAGCAAACTCACTGTAGACTGTCGGAAAATAATTAGACCTTCGCAGACCTCGATCTGATGATTTCCATAAAAAAAGGCATAATTGTCATCCATGACTTGGGCCAGATAACCACGATTCCCTCATCCAGCCTACACTTCGGCTGGCACCCTGTATTCCCCCCTTACCCTTTGTTATTGAATGTATGTTAATAGTCCTGAACAGCTGAAAAGCAGAGTTGATCAGTCCTTTCAACAAAGAGAAAGTTTCAATGAAAAGAGATTTGATTTGTTTTATTTTTGGAGAATCAAAAGACTATTCTATAGGTCGAAGAAAACGGTCTTCCTTTTTGTCGAAAATTTAAAAAAAAAATCCAAATAAACCAGAATTTCAATGGTATATTGAAAAAAATAATATTTGAAAACCTCGAATAAATTATTGAATTTGAGTGAGATTTCTTTATGCAATCCACCAAAATCAACATGGCGATTTTCAAAGTTCACAGTCCTACAGTACAAGTCTACAGTACGGGTAAAAACATTGGTTACACATCTGATTTTCAAATGTTCCATTTTTATTTTCTGCGATTTTTTTTGTAAAATTAAACATACTAACGTCAGTATGAGGAAAAATACAAATTAATTTTTTTTTATTATGTTGTGCCTAGCTACATCTCAAAAAACTCCTCCATAGATAAAGCATAACAATTTATAACCAATACCGTAAAACGGTGTGACTTTGAACACTTTTTGAACTATTTCTTGAAATTTTCTATGGTAATTATCTTTAAAATTTTGTTTTACATTTTGAAAACCAGTGCTGATATCTGTAGTATAACACTACACAGATATTTGAAAAAAAAATTATGTCAGATGAACTTTAAAAAAATTGTTTATTTCACGCGGCCAATTTTCAATAATGGGGCGACTTCGATCAAAATCAATTTTATCCATTTAAAGTGCTTAAATGAATAAAAAACACCAAATTTTTATGTAAACCGTTTGATGCAGATGTCTCCCGAATAGCACAGGGGTGGAGCATTCTCCAAAGGGAACGTTCATTAATTATGTCATGCAAAAAAGAACCTTTTTCAAAACCCTCCCCCTTGGTCATGTTTTTTTATGGACCTTAAATGTTGTGTACAGATTATCACAATTCCCAAAGCTCCCTTCGATTAAAAGCATGACATACTTTATGAGCGACCTATCCATTGCTATTTTTCAGTAGTTCACCATAATATTAGACAAACAGAAATACCTCACTCAAGCCGTTTTTAATTTGGTACTACACCGGTGTAAGGACGCCAACACTGCCGTGAATCGCATATCCGTCCCATATGGATAGGAAATCAAGAAAATATGGTACTGATATGCGATTCAAGGCAGAATAAGTGCGAGTCATTAACAGCTAAGGAAACGTTCGTTAATATCATCATAGTTTTAGGGGAAAGCGGATTTTACAGACCGTGACGATCCAAAAGAACCATGCAAAAAGGGTGACCAAGATAGGGGGAGGGGCTTTGTGTAGAAAAACGAACCATTTTGCGTGACGTAATTAATGAATTTTCAAAAAGTAAAATGACATTAGTTACTAAAATAAGCAAATAAAGGTTGGAAGGTAGTGCAACACTTCGAGAAGGTTGTCGCGTTTATTCGTTTGCTCTTAATTCTCGATCAAAATATTGTTTTTTATTCATTAATTTGTTTATGTATACAAATTTAATATTTTTTTCGATAAGCTTAGAGAGACGAATGTTTAAGTAATCTGAAAATGTGGTTGTCGATTTTTTTTAAAATCATTTTATTGCTTGAATATATGATTGTTGTTGGGCTTGGTAAAAAGTAGCATAAGGAGCATTTATGAAAAAAAAAACTTTTGGGTAGTGTTTATTTTTATTCCAATATTTCAAATAAACCGTTTATACGTAACTATAAATTAGAAGAAAAATTAGTAATCTCCATTTAATTCCAACTACCTTTGCTTATCTTCGACAGATATGCGTATTTCGTCTACAATGTGCCGACTTCTTCAGTGTCTCGTACTAATAACTCGACTCGAGTCCAAATTGGGTCTATTCGTGGATGCACTTTCGTCCCATTCGATGGATTTATTACTAAATGTAGTTTTTAACGTTTTTTTTTCTAATTTTATGTATTTGCTTTACTAAACACAAAATTTTACAATGCAAACTAGAGTAAAAATGCTTCACTGTTTGATGCGCACATGGGAGAGGAACTCTCTCCTTTTTTGGGTTTGTTTTGGTTTGCAACGTCTGACCTGAGTGATCTCAGACGTCTCGTACGTCTCAGACGTCTCGTACTAATAAGTCGAGTTATTAGTACGAGACACTGAAGAAGTCTGCACATTGTAGACGAAATACGCGTATCTATAGTAGTTAAGCAAATGTAGTTGGAATTAAATGGAGATTACTAATTTTTCTTCGAATTTATAGTTAACTTATTCCCACCAAATTGTTGGTTTGTATCTTTTTACTGTTTTTAAAATTTGTCATAAAAATTCCACTCAAATAACGAAGAAGATGGTAACCCGCAGGGCAATTTGTAAATGTTTGTATGATTCATTTCTTGAAGAAAAAAAAATGTCTTCCATGAAAGTTATGTTAGTTTTTTATATAAACAAACTTATTTCTTCCACGACAAAGTATATGTTTCACAGCAAGCAGATAGCAACATTCTTTTATTTGTCGAAAATGAGGCAGCCCGAGGCTAAGAATCACTTTAATAAAGATGTATAAAACACTTTTGTTGCGCTTCATCGTCGCCTATCATACTCTTTAGCTTTTGTTATAATCTCGATACATAAAATATCCTTAGTTTGATCACGCCGCGGCGAGTTTTAGGGGGGAATTACATTTTTCATTCCTTTTTCACCCTACAACTTCGTCCAGTTAAGAGACAGAAAGTTTTTTCTTCTACAAAGTTTCATGAAATAATCTAATCTACATTGTTTTAAGAATTAGAAATAAAAATGTTAATTTTTTTATCTAGGTGTATACACCTCTTAAATCAAATTTGTTAACACAAAAATAAATTACTCCAAAAATGTAGAAACATTATAGAATACATAAATGGGCCACACCTAATAGTTTCACCGCAAATACCCATGTCCCACTTTTTTTTATTTCGTCCCACTGCGTGCCGGCTAGTGTTGTTCTTCCTTGTGCATAATCGTTTTTAAAACGTTTTATTTAAACAATTCAAAAGAAAACCTTGATGAAAATAACTTGACGAAGTGTTGAATGCCAAATAAAGAACAAGAACCATAATTTAAAACTATAAAAACAATGTTGATTGATTAGACTTGATGAAAATACACTAAGGTTTTTTTTGCACGGGGGATACGGTCCACTTTTAGTTTTGAACCGTGTAAAAAAAGACTAAATAGAGTCGATAAATTCACACGCTTAAACATTTTATATTGCTTCGATTTTTTTTTGCGTTACCTTTCCACGCAATGGTCAAAATACAGTTTTTTTAAATTTTAGTATTTACACCAGAGATTGTGTTTTTTTTGAAAAACTGCCATATGATGACTTTTGGCCCAAAACGTAAAATGTGATTTGAATTAGGTCGATAAGTTGTTCCGTTCTGGAGTTATGGCCGAAAGCAACCCGTGTAAAAAAAAAACCGTGGAAAAAAAACCTTAGTGTACATATGTTTGGTTTTAGTTTCCCAGGGCCAGCTTGGTGAAAAATTATAAAATCGCCCTTATGAAATATCACATATTATTAGTTGACAATGTTCTACGATAGTATAAGAGATGTTATAATACATTTGTCCTCAATTTAGCATTGAAGCACAAAACTTTTAGATTTTTTATCTTATTTTTCCACTAAAGGACCACATTGTTAGAAAGAAATTTAACCCCCTCATGAAATATCACACTTTATATGTTAACAATGACCAACGATAACACAAGAGATGTGTAAATACGATTGTCTTCACTATTCCATTCAAGTTCGCATTATTTTTTAGAGGACCATCCTAAATGTAGACGATTGTATAAGTCATGTATCAATTCTATTATCTTCAATATACCGTTCAAATTCAAATTTTTTGATATATTTTTTATAAAATTTCAATAAAATAATACATAAATCTATTTCGGGAATTCCCAATGGAAAAATATTTATGGGTAAAAAAAGTCAAACTTTGGTCTCTTTGGTGAACCACTTAAAGAAGTCCGATTGAGCTCAAATTTTGCTTGGGACTTTTTTCGAGGAGACAAAACTTTTGAGCACTACTCTTTTTTGAAATTCAATGGTCAAATTTTCCCAAACATTGGATTGACACCCTGCTGTTCATATTTCTTTGATAATGTGAAAAATGTTTTGATGTGGGTTGTGATTTCCGGGAATAACCTTCCGGGAGATTTTTTTTTAAATGAACAAACCTTTTTAAATTCCCAACAACATTGATTCATGACTTATCACTGCACAATGTCGGTGTGTTGTGAACATTGTCAAAAAAAAAACTCAGATACTTCATAAAACAAAGCAATGTGTAAAATAAACCAAGACGATAAAGGAGAAAAATAACTCAATAGCTATTGAAATATTAAAATATATGTAATGATCAAAGGCATTTCAACATGGAAGACTTAATTACAGCTCACTGAGAATTATAAATAACTCACTCATTTCAGACAAACTGCATTTGCTGATACCTTCCAAACAAGAACTGTGTTATTAATTTAATCTCTCCAAGATTATCCATATCATACGGAGTCTCTAAAGTTTTGCACCCAAAACTCCATAATCACAACTAAAACGCCTGTCTGCTACACGTATAAATCCTCATAATCCATCCAAATTGTCCCTATGCACAGAAAGGATTTCATTCATAATGCTTCTACCATTCCCCCGAACTTCATCGTACAATCTGACCGACTCAGTAAACAGGAAAAAGAGGTAAATTTCATGTCTACTTTACGATCATTATCGAAGCTTGTACCCATCAAAGGAGGATAAGCTCTTTTTCTTCTCTACTTTATCCCAACCATTCCTAAGCTCAGGGACAATTGCAGCATCTATCTAACTCACATGCGAGATCGTCAGCAGCTTCCACTTGGGGATTGTAGAATGTAGGTACGGAATGTTTTTGTTTGTTACATGCAAGATGTGCTCTTTTTCTTTCGAGAGCAGACGGTATCCTTGCCGATTTCAACTCATGGAATCAGGTCAGGAGGGTTAAGGTTAATCCTTTGCCGAGAGTTATATTCTTCGCAATTACATGAAAGGATTCAGTCACGATTTTTTGTTTATTTTTTTTTTGTTCTCCTATTCCATTTGCCGTGCCAGTGTGTAGTTGTTTAGCCGAAAGTGCAAGGATTTCTCAATTATTCGGAAAATTACCTCATATCTGCACGTCGGCAGCTGGGAAACCGATTAATTTATTTTTTTGCTCGTTTCAGTGAATATGAATCCCTTGGCTACGGTCGTCACAGGTATCTTACAGCTTCCTGCGCTAAAGAGGAATTACGTTAATTGTGTTGATACCTACTTCTAGACTTCTGCAAGGCTGCCGGGTCGAACTCAGTCAGGGGTGATTAATATTATGATCCTTTAATTACACGTTAAATACCTTCTCTCTGGGGATTGCTTCTTGTGGCTAGCCAGGAGCGCTAGTGGTGTAACTTTTTCAACAGTGTGTATGATAATGAAGCAATTTTTCATCAGCTGGTGGAAGAAAAATCTTGTTCTATGACAGTGTGGATCAAATGATTATGGCAGGCGATAATTAACGCTACCAGCTGATGGCCTTCGGTATCGTAAATAATTTATCCCCAATCAAACTCATCTGCACGGCATGGCACCGGCTGGTTCGGTGGCCTAGATGGCTCTGTTCCTTTGTCCCAGCGTGTGGCCAACTGATTTTTGCCTGCGATATATCAACCTCGAGCCACGCAAATGCCGATCCTTATCGCGGACCGCTGAACGAATTGATTGATTCAATCCTGAAAATGAGGTGCTGCTGTCCGGATCTCGCTACGATTTTGGAGGAGAGCGATTAATCAATTGGGTCTCATTTGTCATCAGGTGGCACTCGCTCGAAGCTGCCGCACTTCATGGTCAAGGTGAATGCTGCTGGGGAAAATTAATTGGCTTTTCCTGTGACCGATGAAGGTGAATCGAGTTATTAGGATCGTGAAAAATGGATGCAGCACCATCCATGGGCTAGATGGTTGAGGCTAGCTGGTTGAAATTTGATTTGATTTTCTTTTCTCAACCACTCGACTTGAATTGATTCCTATTCAACTTTTATTGAATCGACGTTCGCAGAACGTCACTATTTAGGAGATTTTCTATGAAATTTATCTATTTGCACTTTATCCAGTCGTCCATTTAGTATTTCAATACCACCCCGAGAATGTTTTGAGGTTTGAATTAACTAGAACTAAGCCACTGCTAGAAAATGAGACATTTTATTTACTATTAAAGGGCGATACGGTCAAAATTTGGTCAATATCAACTTGACGTATTTCTTTCAATTTTGCATTTAAAAAACCTGAACACCCCTCATTTTGAAGGTGTGTGTGTATAGGATGTTGCTCCTATTTTGATTTTGGAATTCACTCTTCAGTTGTCAAAATGCCGTCCCAGCAAGAAGAGCAGCGTATCAAAATTTTGCTCGCGCATCGCGAAAATCCGAGCTACTCGCACGCAAAGTTGGCAAAATCGCTAAAAGTTGCCAAATCAACCGTTACAAATGTAATTAAAGTGTTTGGGGAACGTTTGTCGACAGCTAGGAAGTCTGGATCGGGGGGAAATCGAAAACCGGAAGCCGCTGAGACGACAAAGAGAGTTGCCGGTAGTTTCAAGCGAAACCCTAACCTATCTCTCCGAGATGCCGCAAATAAGCTGGGTGTATCGTCTACAACCGTGCATCGAGCCAAAAACGAGCCGGACTATCGACTTACAAGAAGGTAGTGACTCCAAATCGCGATGATAAACAAAATACGACGGCCAAAGCGCGATCCCGGAGGCTGTACACGACGATGCTGACGAAGTTTGACTGCGTGGTAATGGACGACGAAACCTACGTCAAAGCCGACTACAAGCAGCTTCCAGGACAGGAGTTTTATACGGCAAAAGGAAGGGGAAAGGTAGCAGATATTTTCAAGCACACGAAACTGTCAAAGTTCGCAAAGAAATATCTGGTTTGGCAAGCCATCTGTACCTGTGGCTTGAAAAAGCAGCATTTTCATAGCTTCCGGGACTGTCAACCAAGAAATTTACGTGAAAGAGTGTTTGAATAAACGTCTGCTGCCTTTCCTGAAGAAACACGGTTGTTCCGTACTGTTTTGGCCGGATTTGGCATCTTGCCATTACGGTAAAAAGGCCATGGAGTGGTACGCCGCCAACAACGTGCAGGTGGTTCCCAAGGACAAGAACCCTCTCAACACGCCAGTGCTCCGCCCAATTGAGAAATACTGGGCTATTGTCAAGCGGAACCTAAAGAAGACCAAAAAAACTGCTAAGGACGAGCAGCAGTTCAAGGCAAACTGGCTTTCTGCGGCGAAGAAGGTGGACAAGGTGGCTGTACAAAATCTGATGGCAGGGGTCAAGCGTAAGGCCCGGCAATTCGGATTTGGAAAAGCGGAAGCCTAACTGAATATTTTTCCTGAATTTTATACTAATTGAACTTGAAAAAGAAATTTAATTTGATTTTTTAAATAAACGATTTCACCGATTTACACGCGTTTTCCCTTGACCAAATTTTGACCGTATCACCCTTTATTTATAAATTGTTTTCAGGGGTGTCGTCAAAAGACTTATGCAAAAATGAGAAGGATGATTTTTACTGAAAGTTCACGTTGAAATGATGATTTTCCCGTTTCAAGTTGACGCGATTCATTTACTGCACAGAAGTTTCAACTTGTAAATCACTTGTAAGCACACGATTTTTATTTCCCTTTCACAGACTTAAGAAAACGGTACCCTTATTTAAGAAACTAACAAACGAATGAAGGCTGCCCTGTTATGCAAAATCGATACAAATTTTTTTTATTTTAGATTATTTTTTTTTTCGATGTTTATTAATAAATGTACACACTCAGATTATTTTACAGAAATCGGCAAAATTTTATCTAATTCTCAACACCTGAACGTTCGGTAAGGGCCTGTTCATAAACCACGTAGACTTATTTTTGAAATCTCAAACCCCCACCCTTGTAGATTTTTCTCCATACCCCCTCCCCCTTCCTCTTCTCCAGAAAAGTCTACGTGGTTTACGAATAGCCCCTTATCAGATATAACGGATTTTGAATTTTTTTTACTGAAATCCAGTAAAATTTTAACAGATAACTGTAAAATTTTACTGAAACCCGTTGAATCGGAATACCGAACGTTCAGCTGTTGGGAGTTTACAGGTTTTTTTTTTTAATAATCATTTATTTGTACAGGCTCAATCAAATTAACTTTACAAAGCCAAATTTTCATATTTTTATACATCATTTATCTTAAGACTAAAGTTAGGAGGATAGAGCCAATTTCTCGCGGCCGTCTCGAGGTTAATAGGAATTACAAATTACGGATGGGAAAGAGGGTGGGAGTTTAAAGTATGGTTTACATAACACATTAAATATAAATTCTAAATTATCTAAACACTTATAACTATACAAAAAAAAACACACACACACATACACATATTAAAAAAAAAACTTATAGTTAACATACAGGTTAAACTAACTACAATCTAATGATAATGTTTGTCTAAAACACATAAATAAGTTTCATATACTCCAAATCACGTGCAGCTAAAATATCTCAAATTGGCACATTGTGTTGTCTACCTAGAGCCCGAAGGGAATCATAAAGCTCAGATCTGACTCCACAATGTTCAGCACATGACCAAATAACGTGATCTACGTCCTGATAGCCTTGTCCACACTCACAGAGATTGCTGTCGCTCAGCCCAACCCGGTATAAATGAGCGTTCAAAGAATAATGATTGGACATGAGGCGAGACACAACACGAATGAAGTCTCGACCCACATCCATCCCCCTAAACCAAGATTTCTTCGACACCTTTGGGATGATAGAATGTTGCCATCGCCCCAAATCTCCTTTACTCCATTTATACTGCCAGCTGACGAGTGACTGTTGACGAAAAATAGGGAAAAAATCGTTGAAGGCGATTTGTCGATCACAAATATCGCCTTCTATAGCGCCAACCTTTGCAAGTGAGTCCGTTTTCTCATTGCCCGGAATTGAACAATGAGATGGGACTCATACAAAGGTGATAAGATCGCGAAGATAAAGCACTTAGAAGCTCCTGTATTTTCATGAGAAAATACGAGGAGTGCTTTACCGGCCTCAAGGAGCAAATAGCCGTTATAGAACTGAGACTATCCGTGAAAATGAAGTACTAATCCGGTGTTAATGAGGCAACAATTTCTAGTCTAAAATGTAAAGTCGCTTATTCAGCGACACATACGGAACAAGGAGCATGAAATTTACGGTTGGCGCTATACATTTCATTAAATATACCAAAGACTGCTGACTTCTCTATCACAGATCCGTCAGTGAAGAACGATTTAGTGGAATCAACTTGGTCAAACTTTGCAGCAAATATCACCGGAGCAATCATAGGACGATGATGCTCTGGGATTCCACGAAGCTCCTGCTTCATGGATAAATCAAAATAAACCGAATTGTCGTAATCGGAGAAACAAACACGATTGAAAATGTTCGGCGAAGGGCTGACATCCTGTGTTATGTACAAATGGTACAAGGTCATGAAGCGGGTTTGAGTATTTAACTCAAGGAGCTCTGAAGGAATATCTCCCAGAAAGCAGTTTCTTAATGGATTTATATAGACCAACTGACCCACTGTGTTGCGTGATTTCACAAATTTTGCGTTGCTAGGAGTATCGCAAAGAGTAGGCATTGATCGTAAAAACCAGTCTTGTGAAAATTGTACTGGTGATAGCGCATAATATTTATGAGCTCCGAATGTTGGCAGCTTTACAACATGGATTCGGCCGGTGACGAGTTCGGTGAAATCACAACAACCTCCATTGTCTACTGAGTGATAGAACGATTCAAAGAACACTTGTATCTTCCGTAGGTTGGTTTATTGAAATCTTTATTACGAGTTTATTCTAATAAAGGGTGTTTCCATCAAAATTTGGTCGACTTAAACTTGACGCAATTCCTTTCAACGTGCATTAAAAAACTTTGCACACCCCTCATTTTGAATATGTGTGCGTATTGCATCATGCCTCTATTTTGATTTTGAGATTAGCACTTCAGTTATCAAAATGTCTTCGACGGAAGAGAAGCAACGCATCAAAATGTTGCACGTGCATAGTGAAAATCCAAACTATTCTCACGCAAACTTTGCGAAATTGTTGCATGTGGCTAAATCAACTGTTACCAACGTTTTAAAAGTTTTCGGTGAACGTTTGTCGACATCCAGGAAAGCTGGATCGGGGAGAAATCGAAAGCCGGAGGCCACAGCGACTACAAAAAGAATTGCCCGCTGTTTCGAGTGGAACCTAAACCTCTCCAAGATGTCGCAAAGAAGCTGAGAGTGGCACCTTCAACTATGGATAGAGCTAAACAACGAGCTGGACTTTCGACTTACAAGAAAGTGGTGACTCCAAATCGCAACGATAAACAAAACACGATCGCGTAAGTTGTACACGACGATGCTGACGAAATTTGATTGCGTGGTACAGGATGATGAAAGTTACATCAAGGCAGACTTTAAACAGCTTCCTGGATAGGAATTTTATACGGCAACCTGACGGGGAAAGGTGGCAGATGTTTTCACGCACAATAAACTGTCAAAGTTCACGAACAAATATCGGGTGTGGCCGGCCATCTGTACCTGTGGCTTGAAAAGCAACGTTTACATTGCGACTGGAGCCGTCAACCAGGAAATTTATTCGAGCGAGTGCCTACAAAAACGTCTACTGCCTTTCCTGAAGCGACACAATTGCTCCGTTCTATTTTGGCCGGATTTATCATCTTGCCATTACGAAAAAAACGCCATGGAGTGGCATGCTGCCAACAACGTTCAAGTGGTTCCCAAGGACAAGAATCCTCTCAACACGCCAGATCTTCGCCCGATCGAACAATATTGGGCCACCGTCAAGCGGAACCTTAAGAAGACTCCGAAAGCTGTTGTGAGCGAGAAACTGGCGTTCTGCGACGAATAAAGTGGACAAGGAGGCAGTATTATATCTTATGGCAGGTGTTGAACTGGCAGGTATTGAAGACTTGACTTGACTTCGCATTCGGTAAAAAGAAGCCTAATTGAATGTTTCTCCTGTATTCTATGTTAACTGAATTTGAAAAAGAAAAAGAATAAAAATTTTGATCGACTCACACACATAACTGTTTGATAAAATTTTGATCGGAACACCCTTCACCCGTCCACAAATAAGAGGTGTATATGCGTTATCTATTTTATTTACTCGTATATTTTCCGTCGGCCTATTTCCGCACAAAGTGGTGACAACTTCCTTCGCCAGGAAGATGGCTTCACCACCTGGACCCTACATATCGCACTCGTCAATACATGAGCAGAGACCAACAACTTTACTTTAACTCAACGTTACTTCTTTTCCGTCATCTTCCTCTCCGTCATGTTTTTCTTTGAGTCTTCTTTTCCTTCATCTTCATATCCGTCATACTGTTCTTTATTTTTTTCTCTTTCATTATCTTTCTCTCCATCATTTTTTTAAAGTTATCTTCCTCTCCTCAGCGCCATCTTCTTCTCCTTCACCTTCATCTTCGTCATGTTTTTCTTTATTTTCTTCCTTTCTATCATCTTCCGTTCCGTCATGCTCTTCTTTGTTTTCTTCCTTTTCATTGATGTAGAAGAAGATGTTCGCTCATCATGATGAGGCACCAAGAGTAGCCAGTAAAATGAGAGATATGAGGAAAGTGTTGAAAGTTTCGTCAGTGTACGGTAGGTTGGAAATAGAATAGAAGTTTTGAAAATTGAGCGAAAGGGCCCCTAATCGCGACGAGAAGCAGAACAAGTCCGCCAAAACCCGTGCCAGGAAGTTGTACCTCAGCATGCTGACGAAAGTTGAATGCTGCATCATGGACGACGAAACATATGTGAAGGCCGACTTCAAACAGATCCCCGGCAACCTGTTTTTCACGGCCAAGGATAAGTTCAGCGTTCCGGAGCATGTCCGCACTCAGAAGTTGTCCAAATTTGCGAAGAAATTCCTGGTTTGGCAAGCCATCTGCACGTTCGGGAAGCGGAGTGCACCTTTCGTGACCCAGGACATGATGAACGGACAGGTCTACATAGAAGAGTGCCTCCAGAAGCGGCTGCTTCCTCTCCTGAAGGCCCACAACGTCCCAACAATCTTCTGGCCGGATTTGGCCTCATGCCATTACTCCAAGGACGTGCTGAACTGGTATGCGGACAATAAGGTCAATTTCGTGCCGAAAATGTTCAACCCTCGCAACACTCCGGAGCTCCGCCCCATCGAGAAGTACTGGGTGATTATGAAGCAACACCTTCTTAAACGACCTAAGGTAGTGAAGACAGTCGAGGAACTGAAGAAAGTATGGGTTTACATGCAAAAAACGGTTGATTCACAGGTTGTGCAGAATCTTATGGCCGGGGTTAAGGCCAAGGTGCGGGCATTTGCGTATGGACTGTAAATAAAATACGAGTAAAATGGTAAAATGAAGTTCAATAGTTATTTCTCAATCCCTGAAAATTTGATGGCAATCGGATGAAAACTCGAATTTTGCGAATCAATTTTGTGTGTGGCAATTTCATCGTGGACACCCTTTATGAGCGTGTACAAATTACCATATCGCGATGCAGCAAAACAACACCTAGCAGCATTGTCTTTATGAAAACCTCATTCCGGATTAAAGTTATGAATACTTCAAAATCCAAGCATCGACTGGATCAAAACTTCTATCCACTTTTCCAGTTCAGGTAAAGACTGTATTCGATGAAATTTGGACACATAAAATATGACACCAAAATTTTTTCTTGAGCCCGATTCTTTTCAAACTTTCTGGAAATAAAGTACTACTAAATGGTTAAGTTTTGACATCATTGGTTTATTGAACCTCTTCTCCCAACCCAAATGCCCGCACCTTTGTCTTGACCCCTTTCATAAAATTTTGGGCAATGATAGGACCGACTTGCTTACTTACTTTTAACCACACTTTCTTCAAGTTCATTTTCTATCAGTTTTGGAGTTTTAACGAGCTTTGCCTTCATGATTGCCTAAAATTTTTCAATTGGGTGAAGTTCCGGAGTGTTTGGAGGGTTGACGTCTTTTGGTACAAAAACTACATTATTATCTTCGTACCAGTCTAAGACGGGTCCGGCATAGTGGAAAAATGCCAAATCCGGACAAAAAAGGGTCGGGCCATCGTGAGATCTCAAGAAGGGCAGAATTCGTTTTTGGAGGAATTCGTCCTTGTAGATTTGTCCGTTGACGGTCGCAGAGGTGATGAAGGGCTGACTCATTTTGCCACATCCGCAGATCGCTTGACAGACAAGGAATTTTTTGGCGAATTTCGACAGTTTCTTCTTCCGTACACTCTCCGGAACGGCCAACTTAGAGGTGGCGACGTAGTGTTCCTGTCCTGGCATTTGTTTGGTGTCAGCTTTAATGTAGGTCTCATCGTCCATCACAATGCAGAACGGTTTTTTGAGCCACTCCCTGTACAGTTTTCTTGCACGAGTTTTGGCCACCGAGTTCTGTTTATCGCTCCGGTTCGGTGCCTTCTGGGAATGTCCATTTATTATGTCACGCAGTAAGGGGGAGGGGGAGTTTGAGAAAACGTGACGATCCATACAAAAACATTTGAAGGTCCATACAAAAAACGTGACAAGGGCCCCCCCCTAAAGTTATAAAAAGTCAATTTTTGCGTGACGTAATTAATGGACGTTCCCTTCTGGACCTTGTTCACATGTAATCCAGAACGTTTCATTGTTTCAGCACAAAACAAACTGAAACTTTCGCCTTTTTCGCAACATCCCTGATCGAAATGTTGAGATAACGCTTAAATTGGTTCAATACCATCCTGGCCTTTTCCGGATTTGATGTGCCACGTTTTTTGCCACTACCATTTTTCCGCTTGGTTGTCTTACGGTCCTTGAACGTTTTGATCACATGAGATACGGTTGAATGTGCGATTCCGAGCTGTTTTCCGATCCATCGATGAGAAGCGTTTGGGTTTTCGAAGTGAGTGCCCACAATTTGTTGGCGCATTATTTCTTCATTCGAAGCCATCACTGAAATCACTCGACCAATTTTCACGAAACTCATCACACAATTGACACAACACAATGGAAAACATTCAGTTAAAATTTCAATAATTTTTACCCAAACGCTAAAAAGTTACGAACAATTGCGTGTGTCCAAATTTCATCGAATACAGTCCTTAGATGTAATAATTACAATTAATTGCGCCGCGCCTATCGAAAAAATTATCCAGCCGTTCTAGTTTTCTTTGATCAACGTGTCATCTGATGCATTCACATGGATATTTTATTATTAAAAATCAAAATTGAATAATGTTCACAGGCCCAAAACACCTAGTTCGACAAAATGCTCAGTATTGATCCGTCAAAACACTCACTAGACATGGAATAAGAAAACCGCTCTAACTACTTCACACTATTCCAACCCACTAGCACCCTATCACCCCATTCCGATCAATTAACTGTATGACTTCTAGGACGAACACCCCACTCAATAAGCTCAATGAACCGAGCAAATTCGATTCGGTAAACAATGGCACCTTAATCATAAGAGGGCATCGGTAATTGCACCGAGCATGGCTGAACGAGACAATTGACGCAATAATAACGGACCAACTTTGGGATCGTTTCGACCATCCCGTCCCATCACGGTTGCTTGCTGACTGCACACAAGGATACCAAATGCCAAGACAGGACGACAGCCGGTCGGTAGACACAAACACGAAATTGTACCATTTGGTGCCGTGATTTCTGACTTGGGTCTGTCCCTGTCCCGCGTCGCAAACCTTCAGCAACAGTTTATCTTTTATTGGAAATCAATTTATGACTGCCATTCTTGGCGGCACATTGGGAACTCCCAAACGATTTACCAAAAAGGACCCGAATGGCAATTTTGCTTTCTCTGGTACAAAATCTGTTACGATTTACAACTAGTTAATTAGGGTTTGATTGTCGCGTGGTCCCGTCCCTCGAAATGGCTTGGGATATATTTTCTTCGGGAAATTGCCTCATATTGAACCATGAGCTATGAATTTGTCCAATTTGTGCGGAGCAACAATGGTTTAACGTTTGTAACTTCCTCTGATGATAATGTTCCATTTCTTAGGACTCGCCAATTACGTAAATCAAGTTCCAACTGCTTTCGTTGGAACTTTCTTGTAAAATACAACCGGAATCCATTTGATCAACTCTGTGGGGGCCTTTTACTCTGGAATTGACGGGAGATTTTTTTCTCTCTCCATTTTCAGCTAATTCACCACACACCGAGTCGAATATCATTACGCTAATGGAAACGACTTGCTTTCTCTTTTCGAAGAGCCAACCTTTAGGGATCTGAAAATAGCCAAAATTGATGAAAGCAGCTCGTCATATCAAATGGTGACAGACGAAAATACGCCGGAATGGGGAGCTGAAAGTGGAAATATCTTAAACGTACTCTGATGGATGTGAGGAAATGGTAGAAGGAAGAATGATATTTTGGGAAAAATAGTAGAAGTAGCACTTAGTGAATATTTCTGTTATTCAATAAAAAATAAATGAAAGTGCACCCAAGCCAATTCTGGAGAAATCAGTGTCTGGCAACCGTAACTGATACAATAATGCACGTTTTATCTAAGGACAACACAATTAAGTAAATTGAGTACCTTAGGCACGCCGAGAAGAATATTTGCAATTTGCATTGAAAATGGAACCTATTTAATAGGATTGTATCGAAAATATGTTATCCATATTTTTATTTCTTTGTTTCCTGTAAACCATAAAAAAGAAATTTAATTCAAAGAAGTGTACGAGATGAAGTTTGCAGAAGCAGATAATTTCTCATCTCCATGCGAAGCGCTAGGAGTGGACAGTAATTTTATTGCTAGAACAAATAGACGTGAAGAGAAAGTGTGTTGATAGTTCCGTATAGAGTAACGGCAGGCTTTGAAAATTGAATAGATGTAAGTTTGAAAACGAGCGGAGGGCATTTGAACGGTAACGATACGGTAGTATCCGATCAGGCACATAACCCTTTGTCATACTACCCCATGCAGGATGCACGTCTATTCGTTCTAGCAATAAAATTACTGTCCACTCCTAGCGCTTCGCATGGAGATGAGAAATTATCTGCTTTTGCAAACTTCATCAAAGATCGTTACTTCCGCGCTGGGGAGAATACAAAATATAACAATCAAAAGTGAAGTGTACGAGGTTTAACACAAATATTGTGAAAACCGGATGAAACCGGGTACTATAATTCAGTATGGTGGCCACAGACTTGAGAAAATAGGGAACTGCGAGAAAAATGCGGGAATTTGAAATCATCTGGAAATATTCGGGAAAAAGTCAGGAATTTCAAAATCAATCGGTAGCTTGTGTCATATGGAAGGAACTATGTCACACTTTTTTCTTATATTTAAGTAGCATGTTTGTCTTCTACTCGGTCCAACGATCTCATAAACGGAATGAAACCGTGTTTTTAAGCAAATCCAGTATTACTAAAAAATATAGCTTAGTGCTCTTTGGAACTGGAAAATGTTTAAAAAATTGACTGGGGAATCCAGGGATCTGCGAGCCAGCCATGGCTTTGATGTCCTTAATATAATCATTTTCTGCTAGCTTTGTTCAGTCTGTCCAAAAACGTATCGCTTAGAAGATCTACCTACACGACTGTGAAGTTTCACACACGACTTATTTTTGTTTTTATTTTACTATATTGGTTCTCTTTAGGTGACCCTTTTTAATGAAGCATCCCTATTGTTTGAATTCCTGTAAATTTTAGTGCAAACATCAACTTTACAAGTTTTTATTTATTTATTTTTACGCACAAGTTTCACCAACCTAGGATGGTGACACTGCTGTCATTTTTTAAATACCATTAAGGGGGGGTTATACAGTTAGTATGACCAAAAAATTCAATTTTTTTTTTTCATAAAAAGTCAGGAATTTTCCCGTAGAATACGCTCCTGAAACTCTTTTTTTCGAAATTCGAACTCCAAGTGTTTGTTTTCGTCGTTTTTCGAAGACACCTTTTTCGCGCGCAGTAGGTTTAAAGAGACGCTTGATCGAGAAGACCTACTTTCAACGCGTTTTTCTCAAAACAGCATTTTCGGAGTTTATGCCGGTGATAACTCGAAAACTAATTATTCGATTAAGCTGAAACTTCTAACATTTTTTTATTATAGTATGACCTTCTGTATGAATTAAAAATTATCGTAATATTTAATTATTATATATTGAAAAATGTGATAAAATGGCGGATTTTTTCAAAAAAGTTACGCCAAAAGTGCAAATTTTGTTGTTATCTTTTGTTTAAATTCATCCACTAACTGTAAATGTAATTAATGTAATTTTTTGGGTTAGCAGGTTTCAAATCAAAACTGCGACCAAGCAAAATACAACGACTTTTTCAACGCACTTCAACGGCCGCCATTTTGTTGAAAAAAAATTAAAAAAATATTTTTGAATACTTCATGGATACACCTAAAATTGTTTCGATTGATTTTATTAAAAACTGCCTCTTGAAAAATGAATTTCAAAAATGATTTTTTTCACTTGATATTGTTCTTTCCTTGTATTCTCCCATACGCGGGGTAACGATCTGTGATGATGTTGTTTTTGAGAAGGAAATAATTTCTCATCACCACGAGGCTCTAGGAGTAGACAGCATTTTTTTGCTAGAACAAAGTTGTGAAGAGAAAGTATTGATAGTTCCGTTAGCTCACGGCAGGCTGTGAAAATTGAATAGAAGTAGGGTGGATGTACCAATTATGGCTATAGTTTGTCGCTTCCAGTCATATATTTGTCATCGTTGTACGCATGTTTTCGTGATACTACATATACTTTACTAAAAACTGAGGCTTAATGTCTTATTGTTAAAATAAACTTATCAAATTTCACGAATTAATGAACCTAACTAAATTATAATATAAATAAATATGCTTATTCCGGGTTCCTATTAAGGCCATATGGTTCCTTTGTTCGTCATACATGTGTTCCTATTATGGTTATAGTGAAATAGACTGTTGAGAATTGCTTTATTGAATGGTAAATAAGAATTATATATTAATTTATTATTAATTTATTTACTATTGTGACACAGATAAACAGACGTGATTTATTGAACATTTCAAAAACTATAATTTGGTGTTAGTTGGCGATATTGAGCAAACGACAAGCAAGAACAAAAAAGTTGCGAGCGCCACCATTGTTGATTAACAAAATCGGGCACCATTGTTGATTAACAAAATATCGGAAAATTATTCAATGTACACAATAATACGTTATGATTGAAGACTCTTGTAAGGAAACATTGGAAGGCTATCAAATTTTGAAGAGAATGTAGATGAGCTTATTAATTAAGGGATCGATTTATTCATTCTCATAAAAATAAACAAATCTTCTGTTTTGCATCATATTATTAATTCATCATATATTTTATTAGGTTTTTTAAGTATAATGAGTACATCGATGGCTTATTTCAGAAAAAAAGGATTATTTCTTGGTTTTCCGATTAAAGTTATTCTGTTTTTGTTTTTTTTTCGCTCACGTTCCTCCATTCTAGCCTCTTTTGCGTCCTCTTTTTTAACTTTATGTCTTTTCGTTCAAAAGCTTTCCTTTTCTTTGTCTGTTCAATTTCCATTTTCTCTGCTTCATTCTTCTGAATCGCTTCAAGACGTTCCCCGGCTGTGAGAACGGGTGTATACTGCATTGAATAATTCCGATGTTTTGGATTGCGTCGAGGTGTTGGTGGAAGCTTCAATATCTCCGATAGCCTACGCTTAGAAGTGACACAACGTGTAGAATCTTTTTGAATATTGCCTAGATCCGCGCAGGTTTTTGTTGTATCTGAGTAATAAATTAAATTATTGCATAATATGATATTCTTCTAATGAAAACCGTGTTTACCTTCAGCGTTCATTTGCAAGCAAGTTTCAGCGTCTGATGTTTCTGTAACAGTTGGTTCGTCTTGGTCATCCATGGGAATATCTTCGGTAAGATAAAATAGTACTTTTAAAAATAAATTTTGGATTATTTTTATATTGCTATTGAATACCATGGCCACCGTCTTATGATTGCTCCACAATCGTATGTTCCACTGATTGCGTTGTGGAATCTATTGTAAACTCAGGTACATGCGTGACATGTATGTCTTCTTCATTGGGCTCTGCTCATATTTCAATTAAAATAGGTTCATCATTTATAGTTTGACATTCGGTGAAATCAGCGTCTGCAGATTTTGACGGTGGAAAACGAGGATTTTCATGCAACTCAATATCATGCGACTCGTCATAATCAAGCTGTACCGAGGGCGGGTTATAATTTCTTTTTGATGCATTTTACGTAAGGCCGGACAAACTCTCGATAGAAAAAAACGAATCACACGTTCTTCACGTGTGAGCTTGTTCACATCACCTTCAATCTTTGCCATAGTATCGTAGCCAATCAAGTCGTCATATGCTTCTATCATTTTATCAATGTGGATGCTCACATACTCTGATGATTGCTCTGAAAATTCATTTAAAACTGGCAATTGTTCCGGTGTTGTCATATGATATGTAGCAGATCCTGATTCTGATGGGACTGGTTCGTGCGTTGGTTCTAGAACAGTTGGCAAAACAGGTTCTTAAAGAGAGCTAGAAGGTAATTCATTGGTCGATGACGAAGATACTTTTGCGATGCACTTAGTGTAATCAACTGCATTTGCATCAAACGGTTGCAGCCCACACACTCGAAAGCCATTCTGGATCGTACTGCTTTTAATTGCCCTTGAAACGGTTGTACTCAGCACTCCACCGAAGTGTCGCAATGTAAGAAACTCGCCCTGGTGTTCCATTCTCCATTCGTCAACAACCTTTCTCTATTCATTTTTCAGCGGTCTGAAGACGGCAACATCAGCCGGCTGCGTGATATGCGTCGTATTCGGATAGAGCGAAATAAGCACGATTCCCAAGGTTTGGCACAAATGTGCTACTTCCACCGCTTTATGCGATGAATGACCATCGACAAAATAAATTATGGGAAATGTCGCACCTTGTTTCACGAGAAACGGATGGAAAATTTTAAGGATGTAATCGCGGAAGCTGTGCGTGTCCATCCACCCACGTTCACTCTGACCCAAACCCCAATCCACCGGGAAACCCTGTGCCACTTCTTTTCGGATGCGTTTTCCCGGGACAATGACATGCGGACTTACGACAACTCCAAATGCTCCGAAAGAAAATATCACGGTGACATTTTGTTTCCCACCCGCCTGTTCAATTTCAGTGAGCCAGTGCATGCAATTACCTCCTTCGTACTAGGGTGAAGGTAAAACGATGTTTCATCACCGTTGTAAACACGTTTTGGATCATCCAGCACGTCAAGAAGATTGTTCTTCATCAACCAGCTGGCCACTGTCTCGAACCAACCTCGAAGGTCAGTTTCGGTAACTCTCCCGCTTGCCGTTGTTACTTTCCCCGGTGTTCGTAGGGAATATCCTGGGTTACGCCGCATGAAACCTTTGAACCATTTTCGTCCTACATCATAGAAAGTTCATTATTTCAGAGTTCTTTGATCTTATTATACAAAAATACCTGGCTGATTGTTTTTAAACGGGTTTTGGCGTGAGTTTTCCGTTAGAAATTCGTTAACTTTGTACATTAACGCTTCACGCGTAACAGGAAAGCCGCGGTCGTGCATCCCACCAAGCCAATCGACCATCTGCTATTCTTCTGGCGTTAACACTGAGTGCGGTCCAGGTTTGGTTTTTTGTTGCCACTTGCCGCTAAGCCCGTACCGGATGGTGGAAATCGGTATCCCGAACGCCTTACATCCTGCATAAATTGATTTGCCGCCCTTTATAGTTTGGAGGCATGATTCGATAGCCTCTTCAGTGTACGGTGTTGATAACGAAGTTTTCGGCATTCTACAAGTTAGGAAAGAGATTATTATGTTTTAACCCCAGAAAATTCAATAGTTATTATTACCTGAGATTTAAAAGCTCGAATAACAGCAGAAATCACGTGAAATCAACTGAAAACTGAAAAACCGCCGATGACAACATTGCACTATGGCTAAAATGAACGGTTTGCTGCGTGTAGTTTCGCCTGTAGCGATAATTGGTACACCGAAGTAAAAATGTTCCAATTAGAGTCATACTTATAAATCATATTTTTTGTAAAAACAAAACGTTTTGAGGTAATATCATGAGAATTCAACATGTCCACGACTACTTTGCATAAAAAAAATGTTACAACATTTTTAATCTACAGTAACAAATCAAAACTTTAGCTGACCGTTTCTTAGCAATTTGTTAACAAAAACTTGTTACGCATGTAGGTGCATATTTCCAAGCATGTTTTGAAAAGATATTAATGCAATTATATATTTTCTTCAGTAATTAACGTGTAATTAACATCAGAGAATACATAGTGTCCTATATCTGATTGATTATACGAATATTATTCGAAAAAAAATCGTAAAATGCCTTTACTATAGCCATAACTGGTACTATAGCTATAGTTGGTACATCTACCCTAGTTTGAAATTCAGCGGAGGGCATTGTGAGGTAGTATTCCGAAACAGGAAACACAGACTTTTGCCAAGCATCCCCATGCGGGGTAGGTCAAGGCGTGATCGAATACACCACCTCGACTGACCCATAATGCCCGATTCGTGGCTGCTCCTCTCCAATCCTTTGGGCACCTTGTACCCCCTAGTTCTTGCTCCACCTGGTCTGACTATCTTAGTCGTTGCGCCCCAGATCGTCTTGTACCAAACGAATTCCCGTCGAACACCATTTTTGCCCGGCATTCTCGCAACATGTCCTGCCCAGCGTATCCTTTCAGCTTTTGCCATCATATGAATACTGGGTTCGCCGGCGAGTTGCGCGAGCTCATGGTTTATCCTTCGCCTCATGAGTCTGTCCTCCTGTACTCCACCAAAGATGGTTCTTAACTCCCGTCGCTCAAAAACTTCGAGTGCTCGCAGGTCCTCTTCAAGCATTGTCCACGTCTCATGCCCGTAGAGAACAACCGGTCTTATTAGCGTTTTGTACAGGATGCGCTTCGTACGGGAGCTAAGTCTGTTTGACCGTAGTTGCTTGTGGAGCCTATAGTAGACACGACTCCCACTGATAATCCACCTATGGATCTCACGGCAGTTATCGTTGTCCGCAGTAAGCAGTGAGCCGAAATAGACAAATTCATCGACTACCTCGAACTCATCGCCGTCGATCGTTACACTGCGGCCCAGTCGGGTCCTGTCGTGCTCGGTTCCGCATGCCAGCATGTAGGGTAGGCAACGGCTTAAGCACCCCAAGACCCTATTCCAAGCACGGTGTAAACGTTATCCTACAACGCTCATTTTTTGCAGTATAGTGGTCCATTTAGTGAAGCACCATACTGCAAAAAATGAGCGATGTAGGTTAACGTTTATCCCGTGCTTGGAATAGGGTCTTGGGGTGCTTAAGCCGTTCACTACCCTACTTCGTCTTGGACGTATTTATCTTCAACCCAATCTTCTCTGCTACGCGCTTTAGTCTGATGTACCGCCTCAAATGTTCTGCCGACAATATCCACGTCATCGGCAAAGCAGATAAATTGACCGGATCTGTTGAAAATCGGGCCTCGTATGTTAAACGCCGCTCGTCGCATAACACCTTCAAGAGCAATGTTGAACTGGAGGCAAGAGAGACCATCACCTTGACGAAGCCCCCTGCAGAATCTGAATGAACCCGACAATCCACCCGATATCCTCACACAGCACTGAGTTCCATCCGTCGTAGCCTTGATAAGTCGGGTCAGCTTCCCCGGAAAGCTGTTCTCGTCCATGATCTTCCATAGTTCATATCGGTTAATTGTATCATATGCGGCTTTGAAGACGATGAATAGATGATGCGTTGGGACTCTATAGTCACGGCACTTTTGTAGAATCTGCCGCAAAGTGAAGATTTGGTCCGTTGTAGACCGTCCTTCGATTAAGCCGGCCTTATAACTGCTAGTTGCGGCAGTCGCCATCTTGATAAGTTCTGCTCCGATTCCATCCCTTCCAACCGATTTGTTGTTCTTCAGCTGCTTGATGGCATCCTTACCCAAGTAGCACACCACGATCATAATTAGTTGCAGCAACTTGATTATGACTCACAAAGGCACAATTATGTTTTCTCAACTTAATGACAACATGTGTGCTACTAGGGTAACTTCACCTATCGTCGGAGCTGGCACATCTCCGTCACTTACTGCATCGACTACGTCTCTCCCATCGCTGTGTTGGTCCTCTTCCTGTACTCCATTCAGATGTTCATCGAAGTGCTGCTTCTACCTTTCGGTCACCTCACGATCGTCCGTCAGGATTCTCCCATCCATATCCCGACGAATTTCGGCTTGCGGCACGAAGCCTCTGCGGGATGCGTTGAGTTTCTGGTAGAACTTTCGCGTTTCATGTGAGCAGTGCAGCTGTTCTAGCTCCTCACACTCCTCCTCTTCCTGGCAGCGCTTTTTCTCCCGGAAGAGTTGGGTCTGCTGTCACCGCTTCTGTCTGTATCGTTCCACACTATGACGGGTAGACGGACGCAGCATAAGTGCCCGCGCTGCGTTCTTCTCATTCAACACCTGCTGACATTCTTCTTCGAACCACTCGTTCTGTCGGCTTCGTTCCACTTAACCTGAGACGTTCTCCGCTACGCTGCTGATAGCTGTTTTCTCGGTGTTCCAACAGTCCTCGAGAGATTGTACTGTGGCGGTCTCCGGTACCAAAACTTCTTCACTACGGAGAGTTTTGGGCGCATCTTAACCATCACTAGGCAGTGGTCCGAGTCGATGTTAGCGCTTCGGTAGGTTCTGACGTCGGTGATGTCTGAGAAGTGCCGGCCTCTATCAAAACGTTGTCGATTTATAATTCCGCTTGATTCGGTGACCTCCAGGTGTACCGATGTGGGAGGCTGTGCTGGAAGAAGGTACTGCGTACGGCCATGTTTTTGGAAGCGGCGAAGTCGATAAGTCGAAGGCCATTTTCGTTGGTCAGCTGGTGTGCGCTGAACTTTCCAATCACCGGTATAAACTCCTCCTCCTGGCCAACTTGAGCGTTGAAATCCCCGATGATGATTTTGATATCATGGTTTGGGCAGCGGTCGTATTCACGCTCCAGCTGCGCGTAGAATTCATCTTTGTCGTCATCGGTACTTCCGAGGTGAGGGCTATGCACATTAATGATGCTGATGTTGAAGAACCGGCCCTTTATCCTCAACCTGGACATTCAGGGGTTGATCGGCCACCATCCGATCACCCGCTTCTGCATCTCACCCATCACGATGAAAGCTGTTCCCAGTTCGTGTGTATTGCCGCAGCTCTGGTAGATGGTATGACCATCCTGAAACGTACGCACCGTGGATCCATTCCAGCACACCTCTTGCAGCGCTACGATGTCGAACTTGCCGATTGTTTCGGCTCGAATTTTTTCATTTTGAATTATTCGTTGCTCGCAGGAGGACCATCGTGATGCTGCTGTTAAACATTCCCAAGCCCCACCAGAATTTTCGGCTGTTGTACTTAGAGTCCTGGGCGCACTAACAAGACGGTGACTTAGCGGCTCCTAACATGGAGAACATACGCTGTTTTGAGCCACCCCTAACATGGAGAACAGACGATCAAATGGGTGAAGGCTTGGACTTTTACCCTTATTTTTAAAAAGCGGGCTGGCTTGCTTTTGTCAGGGCTGCATTCGGATATTTGTGGGTTTTCGGAAGAAACTCGACAGAGTCCAACAACTGCTCAGTCCCCCCACATCCTAAACAGTTCCCGCTGCTCGTCCGGGGCTACTTATTGGTGTATTCAGTAGCTGTCCATCAAATGCATCTGATGGAACTCCACCGTCCATGACCAGTGGACCCGCCGGGTTGCTTGCAGCTCAGCTTACAGTCTTCACCTACTCTACGGTCTTCCCGGGAAATCATGCAAGTAAAATTTCCGGGTCTGCGATGCAACACGCTGTTTTAATTCAGAATTAAGAAAGACGATCATATCGCTTTCTGATCCAGTTTTAAACTATAAGTTCGGATTTTCAGCATGTTCTTTAAAGTTCATCCGAAAACTAATATTTTCCATACAGAAAAAAAAAGTTTATTTTAACACGCGCGTAAAATTTTACCTCGTATAATTCCAAGCCAAAGGAGGTGCAAACAACGAAATTGTTCGCAATCTTTCATGCGCCAAACATAAATGTTTGCAATCTTTTATACAACAGGCTAGCTTCAGGCATTATCGGGTTTATATTTACATGAAATATCCTAATGTTTTCTTTCAAACCCTGCATTCCCTTTATGTGCATTTGATAACGCAGAAAATCCATTTCTTTTTGTCTGTGCAGTCATATTATTCATGGATTTAAACCTCGCATGTTAAATTCTGTAGCGCTTCACCAAATTGTCCACAGCTATGTGTCCTAAACTTTAATTCTCGCATAATTTCCAATGCACGACATTTTTGAAACAAAAAACTTTAGCGTTTACTTGCACGGAAATGAAACAGATGAATTTCAACAGTCGCTTAAAATTTCTCCTCATTCAATCGTGAGTAGAGGGTCTTGTTTCCCGGATTTGAAAAAATCCCGGGATTCGGGATTTATTTTTTCTCTATCCCGGGATGTCCCGGGATCCCGGGAAGAAAAATAAAAAAAAAACTAACAAATTTAAATTTCATGTATTTATTGAATTCATTTTAATGGAAATAACATACTGATGGGGATCAGTATTTGCACCACTCACCGTCGTTCTCTCCGAAATCTATAACTTATAGTATGACGAGAAGAGCAAATGTGTGAAATAGGCGGTGCATGCTAAAAATAAACCCAAGAGCGGGAGATAATTTATCACCCGTGGTAGGCAGTATTGGGAGAGGGACAAATCGCTAGAACTAGAAACAAGCAATAGGTAGTATAAGAGCCCGATCGGTTGCATAACCTTTTGTCAGTCAAGGGGTTTTCCCCCCTTGCTTATCCTGTAGTAGTATGACAAAGGGTTATGTGCCTGATCGGATACTGCCGATCAAATGCCCTCCGCTCGTTTTCAAACTTACATGTTGCAATTTTTCAAAGCCTGCCGTTACTCTATACGGATCTATCAATACACTTTCTCTTCATGTCTATTCGTTCTAGCAATAAAATGACTGCCCCACTCCTAACGCCTTCGCATGGAGATGAGAAACTATCTGCTGCTGCCAAACTTCAACAAAGATCGTTACTTCCACGCTGGGAAGAATACAAAAAATAACAATCAAAGTGTGGAAATATGTGTTTCAGGTTGATTAACAAATGAATCATTACTTGTCTTCACGTTTGAAATATAACTTCAAAAATGTTAGTTCGTTGATGCTTAAATCCGACAATGAGGACCTCTTCTTAGTGCACACACAGAAACAAAAGCGTTCACAAAAATGAAAATGGACCGTGAACTAGTTCACGTTTTCATGATTTTTGCCCAAAAACGTGAACTAGTTCCCGATTACGTGATTCAGTTCACGGAGTATTTTTGCTTGTTCTCGAATTCATGATTGCAGTTCACAGATCTGGGCACGATTTTTTTTCCGTGCATATTGCCAGAATCAGAGAAAACCCGCTCGCTGTCAACTGAAGTGTGTTTGATAGACTTCAAAGCCATAAACACCTTCTCAAAACTCGGTGTAAGTTCTCCAGTTACCTCAAACAGAGCAAGTTCTTTTTTGACGACATTATCCAAGCTGGGTGGCTCCCGTTGTTGGGCACTGGGCGTATCAGCCTGTTTCTGGATCATAGTTTCCAGTTCTTCTTTAAGAGATTTCCATCAGATTCAACTGTTGAGGCGTCGATCGGAACGAAATTCGATGGAGAATTGTAAAGCCGTCCGCACTCTTCTTTGACAAACTTAATCAGCTGGTCACGGGGAGCGATCAGTAGTTCAGCAGAATTCTGGGATGAAATTCTACCACTCTGAAGACACCTCATAAGTGAGACAAGCTTGACGTTTCGGCGCTCATTTGCCCGTTTCAAAACTGCCGCGTGCAATTTCGAAGCGAGGGGATTTTCCTGGCTATTAAGTTTAGACAGCAGAAACTCTACACAGATAAAAAGAAACACTGAATTTTCTGCGTTAACTAATGCACATAAAGGGAATGCTATATTTGGCAGAACATAATGGGATATTTCATGTAAATTTAAGCCAGAAAACGCCTAAATCTAGCCTGTTGTATAAAAGATTGCAAGCAATATCGTTGTTTACGCTTCTTAGGCTTGAAATTACACGAGGGAAAATTTTACGCGCTTGTTAAAATTAATTATTTTTTTCTGTGTAGGCTAGCCTCAGCAGTTAACAGTGTTGTGTCACGACGCCCCAGTGCTTCCGATACCAACCTAACAGGCTCGAGTGCGTCAAATAAAGATTTCACCAAATCCAGCTCATTTTTGGTGATGAACATACACAGATTAAAAGAAACACTGAATTTTCTGCGTTATCTAATGCACATAAAGGGAATGCTAGATTTGGCAGAAAATAATGTAATATTTCATGTAAATTTAAGCCAGATAACGCCTGAATCGAGCCTGTTGTATGAAAGATTGCAAACAATATCGTTGTTTACGCTTCTTTGACTTGGAATTACACGAGGGAAAATTTTACGCGCTTGTTAAAATTAATTATTTTTTTCTTTATCCCCACCGAGTTCTGTGAGCGTCCTGTTGACTGTCTTGAGTACATATAGCTTTCTCACTGTACTCAGTCCTCTTACGCAGTCGCAGTAGGAGTCAGGCAAAATGATTGACGCCACAATTTAATACACTCCTATAAATGACCGTTGGCTTACTTCCACACACCTTTATCATTTCACACTTGTCGCTATAGCGACGGCTATCACATCTGTTCTTTCCAACATTCTACCTACTCCCTCCCGCTTCGAGTAGACATATGACCGAAATAGCCATCAAACAATTCAAAACCAAAACTCAAATTAAACTTTTGTTTATCAATCCTATTACCTAATCAAGAAACGCTATTTGATCAACTTCACTCCTAAGTGGTCATCTTCCTCCGAGTTGACAGTACTTACTTAAATCTGCAATATGATGAGTTATTGCGAATCGAGGACGTCCTTAAATCGATGATAATGCACTGTAAAATATTCCAAATATTCCGAAACTGATGCTTACGCATGAATTGTTTTGTTTGTCTAACTACGTTCAAATTATTGTTTACAAACACTGTTGCGCTTTTTTTTTAGCTCAACCATGAGTTGTTCTTTATCAACAGTGAGCAACCCAGGGATGCCAAATATTATTTTCAAATATCTGTGATAAAAATTTGAAATGGCTGGGAATTTCTATTAAAGTCTATTATTTTTTTTATACAAAATTAGACTTCTTTCAACGAAAAGACGTAATAAGAGAGCGAGTTAAGTCATTTTCGCATCTTTTTCTTGGATTGTATGGACTTGGATAGTATGGACTTGGATTGTATATTTCCTCCTGAACTTCAGACAAAATTTCTCATGAACTTCATGGCAATCAATTTTCTTCGACATTCACATTTAAGAACCCAACCTTACCCTCTAGATACACTAGGTTACTTTTTTTTTCACTTTCACTTTTTTTAAACACTATTTTTTTTAAGTTTTTTGAGCGTATAAGTAGAACGATTGTGATTGGGAAACTTGAAGAATTTAAAAATAAACACTTCATTTGATCACTTTTTAAAAATAAAAAAATAAAGCATTGAAACACTTTTTCAAATTTTCGCTAGTAAACGCGAGCAAATTCCTTTGAATTCTACTACGAGCTTATCTTTTGACAGACTATTTCGTCTGCTACTTACAGACTTCTTCAGTGTCGAGTGCTCGACTTTTAGTTTTTTTTCCTGAACATAGTTACTTTCTAAACTTCTGATAAGTCCCATCCTTCACTACGAGGGAAATTTCTGCCAAACTTTGGGAAAGTACTCTCCAGAATTTCTTGGAAAATCTTATTGAAGTTTCTTCCTAAACTTATGAGAAGTTCTTTTCTGAACTTTTGAGAGGAGTATTCTCCTGAACTTCGGAGATTTTTGTCCCTGAATTTCTGAGAAGTTCCTGCTTGAACTACTTGAAAGCCCCCAATACTTCTTCCTTGAACTACTAGATAGCTCCCCCAAAGTTTCTTCCTGATTTATCAAAAGTATCTACCTGACCTTCTAGGATTTTCTGAACTTTGAGAAGTTCTTATTCTGAAATGCAGGAATGCTCGATTCGAACCTTTAGGGAAGCTCTCTAGAACTTCTGGGTAGTTCCAATTAAACTTTTGGTCTCTTCGAAACTTCTGAAAAGATTTCTTGTGCACTTCTGAGGAGTTCTTTACTGAATTTTTGGTAAAATTATTTCTTTATCCTACAGGTAGTGCCCTCTCTGGAAAGTTTCTTTCTGAAATTCGGGGGAGTTTTTTCTTGAGCTTATTCTTTCCAAACTTCTGATTGATCTCATCGGGAACTGCGAGACATTTTAATTGAAAATTTGGGAAAGCCGTCTCCATAACTTCTAGGAAAAATCCCTTAAAATTGTTCTTGAAGTTTCTTCCTGGACTTCTGAACTTTTGGGAAGTTTTCTCCAGAACTTTGAGGAAGTTTGTTCCGGAACTATTGGGAAATTCGAGCTCAAATTAGAAAGACGTACCCCCAATGCTCCTGTAAAGATTCATTATGTTCTCTCTAAAGAATTTTGAGAAATCTTTATTCTGAAATTTTCTCTTCTGAGCTTTGCTTAATCTGCCTAGCACTTCCAAAGGATTTTTTTTCCTGATATTTTGATATATTATAGGTAGTTCCCTTGCAGGTTAGCTCCCGTCTAAAAATTGGGGTATTTTTTTTGGGAACTTCAATTTTGAATTTCTGGGAATAACTCTTAAACCTCTGAAAAGTTCCTAACTTCAAAGAAGTCCTCTTGCCTCCACTTCATCCTGAAGCTCTGATAAGCCCTCTCCTGATTCTTGGGGAAGTTCTGTCCTGAAGTTCCAGTAAGTATGATCTTGAACTTCGGTAATGTTCAGTTCTGAACTTTTGAAGGTTCTTCTTGCTTGAACTGCTTGGTCCCAATACTTCTGAGAAGTTTCTACCTGACCATCGGAGAAGTTTTTTTTTTTCGAGGAAGTCTCTTCCTCGGGAATTATCTTCCTGAAGCTCTGGTAAGTCGTCTTCTAAACTTTCCAGGATGTTCCCTAAATTGTGAGTCTTTCCTTTCTATTCTTCTAGGAATCTAGGACTAATTCAGGGATATATTTCTAAATCCCTAGTACAAATGTACTGAAATTATGCATTTAGTAGTACTTTGGAATATTCATAGTTTTTATTTCAATAGCTCAGAACTTTTTCTGTTGTTCTGTCTCCCGAGTAGCAACCAACTGGGCTTTAGAACAACAAACTCAGCAACCCTTTTTTACGGTAAATTTCTTGATTTTCGTTGTGACTTAATGGCAAAGGACCAATATTACCAACGCTTTGACAATAATTTTTCACATGGGATTGAACACTATAATAAGTAGGGACTTCATGTTACCTCGGAGAGGGCCTATACGATACTTATCTCCCGGCCCATTGTGTCTCCAAGTGGGCCACCGCTTTCGTTTCTTCATAGACTTCTACTTTAAATGATACCTACGATATTTAAAAAAAAATTCAACAAAGCTTCTTACTGTATCTACAAAACTGATCTGAACAGTTTATACGTTTTAAATCCGAAGTTCAGAGAAAACCTTTATATGGAATTTAAAAAATATTTCAAATGTCTGTAAAAGTCTGCAACATAAATAAAATGTCTACTAAATGTCTGCATCGTTCGAAAAGTCTGCAACAAAAATGAAAAGTCTGCAAATTTACAGACATGTCTGTGAATATGGCATCCCTGGAGCAACCGATGCTATGCAGTGATGCTCGTGAGAAATTATACAACCGAATGTCACCCGAAGCAAGATCGGCCCACCTACGATTGGTTGTACAGGCTAGCCTGTTGCATATATAGTCACTAAATTCATAGTCTGGCGGATACAACGACGGGAGCCAATTTGAACTGTCAGTTGGCGGAGCCTATCGAGCATATCTCGAGTAATTCATGTTAAGCGCCTAAAAGCCATTTGTAAACAATGACTTTAAACGTTGATTTCTCACGAATAACGAGAATCCCACTATATCCTGCTACTCCATATGGTAGAACTAACATTCTTCTACCAAATGCTGCTTTCATTTTACGAGAGTGATTTATGATTCAAGAGAAATCGATATTTAAAGTCATTGTTTACAAATAGCTTTTAGACCTTTAACATGAATTACTTGAGACATGCTCGATTCGCTCCGCCAAGTGACAGTTCAAATTGGTTCCGTCGTTGTATCCGCCAGACTATGATTCTAGTGACTATATTTGCATAGACTTTCGAACAGAGCAAAAGAAGTAACAAACAATGATAGCAAAAGCAAAATGCCGAGGGGCTGAAAAATCGGTTCAATTATGAAGACTATAAATAAATTTTATCTTTGGAATGGAATTATTCTGTTTTGGCCATATATTTTACACTTTTTGACAGTTACATTTTAACCAACTTAATAGTTTTGTTAAGTAAGGTCTCATTTGACAGTACAAAAATTGTTGGATTTTTAAGCTTCGGGAAATCCCGGAATTCACGTGAATAATCCCGGGATCCGGGTTGCTACGCATTCCGGGATAACCCGGGATTTCAGAACAAGACCCTCTAATCGTGAGCCTTAGTCAGCATAAACAACCAAATTGTTTGCAATCTTTCATACAACAGGCCTGATGGTTCTTTCTAACTGTGAACGAACGATGACAGTTTAACGCACAGTGTGCTGTGAATAACGCATATAAACCATCACAAATACGTAGGTAATACGGCTATGTAAATATATTCTTATAATTAGCAATAGTTCCATCTTAGTCCCTCGTTGAAACCTTGTTTTGGATTGCATTGTCAATCTGTGAACTGAAAGCCAAAAGCTGGAAAAATTGTTTTGCCTGATATATTGATAGAGAGATCGAAACAAGCGACATCGAAGCAGTCGAAAAAAATCGTTTTGCTGAGAAAATGAGGCTCTTTCTCCTGTCACACAACAACCGATTTACGTGCTTTCTAATTGAAGAACGCTTCTAAAATTGGTATACTAAAAATCTAATTAATTTTGTTTCAACCAAAGCTCAATTGTCAATCAAAGTAATAATCCGCGTCAACATCCACCACAACGGAGTGGCGACAAGCCCCCCTGGACTCCGCATACCCCTCGGCATTTCAATAAAAACCAACACTCATAATTAAGCTCCGGTTAGTCGAATGGTGTGTTGAAAAAAAAACAATAACTCTCCTCTGTGTACAACCCCCAGCCTTGCACACAGGAAACTGCAATAGAAAAATAATAAGCCTGATGGATGACCTGCAATAAAATCCATTGTCCAGCTGAATTGTCGTAATGGGCAAACACACCCTCGGTTAAACGGTGCCGTTCGGCTGGCAATCGACAAGAGGACATCCTCGTCCAACTAGTCCCTCGAACTGGGCTGCACCCAACAGGGCTTCCGCCGCAATCGCGATGGCAATGGTCACGAAGCGACGACAAACCTTCTGCTTTATGACAACCAGCCGGTGCCGTAGAAAAGCCCACCATCCCACCCCGCCCCGGACAAGAAAATCGTTCATTGATGGTAAATATTTTCCTCCATCAACAAATCATTAACTCCAACGACGTGGTGACACTAGTTTAGCGAGTTGGCTTCAGTGTCCGCGCCCCTCCCGAACACGGCGAGGGTGGTTTGAGTGAGATCGTTTTATGGATAACGATCCGCGCTTGACGCTCAACGTGATGGGCAAGGACACGCGTTCAAGCCATAAAACACCACCGCCAAGTTTCCATTTCCTCCACCACTAACCGACTTAGTCTGTGTCATGGTGTTGCCATTTCTCATGCGTGAAAACCGTTGCTTGGAAAACTTTCCGTAAGGAAATGAGTTGTGACCACTTCTGACATGGTGAAAGGATATGCTGTCTTCGCAAAACAAGTTAGCGAAAAGTTGACCAGAGCGCCTAACCTGTTTCCAAAGCGTCACGTCCCTGCCGAACCCACGATAAATTAGGCGCACCCTTCCATTTCGACGTTGACCCCGCCGGATGTTGGAATCAATGGAATGTTGTTTGTTTGATTTACCCGGCGGCGCGGTTGCGTCGGTCTCTCCGCGAAGCATTTCAGTCTATCATAATTGTTGGGTTAGGTCCGTGAGCTCTTCATTTTGTCGGTGGAACCATTCTTCCTTCCGCTCCTAGCGATTTCCCTGCGTTGAAATCGAGAGCGAAAGCGCCACCGACCCTTTGCTTTGGGTTATAATAACATGCCATCGAGACAGGGAAGATCTACTCACTTGTACGGCCAAATGTTTACGTAATATCATGGAAACATCACCGAAGGAACGAGGAAATATGCGCGGCAGCCGCACTCGAATAGATATTACCCTATTTCGGAACCGGCCGGCGGTCGTTTATGAGAGGAGTTGATGATGATGTTTTTGTTTTGCGCGTCAAGAGGTCACAGACCAGGAGTTCGAACGAAAAATGTGTTTGCCATAGGTCGCCGTCGTTGAGTTGTCAGGGAAATAAAAATGTACATACGTAACGCATTCGTTGGAATAGATCAACCGGAAACATTAATAGCATACCGAAGAGGGAACCCAGGCTAGACGCAAAATAAATGAGTTTGTTTTGGGACGAACGGCTGGAGGAACCAAATGTCATCGACTCCGGGCTGTAGCCGCCGCGAGGTCGGGGTTTTTAAATTGACGGAAATCGGTATTGATAAATTTATAACAATTAAAGACTGTTATTGAGGGTTCGGGTGGGTGCCCTTCTGCAGGCACCACCAGGCAGAGCCATCGACAGCAAATGGCATTAAATGAATCTCCTCCAGTTTGTCGGATCGTCGGTCGAGGAACGAAGAGAGACGGAGGGAAGAAATGAATGTTCCTGTCGCAAGCAAATGGAGATTTATGGCACAGATGAAAGTTACTGTTCGAACCTGTGCGGTTGATAATCGATATGTGCCAGTTGAGAGAATCGACGAGGTGGAACGGACTTCGCTGAAAAAGTATAGCAGTGGATGCATCGAATTTTACTTGAATTGTTATTTTTTTATAGGCGGCATTGCTGCTAGACTAACTATTACCATATTCAATCAAAAGTTAAGTTTCAAGCAGGAAAATATGCATAATTTGTACTGTAATACGGGGTAACATTGTTCTTTTTAGGTTGTATTTTCTGTGATTCCTTAGAAAATGTTCTGTGAGGAGGTCAACAATAATCTTAATGGGATTTGATCTCATAGCTAAAACATTTGACTACAACATGTGATGTAAAATGCTACAATGTCAAAAATACATGAATGGAATCCATTCGTTAGCTCAATTTTAAGTTAATGATAATGTAAAAAACTAGAGTATTGATGAAGACTTGAAAATAAAATCATTTTCCTTGAAATGAACATTAGTACACGTTGTAATAATAATAATAATAATGTTTGGGTCCCTTCTCAAGGGTGGGCGCTATGAAAGGCGATATTTATGACCGACAAATCACCTTCAACGAAATTTTCTATATTTTTCGTCAGATATAACTCGATAGCTGGCAGAATAAATGGAATAAAGGAGATTTGGGGCGATGGCTTCATTCTATCACTCCTAAGGTGTCTAAGAAATGTTGGTTTAGGGGATTGGATGTGGGTCGAGACTTCATTCGTGTGATGTCTCGCCTCATGTCCAATCATTATTCTTTGAGCGCTCATTTATATCGAGCTGGGCTGAGAAACAGCAATCTCTGTGAATTCGGACAAAGTTACCAGGACGCAGATCACGTTATTTGGTTTTGTCCTGAGCATCATGGAGTCAGATCTGAGCTTTATGATTCCCTTTGGGCTCGAGGTAGACAACCCAATGTACCGATTCGAGACATTTTGGCTGCACGCGATTTGGAGTTTATGAAACTCATTTATGTGTTTTTGACTAACATTAGCCTTAGATTGTAGTTTGATTAACTTACTTGTTTAGGTTAAATTTTTGAGGGTCATTGCGTCAGTGTGTGATTGTGGCTGTGTGTGTGAGTGAGATATTTTTTTTAATTAAAAACGTTAATTGAACGTTGTAATTGTAAAATAACAACAATTGTAATTGTAAGTTCTAGATATAAAAATACCATTGTTCTTTATGATTTGTTTAAAATTTCCTCCCCAATTTTCCCATCCTTAAAATTGTTATTCCTATTAACCTCGAGACGACCGCGAGTAATCGGTTCTATCTCCTTAACCTTAGTTTTAACTAGAAATTAGAAGAAACATTAGTATCCTCCATTTAATTCCAACTACCTTTGCTTATCTTCGACAGATACGCGTATTTCGTCAACAATGTGCAGACTTCTTCAGTGTCTCGTACTAATAACTCGACTGTTTTAAGATAACTTATATACATAAACATGAAAACTTGGCTCTGTTAAGTTGATTCGATTGAGCCTGTACAAATAAATGAATGCATAAAAAAATCACAGTGCAATTGTTTTTCAATGCCTGATCATAAATCCTCTTTCATTCATGTATATTAACTCGTTTCTTTGCTGAAGAAAATGTCGAGTTAATTGTCGTCTCGTATGCCATGGTGTAGGTTAGTAACGATTTTTTTGGTTTTCACAACAAGCTAAAATCAAGTGGAATTGAATTTACGCATTGACCTAATTTTTTTAGCAACGTATATTCATTGATGAAAATTAAAAGCCATGTTAGGAGAAACTAACGAGTTCACACAGTTCATTAGCCCTGTTTCAGGGTGAAAAAATCACGTTTCATCGATCATACCAAGGATTGAATCTCAATCTCCTTAATAGAGGTGTTGTAACGAAAACAAAATGACTGTCAACTTATTCAACTCCCTCTTCATGTTCCTATTTTGCATGTTAGGATTCTCAAACTCAAACCATAAACAAAATTATACTTTTCTCCATTTCTTTCTCTCTCTCTCTCTCTCTCTCTCTCATTTTTTAGAAATCTCAGACCTCTCCCCCCTCGTAGACTTTTCGCCATCATTTTGTTTTAAATTTTATGGATCGTAGAATTTGGTCAAACCCCACATCCCCTCCAGAAAAGTCTACGTGGTTTATGAATAGCCCCTCATTTGTTGACTTCGTGTTAAATTCAATTGATCAAACATTACAGGCTTTATTTATTAAGTCGTTTAAATTTGCAAACACAGGAAATTTTGTGTTAATTTTTATGCTTTTTTATGTGGAAGTAAAGTGAAAATCACAAAATAATTTTAACAGTGCAACAATCTTCCGATCTATGGAATCAAACAGCTATTGCAAACAGTGGTTTAATCATTATTTTTTGTTTGCAGATATTCCAAATATGCCAACAGGAGTTGAGGTTATATTTTGGAAAAATTACAAAGATCGAACTGCGCTGTGATTCTGGACCATTTTGTATGATGTTGGGAAACAAATGACAGCTAATCGAGAGTATAAGGTAGCAGAAGAAACGGCAGCCATTGTATCATTGGTTTCAGTGCGCAACCCTAGATATTTACACGTTCATATGAAGTTCAATTAGTATTTCTAGAAATTGGTGAGTGCCTCACTCGATTATTACAGCACTATGTAAACATACATTGTACCACTTGTTTGACTGAAAATCAAAATTTTTGTTAAGGTTTTTTAATGCTCATTTCATGTGCATGATTCTCAATTGAAAGTTCTACTAATTTTTGGGAGAGACGTTGTGTATATTTCAAATTGGCCGGGTTTACACCTCGTGTAACTTTCATATTTTTATTTTCTGTGCATCCTTGGCCATCCACTTTATTGGTTTAATTTGTGATTTCGCAATACGAAACCACGCATTTACGCTTGTTCAAAAGTAACGCGGTCACATCCGTGCCATTAATCAGCTTCTTCGTGCTAAACAGCTTCTTCACCTGATTCGCATCTCAAACACGCAGCACATATTTTGATAAGCCCTTGTTGGCAAGGGTTAAAACACTTCCCACGCTTTGAATGCTGGCATTGCAAAGATAAATGGCTAAATAAAAAATAAGAGCAAAGGTGTACTTAGACTATCGTTCACTGCTGCATATGACACCTTCCTTGCTCACATTTGAAATCTGTGATAGGAAAGTACTGTGCATTAAGTAAATTTAGCCTGCAAAACAAAATTATAGGACTTGACCTTTAATTTGCCTTATTTTCGATAGTTTTCAATTGTCAAAGGATAATTTTGATAGTTGAATTGATATGCAAGAAAATTCCCAATCGGGAACATCTCGAAAATCAAGCACTATAGATTTTGGACACCAAAATAAAAGCAGCAAAAAACATTGTCACATAATTCATAAAAACAGATTGTTTGTTTCAAAATAATAGAGACATATCTGCATACATTAGCAACAGTTGATTAAGATTTTAATCCTTCTTTCTGTATTTCTGTTGTACACCCACCATCCAGTTCCACACGGTATCCTCAGTTACGCCAGTCGTGACGATTTTCCATCTTCTCTTGAAATCATCGGTACCTACCATTTGCTTTCTTCTTCGTTTCGAAGAGTTTTCGCTTAACTACAGTCCAGTACTTTTCTATCGGGTGAAGTTTTGGACAGCTTGGTGGATTGACTGTTTTTAGCACATATTTGACTTCTTGTACCCTATACGGATTTCGCATAGTGAAAAGAGGCCAAATCCGGCCAAAACAGAGCTGGAGAGGTGTGGCTTCTTATAAACGGTAGCAACCGCTTTTGCAGTCATTCTTTCTCGTACGCATCCTTATTTGGTAGTCCCGGTAGAGACGAAACTTTTAGATTTTTGACCATAACTACATATGGCCTGTCTAATCAAATACTTCTTCTGGAATTTGGATACCTTTTTTGTCCGGAAATAGTCGTTAACGTCATTCCTTTGCATTGTAGTATAAGAAAACCCGACCCGGAAACTGTTTAAAGCCTCGAGCAGTGCCCTTGAATTTTCATAAAATATCCATGAGAAGTGAAAATGATTTTATCTCATTGTAATGATGATGTTTACTTTTCCGGTTTTCATGGTTACCGCTGTCATTACTATGCCAACTGAATTTTGTTTGCTGCAATGAATGAAGTCGGCTCTATGTGCGGGTCCAAAATCTGCTGTCACTGTTGTTTTGATTATCAATCGGTAAGCATGAATTTCATTTGATGAAATCTGAATATCATCTCTTGTGAAGATTTTTTATAATTAAGTGATTTTGAATCCTAATCCAATTATGGAACAACCAGGGCCATCATCATCGTCCCAGAGGAATAGATGCTAGCAATGTTGTGCAAAAATACCCTGGACTGGGCTCTTGAATTTCATTTCTGACATTTCGAAATCCGTTTTGAAAATGAACTTGTTTACATAAATGAATATCAAAGCATTTTGAAAATTGAACGTTCATTATTCTGGTTACGTTTGTTGTCATGAGTTATCATTTGATTTTCGCATGGAACTTATAGGTATTCAATGTTATGTTGCCTGAAAATCCACGCTTTTGAACCTAACGAGCATGACTTTTACCAAGACTGGCTTCGAGTACGTATGTTTTGTCGTCTGTTATGACACAAGAAAATGTTTGCAAAAAATCGAACACGACTTTCTGCAGTGAAATTTCGCTTGTTTTCACGGTTGGGCACCTTTTCTACTTTGTACGCCTTTAGTCTTTGCCTCTGCTATACTTTTTGTACGTATGATTTTGACTTCCCAACTTTGCGAGCCACATTTCGCACAGAAAGAATGATTGGGATTTTTCTCAATAATGCCTACCACCATTTGTCGGGATCATACTTTTAAATTTGAATTAAATTTTTCCACTTCCAACCTTCTGATCTACAGTCAAGCGATGGTTTGCTTACACAAAACACGGTACTTTTCTGTAAATTTAGTTTCTTCGCAAGATCACGTTCCGATAAATTTGGATTTTACTGCCGTTCATGCAAAATGCGTATGCGCACTTTCATTTGATTCGACGCCATTTCACTGAATGTAACAAGAATGTAAACATGTTGCACCACGAAATGAAGTGAAGAGTTTCAGCTGTTGTACACGTGAAACGGTTCAGTGATCCGTAAAACAATTTCAAAACAACACTGAAAGATAAGCATCCGAAATTTAACGTAAACAGGCTTTAATTATGTTATAAGGAGTGTATCGAAAATAAGCTATCCACAAACTTTCTTTCGAATTATGTTGAAACCCGATATTTTATTGATACAAAAAATTGATCCTTTACTGTACGAGGTTAAACTTGAACATAATGAGGACCGGATGAAATTTAAGTTATTCCTTCACGAATTTTCGAACTTTGGATCGAATGCTCTTTATCAAGTTCCGGACAAGTGTTGCATCGCATTTTTTGGGCGCTTGAGCCCAAATTTTTTTGAACTCCTGCATGTTCCCAGCTGCCTTACCAGTCTTTTTGGTGGATTGATATTTTTCTCAACGAAATCTATACCCTTATCTGCAAGCCAATTGAGAGTGGTTTTGACATAGTGAGCCGAGGCTAAATCCGGCCAAAACAGTGGAGGTGTACTATGCTTCTTATATAAAAGCAACAATCTCTTCTGGAGACACTCGGATCGATAGATTTCCGCATTTATAGTTCCGGTAGTGTGAAAAATGGTTGACTTCAAACCACAGGAACATATTGCTTGCCATACCAGTACCTTTCGACCGAATTTCTCCACTTGAATCGACCTGTCCGCATCGCTCACATCCTTCCCAACGACGCCAGTAAAGTATTGTGGACCTGGAAGGGTTTTTGAGTCCTCCTTTACATAGGTCTCATCGTCCATCAAAACGCATGCATCCGGACGCTGCAAAAGACGCGAATACAATTTCCGGGCCCTTGTTGCTGCTCCCTTCTTCTGTTCTGCACTTTGTTTCGAGATTTTTTGCTTCTTGTAGGTCTTCAGGTGGTTTCGCCTCTTGATACGCTGGATCGTTCCGACACTCTGTCCTGCTTTTTTGGCCAAATCACATATTGACATTGATTTGTTCTTCATGATTAGAGAAACCACTTTCTGCTCCAGTTTCGGGTTGGAAGAACCGGGTTTTCTGCCTCTTCCTGGTAGCTCATCCAAAGAATAGTGTTCCCCAAACTTATTAATGATGGTTTTAACACTCGCATGATGAATTCCAAACCGCTTCGCCAATTTTCGCATAGTTATACCCTTCTCACTTAGCCATGTGTCCAGAACCTTAATTTTCACTTCCTTTTCAATACGCGACATTTTGAAAACGCAGAATTAGAACCGCACAAACAAGTAAACAAAAGAAAGCTGACAGTCAAACGGACAGCATGCAGTGTTCAGAGCATAAAAACCATCCCAAATACATGCGTACATCGCAAATGTATGTAGATAGCTTATATTCGATACACTCCTTAAGCGATAAAAGCGTGACGGTCGCTAGTTTCAGATTTTCATTTCACACCCTACCCTTGCCGTAAGACATAGTCTACGTAAAAACGTATTTTTACCTGAATTTATGCTCTTAATGAACCTGTAAAGCTTTGACTTGATTTGGCAAGCTGCCTCTACAGCTTAGAAGTGCTACAGTGGTATGAAGATATCGCCCAAGTAGCACCGAAAATATAAATATTCAAGTTTTATTTTTCATGTGTCATGCTGTAGATCTATAACGGAGTGATTTGACTAGTTTTGTTATAAAGGTGTTTGTTTGATGCAATTCAAATCTAGATTTATTTAACCGAGCAATTGATTTGTCATACATGTAGTTGAAGTTTTTCAGTTAGGACATGTTTGCTTACAGCTGACATCTTATTTGCATAGTTATTTTGTTTCATAAATGTATCAGCATAAGCCTCCATATTTTAAGAAACAAAAATATTCGAGAAAGGTCAAACGTCAACAAAACTAGTCAGGTATGTTTGATTAGCCCCGTATTGGACGCAAAATACAGGGTTTGAGCTTTACTTTAGACAAATATAGATCAAAAATGTCTTTATGTCATATACTCGTTTGCCACTAAACCAAGTTCAGTTATGCTAATGATGACTAAGTTGCAATTATGTTGATGACGTTTCATAAAAACAAGAGCCCATACCGACGACGCATTGAGCTTTTATAGTTGAAGTTGTACGGAAGTTTGGTTTTCGCCATGTTGCCATTTCCGAAAGGCTGTTAACGTCATCCGACGGTTGTCGGAGTCGGTCGACCTATCACTGCTCGAGGGGTCGATGATGGATTTGATGCGTTGGTTGACGTATAGATGACGCTGTGCTGTGGCAAGTTGATATCTCAGATGTGCATTCGTGCCAAATTTAGTTGATGCACGAACAGAACCTTTTTGCTTGCCGACATGTATCCGTGGCATCCCAGTTGGATTCTATCATGGACATTTCCCAGGTTTTATGAGTTATCCTCCACGTACACTCAGAGACACCATAAAGAGGTTCAGGACCGACGATTCTCGAAGCAGAGCCTTGTCTTGCTAGTCTATCAGCGTTTTCATTTCCTTCAATTCCACAACGACCGGGCACCCAAGATAATATAACCTCGTTCCTACTAGACGGTTGTTTCAGCGAAAGAATGCATTCCCACACTAGCTGCGATTGGCACGTGAATGATTTCAGCGCATTTTACGCTGCTTGACTGTCCGAAAATATACAGATCTTTGCAAACCTATCATTCCTTTTGATGCATAAATTGACACATTCTATTATGGCTTGCATCTCTGCTTGAAGTAATACAGTAGGACTTCGATCCATAGGTATGTCCTTGGTGATGCCAGGGCCAAAAATCCCGGCTCCGGTATTCTCCCCCATCTTGGAACTCTTCGTATAAAAAACAATAGCTCCTGGATGTGTGCTAGGCCCACCAAACTCCTATACATAGCGGCTTGGTTTAACCAGTTTGAAGGGAACAACGAAGTTGGTCTTCGTTGGCATCCAATCTTCAATTGTTTTTTATATCTGAGTTCAAATTGAGGTCCTTCAGGATTTTCAGATGTCCTATCAGATCTTCATCTAGTATTCTATTGTAACGAATAAAAAGCAGAGCACTTCTCGCTGCTTGTAATTTCACATATTGATGTGAAGGCAAATTTTCACAAAATTATCAGTAATGAAAAGCACAGCTCCAAATAAAATTATTTCATGATGCTTAAGAATTTTCGCCCGTCTAACACCGCTTTCACGGTTTTGCCGCGGTTTTTGATTTTTTGAGCATACTTGTGTCAGAAATCGAACTTACTGCAACTATTGAATCCAATATATGTTTTAGGCAGGTTCTTGCTTATTCTAGCACATAACTGAGAGCAAATTTTGCTCATCATTTTATGAAAATACTGTAGACTTGAACTCAGAAGACATTTTGGTAAGAATTGTTCAATTAAACTTCTGAAAATTACAAGACAATCAACAAAGTACCATTGAACAGAGCAGGCACCAAAAGCATCATGACATTGCTTAGAGAAGATATCTTCACGCTAGTTAAATATAATATTGGATTGATTTGCCCCTTGTTTTGAGTTGGAACAATTATATTCGAATCTTTTGATCCATTTGGTGTTGCTAATTGAGCTCAAACATCATACCCCACAACCTCAAACTCTGCACAATTAGCGAAGGATCGTGCCCCCATGTTAAAGCGCTCATTATAATTATGACTGGTCCGTACAAATTACTCCAATAAACCGTGCTTCTCGCGTGCTGATTCTATGTTTCATAAATATTTACAACTTACCTTCTCTCGACGACTTCACATGCTACTAAGCACTCATGTTCTTCCTCTCTGTCTATCTCTTTCCTTCCTTTTTTTCTGTTCGACGAAAGCTAATAAAATAATCAAGTCACACTACAATGGATTCGTTCAAAAAATTACAAACTTCTCACTGTTTCGGGTGAAGCTCGTCGGCAGCAGGTGAGATAGTAGGTTGGCGTCTCACATTTCACAAACTATGACGGCACGAGGGGGCGTGTGTGCCTGCCACTGTGTGTACCTTCGCAACTATTAATAATCATGCCCAGACATTAACCTTGTAGCTAGCAGTTTTGTCTGTCTGTCGGGACAGAATTACACGTTGGAAGAAGGATAGCCTTTTAACCGCACGCTCAGTTCAAATCAACCCGACAGAGTGTCTGTTCGAGGAACAACCAAAACCCAGTCCAAGAACACAACAGACAGTCTAAATGTGAAAGCGCGTTGTAGTTGTGTACGGTAATATACGCAGATGAGCCTCATAAAATTTCATAAAAAGACGAGCCCGGCGAGACTTGTCTATGTGTATATGCACAGACACACGGGAAAACAGCGGGGAAGGAGTTGAAGGATTCGCTTCGTTTCGCCCTTGGCAAGGAGACGTGTGTTGAACGATAGGCCACGAAGCGCGTTGAAATGAGAACCCGTAATTTATAGATGGTATCATAATTCTTGCCGGAACTGGAAGGGGAAAGTTGAAGGGTCTTGTAGTGAACATTCATTGCCGTGTTTTTTCTGATGTTGTACGAGTAAGATGGAAGTGTATAGTTATGAATTTATGAAGCTACAACTTTTTGGAACCGGGTTCCTTTCAATTTTCCACAAGTACTTTGGTTTTCTTTCATACGTGCAATGTTCTTCACCAACAATCAACTGTCGTTGGCTTCAACTTCCCCTCATTAATTGATTTTGTTTCATTTCTTCATACAAACTATGTCTGCCAGCAAATGAACATTTTGAAAAGGTTCTCCTACCTTAACAATTAAAATAAATCTTTTTCAAACCTAATAGAAGCATATCCATCTCTCACCGACTGACAAAAAAAAAGAACTTTTCACTCCTTCTTCCACGCTGTACCACAATAAAGATCACCTTCTACAAATAAATTTAATTTTCTTTTAATTGCAAGACTCAGTTTCAGTTTTCCGTCCTGAGGCTCCGAGGGGAACTTTTGCTTTCGCGCTCAAATGCACTTCTTCCGGCGGGGCCAAGACGTATCGGCACTGTACAGCTTAATTCTGAACACAGTCAGAACCTCACCTTGTTCCGGGTGAAACAACCAGCCAATCTGATGCTGACTTGAAGCGAAGGGGGTTCGAAGGCGGCACGAAAAATCACAATCAAAGCGAGATAAGCGAATGAATGGAGCAAATCCAACCGACAACGACGACTAAGGAAAACACAAAACTTGTTATTGGATTTCTTTTAAAAGGAAAAGTTTTGCATTCTTCTCCCTTTTTCCAAAATGAAAAAAACGAAGACTAGTGCCTAACTACGCAACTATACTGCAGAACCAACCCGCAGTCGAACGGAGATTGGTAGAAAAGTGTGCGGATTTTGCCAAACAGAAACCGACAACTCGCAGAAAAAAAAACTTTCTTGTTGCGTTCGCTTGTTTGGCCACTCTCCGAACTATTTGCTGGGAAATTTAATTCCGAATCAGACATCAATGGCTAATAAAAGCTGACGAACGAAAATAGGAAAACCGGGCTAGTTCTCGGAATGGTTGATTGCTTTTAGTTTAAAAGAGATGCAACCGCGTTTCAATTCGAAGGGTTATTATTTTGGTAGGTTGAAATTGAATTTAGGACGTTTGGAAAAGTGGAAGGGTTCAAGAAATACTTGAGTGCACCGACTACTTTTTTGTTCAAAGAGTGTAACCCTTACTGGAGGTTGATTAATGTCTTATAAAACATTACAAAAGGGCTGAAATTTCAATTTCCGGTCTTGTGTGCACTCCCATAACGCCCATTTAATTGAACGTTAAATTTTAATATCGACTAAGTTTACATCTCACTGTACACGATAAGAATAAAAACTGAAGTCAACCACGATTTCCCACATTTACCATAAAAAATCAGTCACGTAAAGGAACCCCAAATTCGTGCACCACTACCGTAGGCTGATCTGTATTAAGCTTTTGTTACGATCAATATTGGAATCGACTCGCGTGGCAAGCGTTTGGTCCATTAAATAAAATTACGCCACGAGCCCTTCGCTTTCCATCAAAAGGTGGTAGGTGCGTTTTTTTTTTCATCAAAAGATTAGTGACTTTTTTTTACCGAATCCCATTTACTGCGATGGGTTAAAGGCATTCAGAATCAGAGTAAAAATGCAGTTATTGACAGCCAACAAAACAAAAAACCAAAATCTTCGAGGGTGGCACCTACGTGATGTATTTTTTTCTTCTCTCGGTCGACTTTTTCGGCACGTGGCCAACAAAAGCGGCATGGGATGGACTTCATCCTAATATACGGACAGTTTGCCCTTCCGGTGAGACTTTATTTGTGAGAAATCAGTAACTTTGATGACCAGAAATTAGTTTCCGGCTACAATCAGAGCAGGAAGGAGTGTGAAATTGGGGTGGTGCTGGTACTATGATTTACCTTCAAAAGAAAGAATGCTATGGGAGAAGGGAAAGGTAGGTCTTTACCTCACCTAAAATTTGAAAATGAAACGAAAAATGCGTCACGCCAAGTATAGTAATATTTGAAATGAGTTCTTGTGAAAAAGGCATGATTCTGAAAAATCATTCATTCTCCATCTTGATATAAAGCATGTGAATAACTGGCAGCACAAAGATTGTTTGAAAACATACACTGCCGTTATTAGCATAACTGTCCCATGTATATAGGGAAACCCATAGAACATGGGACAATTATGCGTAGAACGGCAGTACACTTTGATCAAAAAGCACCGGGAATTTTTAATTTCAATGAGCTGCTGTCGACCGATCCGTTGGTTTTTTTCTTTTCCTTAAGTTTACATATACATATCTATTTTTGAACGGACTTATGATATTGAAGTATGTATTTAGGTTTAGAATTAAAATTCCCACCCAAAAAGGTAGCTTAAAAGGTTTTTTTTTTACTTTTGGAGCGTTCTTTCACTCAAATGGTCAAGTTAAATTTAAATTCTCATATTCTATAGAATAATTAAATCATTAAATTGGAGGCGAACCCGGCGTAGTGGTTTACATCCATACCTACGCCAAAATCACGAGTTCGAATCTCACCCTCACAACACAAAAATGCCCAAAAGATATTTGTGTGACTTCGACGGGAGATGATGAAACAGCCCAGGGTTGAAAATCAAGGAATTAAAAAAAATCATTAAATTATAAGGGGCTACTTAAAGATGCAAAACACTGTCTAAGGTATTATAATATTTTTTTGTTAATTGGTAATTATTGATATTTCTGAAAAAGTTATCAACATGAATGGTCTCATAATATTCAAAGGCGTTAAGTTTATTCAATGTTATATAAGACAAATTGTTTGTATAGGTAGTTGCTAAAATGCTATTTAAAGATAGAGAAACAGGGGCTCTTAAGAAATGGCAGTGTAAAAGACTTATTTCAGGCCTATTCAGTCCCCCCCTTCACTTGCAAACTTTTCTCTTTTTAAATTTTGTACGGAGTGTAGAATTTGGTCAGATTTTGTCCCTTTCGACAGAAAAGTGTACGTGATTTATGAACAGCCCCTTACTTTAGTTATGCTATTGCAATGTCCTTTTGGGACCACACCTTTGCCACAATATTTCGCCAAGAAACTCGGTGTATGGCTGCTTTTTTCCAGTTTCTTGAGCGTCCTACACTTCCTAGGCCTTGTTCCACTTGGTCTTACCATCTAGCTTGTTGTGCATTGTACCGTATTGTAGAGTAAGGTGGGGCAACAGTTCGAGTGGGGTAAAAGTTCGTTTTGCAGTTTTTTATACACAGAGTACCGAAAAATTGGCAACACTGGTATGGATTGGTAGGAATTTTGACAGCTCACATTCAGATGTAAACAGTTCTTGGCTCGGTTGCGTTTTCTCAAAATAATGAGGAAAAGTTGTTTTTTCGTCCAAAAAATGTAATTTTTTAGTAAATGGTAACACAAAACTTCAGTTTTAAAAAAAGTGTTGTTGTGCCTTTAGTTGCTGGTTTCAATACCAATCAGATGCTGCGTTACAATTTTTAGTATTATTTCCCAGTTTTGCACTATTTGATGTAAAGTCCATGAATCCATAGTGGGGCAAAAGTTCGAATCAGAATAATCATGTACTTGCTTCCTTATTTACGTATAATCATACAGGGTCTACAAAAGAAAATCGGAGCGGAAGGTATGTACTTCCGATATGCTGGAAGTCGCCCAACAAAGGCTTGCCAATGGCGAATCTAAACTCGCTATTGCCAAAAGTCTCGGAATTACGGAAGCTGCATTGCGTAAAAGGCTGAAGAAGGTAAATAAATCAAACTTTTTTTTTTTTATGGTTAATCGTAGTTTAATTTATTCTGTTCCGGTTTTAGGGCTACGGAGCGCAAAAGCTTGGTCGGTTTGGATCAATCTTTACTCCAGATCAAGAAGAAGAACTAGCTGGACATAGCAAGAATCTCGATGACGCATTCTACGGATTATCGTTAATCGACCCCCGAAGAGTGGTATTCCAGTACGCCGAGGCAAATAAGGTCACACATGGATTCAATACGGAGTCTGAGATAGCTGGTAAAGAGTGGACGATCTCCTTCATGCGTAGACACAGATTGTCACTGCGAACTCCCCAGCAAACCAGTCTTGCGAGGATGATGGGTTTTAACCGGGTGCAAATGACCAAATTTTTCGACAATTTGACCGAAGTGACAACAAAGTATAGCTTCAGACCAGGTCGGATCTACAATATGGACGAAACAGGAATGTCTACAGTACCGAATATTGTCCCTAAGGTCGTCTCTACATCCGGAAAGAAAGCGGTAGGTAAAATAAGCTCGGCAGAGAGAGGAGAGCTCACCAGCAGTTTGCGCTATGAGTGCTGTGGGAAGTTATTTGCCACCGGTTCTGATCTTCAAAAGAAAACGTCAAAAGCCGGAGCTTCTCAATGGGGCACCTTCAGTAACCGAAATGTTCGTTTCTGATTCGGGATACATAAACTCGGATCTTTTCTTTCAATGGATACAGCATTTTCAGAAGCACACTAACGCAACGAAGGAGAACCCGGTCTTGCTCATTTAAGACAATCACAGCACACATCAATCGTTGGAAACTGTTCTCTACTGTCGAGAAAATGGAATTATTTTGCTGTCTATTCCCCCACACAGTAGTCACAAAGTCCAACCGTTAGATCTCTGTTTTTTTCAAGCCCTGAAAACCAAATATGCCGAAGCGTGCAATAATTGGCTTGTGTCCCATCCTGGAAGAGTTATCACGCAGTATCAAGTGGCTGAACTGTTTGGGATAGCTTACTGCAGATGTGCAACAATCGAAAAAGCGATCAATGCTTTCAGGATATGCGGCATCGTTCCAATCAATCCTGGAGTGTTTACAGATCAAGATTTTGCCCCAAGTGAAGTGACGAATATTGATCAGTCGAGCATTGAAAGTGTTGACCCGGAACCCATTACCACCAGTAGTACAGAAGCAACTGGACGTTCTTCGCCATTGGCTGTATTCGTAGAGTCATCTGCGGAATTGCCCCAAAGTTCTTCAATCCACGTGAAGAGACCAGCAAAACGAAACACCGCTTCAAAAGTCGATAACCAGCCATTCAGACTATGCCACTTCAACATATAGCTGATCCTCCTGAACTAACGAATACGAAATCGTCCGATGCTGCTTTGACATGCTCCGGTGCTTCCAACCAACATGTGGAGTGCAGCAAGGATTGCAGTGTGAAATTCAAACCGCTTTTGGTTTCCCTCCGGAACATCCTGGAATCTCTAGAGACAGTGTGCTCTGATAATTGTTCATCGACGGACGTACAATCGTGCTCTGAGCCGTCAGAACTGGTTTCCATTGCAAAAATCAGGCCCCTGCCAAAACGACTAGAGCCGCAGCAAAGACGGAAGAGAGGCCAGATATCTGAAGTTATTACCAGCACACCATTCAAGGAAAAATTGGAACTGAAAGCTATGGAGCAAGCACAAAAACTGTCAAACACATCTAAACGCAAGAAACTTTTCAACGAATCGCAGCCTACTAAGAAGAAAGCAAAGATTGAGAAACACTAAATTTGAACACGTGACTATATCAGCTGCACCATGAAAGGTCGAACTTTTGCCCCACTGGTGGGGCAAAAGTTCGTTTCGAAGGTTGTTTCGAAATATTATTTTTAACATCGTAATTTTAATTTCATTGAACTTGTACTTTTTCCGAAGAGAGATAAACAGTTGTTGAATAAATCAGTTTACTTAATTTGTTGTAACTTTATTAAACTAAGGTCGAACTTTTGCCCCACTTTACTCTACCGGCTGAATTCAAGGTAACCACCATTTTTGCGTGATTGCTGTCTGACATCTTTGAAACTTGTCCCGCCCATTGTACCTTTCCAGCTTTAGCAACTTTCTGGATACTGGGTACGTCATAGAGTTGCGCCAGCTTGTGGTTCTTTTTTCTTCTCCATACACCGTTTTTACATACACCGCTAACGATACTCATTATCACACGTCGTTCGAAATCTCCAAGTGCTTGCAGGTCCTCCTCGAGCATTGTCCCCGCATCTTGCCCGTAGGTAACTACCGATCTTATCATGGTCCTATACATGGTACACTTAGTACAGGGAAAAGTTTATCAGATCGTAGGGTCTTGTAGAGTCCATAGTAAGCATGAATTCCGGCTATTATGCGTCTCCGAGTTTCTCTGATGCGATTGTTATTAGAAGTCACCAATGATCCAAGATACACCAACTCAAACTCATCTCCGTCGATAATCACACTTCTGCCTGAGCGAGCTTTAACGCACTCGGTTCCTCCTGCCGGTAAACACTTAATCTTCTGCGTATACACCCTTCATCCAACCTTTTCTACTTCACGTTTCAGCCTGGTGTTCTGCTTAGTAATCACCTGGAACGTGCTGTCGATAATGTCCACATAGTCAGCGCGGCAAATGAATTGACAGGATTTATTGAAAATCGTGCAGTGCGTGTTAAGGAATAGCCGCTACGTAAAGGTTTGGTCTGTTGTCGATCACCCGTCCACAAAACCTGCTTGATAACTTCCCACAAATTTGCTTGCTAGCGGCGATTGACGGCGCATATCATCTGGAGAGGCACTTTGTAGGGCGCGATGATAATAGTGATTGTTCGGTAGTTATCATATTCCAAATTGTCACTCTTTTTGTATATTGGGTATACTTATAAAGGGTGTTTAAAATCCGCACACAGAAAATTTATTCTCAAAACTCGAGTTTTTGTCCGATTATCACCAAATTTCCAGGAAGTATGTTGGTTTTGGCATTATTCATTAAATTTATTTCGCCTTTATATCCGAATGTGCCAATCTTGGCCTCAACCCCAACCATAAGATTCTGCACGATCTCAGAATCTCTGTTTTTTTTTTGCATTTAAACCCATGCTTTTATCAGGTGGTTGTTGGCAAATTTGGATTTTTAATATATATTCCTGAATGGGTTTTCTTATCAACCTAATTACCTAACGTCCATGCTCCATCATAATATTTTTTTATTGTAATGTTTTCAACTCAATAAGTAAATTGAACTGAAGGCGAGTTTGAAAGAAGGGGATTAGTGGCCAACGTGGTTTTGCGCATTTGTTTGAGAAATTGTTATGCGACACAAATTTACAAATCCAAAGTTCGGCTGCCGTGTTGCATCGGTTAATGGTTTTTGTTCATGAATCTGGTCACTTTTCAAATCACAAACTACACAATAAAATAATATGGAAAATACAAGGAACGCTATATGCAAAAATTACACAATTTGAGTCGACGTAGTGGTTTGCTGCAGTATATTTATGTTCTATTGAGGGTATTCCAAATATCTGTTATGAATACTAGTACAAGTCAATCGAAATAACATAATATTACATGGCCTCCAAAAATGATATTACACACTAAAAACATATGGAAGCTACATGACACGGAATTTGAAAAAATCACACAATTTAGGTCGACGTAATGGTTTGCTACTACATCTGTATGTTCTATTAAGGATATTTTAAATATTCGTTATGAATAATAATACGAGTTAATCAAAATAACATAATATTACACGACCATCAGAAATTATATTGGTTGGTCGCCATTGTCATTTAAAATTACAAGACCATCAATGTAAATTGAAAGAGCCACTCCTTCCTTCTACGCATCATCTGCGCTTCAGTAGTATCTCAACTCTAGGCAATCATCGACGTGTGACATTTCATGCTTCCTGTGGCACTAAGCTGAAGTGCGCATTTTTAAATCGGCTATTAGTTGCACACCAGTAAGCCACTGGTTGCCAAATCTTAATCAATTCTTCAGATGTAATATGGTCATCACGCTTGAAGGCATAAACTATGATCTATTTTCTTGTAATATTATTTCCACTGAGCAAAAATGGAAAATTGGAAAAACGTACATGTAATAGCGCTTCCTGATTTTAACGCTGGGGTCTAAATAACAATCCTGTAAATTCATTTCTCTATCATTTCTTTTCGTTGGAAATTGGTTTCAAGTAAAATGTTCAACTATCGAACATTTACATCGTCTTATAATACTATATATACATCAACTTTATATGTGTCGAAATAGGGTTACAGTCCAAATTTAATTTGATTGATGTAATTTTCGATGCAACAGATTATTAAATCATAAAGGCTGCTCCATTTATGTGCATTCTTTTAGTCATAAATTTGCACGATATTTTCTTATTGTGTAATATCTTTTTATTTTTCAAAACTTTTTAATGAAGATGGCGTGAAGATGAATTGGTGTACCAGAGGCTTGACGGATGCCTGTGGAGTTGTGTACAGACGACTCGTGAGGTAGTAAGTGCTCTCAAGGACGTGGAGTAAGACAGGTAATTGTTATCCATTGTATCTATACGTCCTTTTTTAATAGGTTTGCGTCGACCATCAGTTGAATCGGTTGAATCGGCTGTGTCGATACGTTGCTCCGTAATATTTTGTTACAAGGCGTAGCGTTTTGTCTATTGTTTAGGTTGCCTATTGTTCGTTGCGCGAGGCATCAAGGGAGCATGAGAAGTCATGATTCGCCGGGTAAGATGGGTCGGTGGTGAGGTACATAATTAATTGTGATCCAAATTATTCATTCGCCATGCTCGTCGGGCCACCCTACTTTGAAATAAATAAACCACTGTCCAATTTTGTAAGTGATTCCATCGGCATCCGTACTGTTGGTGTAGATTGATCCAAGTTGGCCCCCAGGCGTTAAGATGAATTGACTTGTTTTCCTAATGAAATACCACTATCACACTCTTTGAGTGGCGCCAATAGTATCCTTACTGTTGCCAATAGCATCCTATTTAACTTGATAGCTTATCGTTAACCAAAACGAGCCCTGCTGCTACCCAATCCTGTTATCCAAAATTCCAGTGATTTCTCAGTAAAATTAAACCCATTATCGGATTTTTCGACAATTTTCAGGAAATGAAAAACTACAAATGAAATAGTATTTGCAAAATTTGTTATTAACAAATTCATCTCCCATCCCGAATGCCCACACCTTACTTTTCACTTCACCCATCAAATTTTGTACAACCGATTTTCCAAGTGTTTTTGTTTTTACTCAAATATTATGTATATCCAGCTCTGTTATAATAGTTTTGGAATGTTTGCGAAGTTCCATCTTCCTAATTACCCAAAATTTTTCCTGTGGGTGAAGTTCCAATGAATTTGGTGGGTTCATATATTTTGGCGCAAACTTGACTCCTGAATGGAGGGGAGTTAAGTTAAGGGATGGCGTAAAGTTCAGACAAAATGGCCACCAATTCAATAAACGAGAAATAACTTACCATCTTGTTTAAGGTTGCGTCGTTTTCTGTCCGGATCATTCAATTTTAAATTATCTTTGGCAAAATGCTTGGAACGAATAAATAGTGATTTATAACTCTTCTGATTGTTTGAACTACAAAACAACAAACACTTTCTTTTATGAACTTCAGCCTTTGAAAGTGCGTACAATTTGACGGAAATCTTTGGTAATACCGTAACTTTTTACAGAACACTGTTTTGCTGTAAATTGAATCATTACTTCACAAACTCAAGAGTAAAAGGGAAAAATTATTTGGAAAAAAAACAAAATGTTGTTCACATTCTTTAGGGAAACGGAATATAAATAAGGAGACTGACGTCACCACTTCGATGACCTTCGAAGGTTTTCTATGCGATACATAAATATTACCATGCGACACTAATATCACTACAAGTTTCATCATTTCACTAATACATGCAAGCTCCTTGTGCCGGACCTTATATATTCTTCTTCTTTCATATCGTTTCAAGCTTCATGGCTTGCTCTCATCTTAGTGTTCTAAATGCACTTTCACAGTTATTATTTGAGAGCTTTCGATGCCAGGTACCATTAGTATGATTGTGTGGCAAGTACAATCATACTTTATGCTCAGGGAGTCGAGAAATTTTACTTAACGAAAAATTCCTAGACCAGACCGGGAGCCACTTCCAGCATGGTGTTCCTTTTTTGTCGCGTCTCTACCGACTAAGCTAAGAGAGGACTCTCCCTCTTCCTATTATAAATGTCATTAGGCAAAAACCGGGCAGGGTTGATTGATAGGTAACATTAATTATACGTTTTCACGGGATTGAAATCAATTGTAAAAAAAATCGGGCTATCTAACAAGAGGTTGCTCCAATCGGCCTCTATTTAACAATAGTTGACATCGGATATTTAGCTATCTTATTATCCCCATCCAACTCGTTCAATTCGAGTGCTCTGGTGGTCCCTTCTATTTATCGATGCCTGATTTTTATGTATGTTAACAAGAGCATATAGGGAAGCGGTACCTATATTGAGCTCAATAAGCAGACCTCCAGTAGAAATCGGTGAATATGCACTGAATACCGAACACTGAGTACACAAGTTATTCTCAATTTATTCGTCCATTTACCGTTAATCGTTTAGCAACACACAAAACATTCGATGCTGATAATTTTCTTCCAATTTAATACGGAAAAGTTGAAACAGCTATGTACCTATATTAATAATATCACGAAAAACATAAATCCCATCTGTGTACATATGTTAATCGTACTAATTTTAATCAAGAAAAAAATACAAACAAGTTAACGCTCTTCACTACTACACCAAAAAATGAAGTAGATCATTTGACAGCACTTCACGTGTGTTAGGTAGCATGCATATAACCAAGGCAAAATGAAAGGGTTTGTTTGTTATTCTTCCATGCGCATATTGACAACAAGACTCACCATAACGTTGGGCATAAAATGCTCTATGATTGATTGAAAACGCACACTAGCGTTGATGTGTTTGCTATACAGTATGTGAGCAGTGCAACATCAAGCAATTACGTCGATTGTTAACACGGTTCAGCATAGGTACAAGCGTATTTATATTATTGTAAAAATTAATCCCATAGTTTTCTAGTATTTTATCACGTATTCGTAGATTCTAGTGTGGCTAGTGTAATAAGTGAAGTGTGATTTTTATGGTTTGTGCAATTACGTACTGAAAATGTGTGAGGATATAGTGCAATTAAAGAGAAAACTTGGCTCGATCATATTCCCTAGTACGGTTAGAACAATACGACGAATTTGTTGTTCATATGTAAGCAATTGTGTTGAAAATCTGAATGCTCATTATTTTTACGAAATTTAAGTCTCCGAAACGTTTTTGTAGCTTTGAATTATATTCAAGACCTAATTTTATTTGCCAGGATTATATATTCTTGGTTACTGCGTCCATTTATTGGAGAAATTAAACATCTTTTTACGTTTGAAGTTGGATGGCTGCAGAATGTGATGGATATATGTACTATGGTGAGAATAGGTTCCGCTTCCCTAGTCTGTTCATGTATAAATATAAAATTCATGTATATCTGACATTCATTGTTTTGTTACTGAATGTAAACATTACTTTTACATAAATATCTACAATTTTGTTGGTAGTAGGTCGTGGTAAAGTTGCAAAATAAAGCAGATTATTTCAATTTTCACCTGAAAAAGAAACAAATTGTCTTATTGGACAAGTTTTAAAACGTATTAACTTAAAACATATATAATTCCAGGCAGAAAAATGATCGTTTGAAAGCAAACTGTACTTGTATGTGGTTGGAAAGCAGTAGGGACATGGATGAGGTTGTTTTTGAAGAGCATCAGTGGTTTAAATTAATGAAATATCTTACCTCTTACAAGCTGCACAGTTGATCTGATCATGCTGCCATGTTGTAGTGCATCTTTGATGTGAAACTTATATGGATAAAACAAACAAGAAAAAGATGCAGGTTTGTCTTTTATTTTTAAATTTGCTTGGTAAGTTCTAGCGGTAATTTTGAATTTTTGGTAAACTTCAAAATATCATTATAGATAACGTTTGAGCAAAACGTGAAGAAATCAAGTTAGAAATCTTTCCTTAGAACACACTTTCAAAAAAATGATTGATTTTTCAAACATTTCAAGCTGAATGACATAAATATTGCGCATACATAACTCATATTTATGATTTCAGTTTTGATAAACTATGTTCTATGTGATATAAACTATAATTTACCCTTTCTCTTCTCACATGACAGGTAAAAATAAACACATCTAGCATAAATACTAGACTTACTACGATGCTCTCTTTAATTCGAGCACTCGACACTAAAGAAGTCTGTAAATCGCAGATAAAATACGCCTATCTGTCAAAATCAGCTTTTGTCTATTGGCACTTGAAGAAATTTTCTCACGTCTATAAGTGATTGTTTGAAAGGGTGTTTTAGTTTTTATTTTATTATTTTTAAAAAGTGAACTACTGAAGCGTTTATTTGAATTTTGAATTTTTTTTTCGTTACGTAGTGTGTCGATGTGTCGATTTTAAATTCAAGAATTTAGGCAATACTATGATTTCACCTTTTGGCACATTAATCATATATAGGTAGCTTGTTCAAAGTCTCATCGTGAAGCACAATGATTATGATTTTTTGGTAATGAAACCGTTTTAATCTTAAAATAGTACCCGAGCACCAAAATTGATGAGATATTTGATTCCATTTTAAATACAGATTTCAAACATCTTGGTAATAATTTGGTAAAAAACCAATTGATTTCACTGCGACTTTTTCAAAGTCACAAAATTCTCAGCCATAGCTCAGTGCCTCCGGTTTGGTAAAATCAAGTCAATACCAACCCCAATCACTTAAATTAGAAATACTACCTTCTCAGAATTTCCATGTCCTTTCCCATAAAATCCAACAACTTCGGCTTATGTAGAAACATATTTGTGCATAAATTAACCTTAGATATGACAATACCAGCAATGCTCATGGGTAGCGAGCTAATGTCTTCTAAATTATATAATTATGTGTTAAATTTATACCAATACCGCAAAGCACGCGAGCGAGCCTGGTTTCCGTTTGTCTTACCACATGTGCTAATGAGGTATCATTATTTTTTTCCAACGAAAAAAGTCCTAAATTTCGCTTTCTTACACGCGCGGTCACTGCAGCAGTTATCCTTCCGGAGAATCGTTGCCACCTTCAGAATATTGATTTTCCTTCTCGGCACCCGTGTGGTGTCCCTTTGGTCCCGCAAAGGACCCGGACAGCGGTCGTCTGCAAAGCCGGCGTCGAGAGGAACAGAGCTGAAATTAATGACCCTTGATGGCAGAGATCGGGCGGTACCGAAGTGGAAATTAAAAACCCGAAATGGATTCGGAAAAAAGTGCGCCGTGCGGGAATTCTCCAGAGAACAGAAGGACAGATGCGGATGGCAGTTTTCGCTTTTCTTCCTATCTTTCTGTTTCTTTTTTTTTGCATACATCATTAGAGATAATTGGCAATTGGCACTAGGCGCCAAAAACGAACGGACGCATAGGAAATGGATGACACACGTGCTGGATTGACATACTCACACTCTGGATCGGAGGGCGGAGTGCTAAATAGAGGGCCGAGTTCACGCGATTATTGCTTTGCGTTGCAAATGACGCCTCGCCATGGAGGCGATAATTAAAGAAGATTAGCTGTCCTAGAACGGTTAGGAAGAAGCTCGTTCGGAGCTGTGTTGGCACGTCAAAATGTGATATCGGCAGAGAGACAGTGGGTAATTAGAAATTGGAAAGTTTTCCGAAAACTGTACACATCAGCTGCTCGTTGCCACAACAATCCGGATCAATTTCCAGCACAAGCAACAGCACCGGTTTGAGTTTGATTGACGTGGACTAGGCGAGCGTAACGGCGAGGGATTCTGGTGGAGACTGTTTAGGATGTAGAAAATGTTGCGGTTTGTTGCTTTTTTTCGCTCTTCTGGGAAAATGCGGTTAACTTTAACACGTATTTTTAGCCGTCAACAGGCTTAATCGGCCTGGTGAAATTGTGACAGCGAAATAACAGTTTTTGTTGGTGATTGACAGATCTGTGGACCATGTTGTGGCATCCGCTGCATTTTACATTGTTATGTATTAAATGTAAATTGAGCATAAAATTATCACTTATATTTTTGTTCTGTGCAGTTTCATGATTTAATATCGCTTATTTCAACAATAGCTTTTATACGGAGCAACTCTTTCTCTATTGCAGGTTCTTTGTCCATTGTAATCTCCTTGGTAGAACCCTGCTTAAAAACAGCGGAAATTAGTCTTCTGATTTCCTCCAACCATTGCATCGCCGTTAATTCATCCCCATCGTCATTACCGTCGGCGTCGCCGTCATCGCCACAAACAAAAGGAAGGGCGCATTTGAGCGAAAGATATAAAATTCTATCTCATTTTCAAATGGACATCCATTGTGTTTTGTTCGCCTTGTTCGCCGGAAAAACGTTTTTACTCTCGTCCAAAGTAGTGCGCGCTCCGATGACTGGGAGACGGATTTTCACTTTGTGGCTTTCCAGGCGTTGATTTGCGGCAGCAAAAATGGAACTGTCAGATAAAATTAAATCTTTCCGCCAACTGTGATGCGCCGGATGACACGAAACCAGGAACCGGAAATGAGCAAGATGAATTTCATTGTGCTGAAATTCTTTGTTTTCCCCGTGGTTTGTTTGCATCAAAAATGCGGCTGCTATTTCCTGTAATCCGTAAGCGCGACATCAGGTGACAAAGAGCAGTCCTTGCTTCTTAACAATGAACAAACGATTCCATGAGTTTCAGTGATGTGTAAACAAGGTTGTTTTTTATTGAACGTGTCATACGTGTTACCAACGTAGGCTATGATCTTTCCAACCTCCTATCATTTCACAGTCCCCAGCCGCCACACCGCCGAGCAACATAAAATAATAATATACTTCCTGTCCGCGTAAGAAACGAAAAAAAGGACCTTCTACAAGCACTGAAACAGCTACACCCCGAAATTCTACAAAGCGAAAAAAGCGCAAACAATCGGCACTCGAATGGTGCAAATTATACACCTTCAACGATCCTCTCAAAAATTTATAACAACCTTCTAATCTAATATATTTTCTTCATCACCTAATGATTTTTGCTTCCCTTGTTTCCGACCCTTTAAGCAGGGCTTCCTTTTTTTTCTACCTTTCCTCAGACCTGGGACTCAAGGCGCCCTTTGATCACGTACTGACTGACCGTGGTCCGTTTCATCGTTCCCGGTTTCTTCCTTTTATTACCTGTTCTACTGCTAACAAGCGCCAAAATAAAAGTGAAAATGAAGCACGCATATATCAAAATCTGCCCCTTTCTTATCCTGGCCTTCTTGGGTTCTTACCTCATGGCACGTCTTGGCCGGTTTTTTTTTCGGGGCTGGACACAAGCTCTCCACACCACAATTATTACTTTTGTTGCCTGCATTATTTATGGCCCGTCGTTGCCTTTGTTTTGCGGCTTGCGGCTCCTTTTCGCGTGTGGCTCCACAATCGGAAGAGGTCTGCTCTGGTACTTCTTTTGCCTACACCAAAGGCAAAGAGTAATCTTTCCTTGTTGTCCAGCTGCCTAAGCCGTTGGCACAAATTTAATCAGGTGAGAGAGTTTCAAGTGGAAAAGCAAAATGGATTGCCTCGAATACATCGAAAATCAGCTTATCTAGGACCCAAATTCACTGCATCCATAATTAATCCTTGGGCAAACAACGCAACCCACCTCACGTTCCCTCAATTGAGTCATTACTTTGCTTTCAAAATGGCTAAACAATTTCACCGCGAATTAGCATTAATTTTGCTTCGTAATTTCCACACATCCGGATTTTCTCGCTCGTTACCTGCTAATGGTTGGCAACCCGAGCCCAATCCTTCAAACATCAGTCACCAGTTCCGGCGACCGACCTATTGTCGAGCAAAACTCCACACTTGAAGCCAGGAGAGAAGCTTTCAACGTACCACTCTTTCGTTTTTTTTTTTTGCAAAATAGCAGAAAAGTCGACCGCATGACGAAGAAGGAAAAAAAACCGTCGCATGTTTTCACGAAATGAAGTGATTATTACATTTCGCTTTCACAGTCACCACCGTTCAGTGACGATCCGCATCAACAACGGAAAGTCCTGCCACCCAGGGCGATCTAATATTTCAAAAAGTAATACACAACCATGGCTTTTATGCTTCCTCGGCATGCGAAATCCGAACCCGGGGACCAGGGCGGTTGTTTTTGCAATCGTTCGAGGGCCGTTTCCCCTCGATTGAGAATGGTCACAGTAGTGTTGCCCTCGGGTGACAGAGCCTAGTGCAGCGAACTGAACGAAAGGACCTAAACAACTGAAAATGACTCCAACTAATCCGAGATATTTATTTGTGGAAGCGCGCCTAGAATGACCGTTTCGGGCTGAGCAAAGGCAACTAATGGAAAGTGGAGCAACAGTTAAAAATAGGGTTAGGTTTATTGGGGGTTTTGTATGCTTGTATATGTTTCAGAATTCTAATATGAAATAATCACCTATTTCAACCATCTTTGCTATAACCGCTCGTCTTCCTCATCTGTTAAATAAACGATTAGTAGAATTTTAAAATATGCTTATATTAAGTTCCTGTAACAAGTTGCAACTCGATTATCTACAAAAATAGCATTTTCATGTTTACCTTAACCTTTTTTGGATTGTTTCATCTTAGTGCTCTGCTATACTTCATTTTCAAGGCTAGACTCGGTTCTGTAGCTCCTCGTATTTTCTCAAGAGAATGCAAGGGCTTCTAAGTGCTTTATCTTTGCGATGTTTAAACATAACCTTTTAGTGGGTCCCATCTCATTGTTCGATAATGGGCAATGAGAGAGTGGACCCGCTTGCTACAGTTGGCGCTATGATCGCCAAGTTTTCGTAAACAGTAGTAGTAGTAGTAGTAGCTAGTAGTAAAAAAAGGAGTAAAAAATTGATTGTCAGTCCGATCAAAAAAATTGTGCAATTTGATTACAAAACTGAGAATAAACACTAAGTTTATTGCAGTAGCAGAAATGCTGAGAAAAAAAGGCAGAAGAGAGCATTTTACTATCCTCAAGATATTCAAGGGGCTGGAGGTGGATCCAGACTTTGTTCATATGATGTCTCCCGTCATGTTCAATCCCTACACGGGAAATAATCCACACATAATTATTGGCAAAAGTTCATAGAAAATTCCACATAATACTGATGTGTTCACACATAAACAGCACCCTCTGAGAAACACAAATGCAGTTTATATGACAAATGAAAAGTATGTGTGGTTACAAATAGATATCATTTGTTGATCTTATTGCAAAAAATCATAGATGAGACACATAGATGTTATCATTGCATTTTTATCAGTGTATTCTATATAGGGTAGGGATCGGCTTAAGCACCACGGACCCTATTCCAAGCACGGGGTAAACGTTAACCTACAACGCTCATTTTTTGCAGTATGGTGCTTCACTAGATGGAGCACTATACTGCAAAAAATGCGCGTTATAGGTTAAAGTTAACCCCGTGCTTGGAATAGGGTCTCGGGGTGCTTAAGTCGTTACCTATCCTATTTTCATTTACTAAGTGTCGTACCTTGGTCTAGATTTCCAGCTCCGTTTCAATTTTTTGCAATGTTATGCACTCGCGTAAGTAGAACTGTGCTCTAGAAGATCTGTCAAATTACTGAATTGATCATTCACATGCACAAATTAACCTCAAGTTGGGTAATAACATTACTAGTACAAAATGGTTCAATTTATCCCAATGAATTGTAGGAAAAAATATGTCAAATTTGTCTTACCATGATCTTTTTTTTCGCAAAGAATTTTAAATTCCACGAAGCAATGGATGAATCGATCATTTTTATTACCGTATCGCAATACAATAAAATAAATATATTCATATATTCCCAACTATTGTTATCTTAATGAGGTTTATGTGACTGCCGTAGCTTTGTAAATTCATCGCTATTGATAGCAAAATAATAATTTATCGTTTCTCTGAGATGCAATCAATAGACATTTACCTCTGGGTACCTCTGAAGAATCGCGACTAGCCAATATTGCGTTTGAAATCTGGTTGATTGACAAAAAATGACAAACGTCAACAGCGCCAACGAGTGCTAAGATTTTCAACCAAAATTAAGTTAAAACCACAGAGAACGGGATGGTTAAGTAGCTGCAACTTATGATTGGAATTTTGGAAACGAATGTGTTCCTTATTAATGTTTGCCAACATTATTTACAGGATAGATCTATTTGACAGATTTCACGAAAAAACAAGCCAAAGAAATGGCTTATGTTAAAAAAGTCAATTTCGCGAAAAGTCAATTGAAATATTTAAAGTGGCATGAAACATTGAACACAAAAAATGTTACATTTCAGTATATCTATCATAACTGCCCAAGTAACAATTTTGGTTTTATAAGGGTTCTGAAGAGCATGAATTAGACTTCAAGAATGCTATAAAACCATGATAAAACTAGTAATGTTCCTTGGGTGGCTAGATGGGTGAATTCAACATAAATCACGTTTTATTTCTCTCAACTTGTAACCTCACTTAGCAAAACTCAACGTTGAGTATTTTTTTACTTAATTGTGGGTCCTTTTTTTCAAGCATGTACACGCTAAGAAAAAAGTACCCAAAATTAAGTTTTTTTCACCCATCCCGCATGTTTTGTGCATTAAGTTAAAATTAGGTATTAGATGAAAACTCAATTTTGGGTTATATCATTTCAAATTCTAATGGGTAAAATTAACCTAATGTTGGGTAATAACATTTCAGGTATCAATGAATAAAATTAACCTAATTTTAGGTAATGACGTTTCATATGCTAAACGGTAAAATTTACCCAATTGTGGGTACTAATTTTTTAAATATAAATGGGCAAAATTTACTTCATCAATTATTGGGTTTCAGGGTCATACTGTATTCTCAAATTTTGTTCAAGAATGAAAATAACAGGTTTTAAAGCGTAGTCTTGATTGAAATAAAAAAATAACCATATCAAGGGATTTATTGTTTTTAGTTCAACTAAACCTGTTAATACACTACCTAGAATTTTGAATAAAAACTAGTATTTTCCATTTAATTTCAACTACCTTTGCTTATCTTGACAGATACGCGTATTTCGTCTACAATGTGCAGACTTCTTCGGTGTCTCGTACTAATAACTCGAGATAAGCAAAGTTTTCTAGTTACAGGTATTCCAATAAACAGCTCAAACCCTCTGTAAATACAGATTTTACAAATATCGAATGTGCTATGTTTGGCTCACATTTAATTTAGAAAGTTCAAATCGAGTGGAAAATATGGTTCGATCATCCTCTACTTCATCGATAGCAACAATACCATGATTGATGAATCCTTGAGAATAAATCTAGACGACACTGAAGAAGTCTGCACATTGTAGACGAAATACGCGTAGCTGTCAAGATAAGCAAAGGTAGTTGTAATTAAATGGAAAAAAATAATTTTTCTTCTCATTTCTTGTGACCATGATTGATGTTCTTAATTAAAGTCAAATTTAAAATTGTCATGCATTTAAAAAATCTATCAAGTTTAAGTCTTTTTCTACAACATGGAGATGGATGGTACCAAAAGTATTTAATAAAATATCACCATTGCACAGTCAACTGCTTTACTTTAATTGTCGATAAAATAGGCGTTAAAGTATGCAAATCATCATTACCATTACTGAGATTAACCGCATAAACATTTACTTAAGTTGCTTAAATTCTTTAATTTTCTTCATCATTTCGATATTCCTACGAAAATGGTTAGTCTGTCAACTAGTCAAACATATGTGCTTATAATTACAAATACTTCATTAATTTATAGAAATTTGTCAATAACAGTAGACCAACCATCATCTAAAGCCTCATATTCAATCATTACACCATGAACATTATTAATGATACTAGGGTAAGGGGATGTAATGTTAGCCTAGCTTCTTCATTCGGCCTATGTACCAACTGTGTCATTAATTTAGCAGTATTTAACAAAACCATGTTGCTATAAGATTGACAGATGTAGTCCGAAGCAATTGAGACAATATTAATCAGCTTATAGTTCTTCACTTCCGCGTAATTTTCGATTTCTTGAACATTTGGGGCATCATGATTTCACTGGTTAAGCTGAACAGATGATCTACACGATCTTAAAGTGATCTTAATTTGGCTTAATTGAAACGATAAAGCAAGTAATGCAGTCTGGATGTGCAGAAACTAGTTACACGTTACATACTAAATGTTCCTATAGCTAAAACAACAATTATTTTACCCAATGTTGGGGACATATTTTTTTGTATGGTCCAAAATATGGCCTGTTGTATCAACAACGTTGTAAAAAGGTTGTTATTGGTAAAATTTCAAGTGGGAATACAAATGATTGCGGTTGCTTATATTCAATTGCCTCATCTAAACACAAACCGAAGGTACTAAGTCGTTGTATAGTGAATTATAATGTTTTCATTATTGAATGGCTAGTAAATCATATATGAACATCACTTAAGTGTTTCGAGGCAGTTTTACTTTAGTTTGTGTTGTGAAATGTTGTACTAAGTAAATCGAATACAGCTAGCAATGCCTTAATTCTTAAAATCAGAAAAAAAAAACCGTGCAAAGACTGTATTTTGTAATAAATATGTCGAATAGGACGAAGTTACATCCATGAATAGACCCAATTTGGTGCCTATAGACCGACATTAAATCCATATCCCTGGAATGTTTCTGATTTTATAAAAAGAGTTGTGGAACTTTTCGTGATACATACTACCAAATTTCTTAGAAAACATATCTAGCAAGTGTAGAATTATTTGAAACTTGACTTCAGCTTGAAAACTTTAAGAGTTATAATCAAAAATGTAATCGATGGTTGCATAATAGGCTGAGTCAAGGGACACATACCCTAGTATCAACATTTTCGTCCTAACTTATCCTTCCCCTCTCTTCCGTTTTAGGTTTTCTTTTTTCAATTTTTATTTCCTTCTTTTGGCCTACTCCACTACCCATCCCCGTCAGAGAGCCTACCGAAAGGATCTTAACCTCCTGCGTCCTTTCGTCGGAAAGGTAATTTTTTAGCTCTAGTTTTGTTTTCATTCTCTTTCTCTTTGGTCTACTACACTGCCCAACTCCGTTAGGAAGCCAACCGAAAGGGTACAGCCGTTCCGTCGGAAATGAGTTTTTTATTGTACTGCATCTTACCAATCTATTGCATTTCTACCTATTCGCAGCGCCATCGTCGTGACCTGCTCTATGTTTCCAGCTCCGATTTAATTTTTGCGCATCATTATGCACTCGCGCTAGCACAACTGTGCTCTACAAAATCTGTCAAATAACTGCACCTACTACGATTTAGTTTGAACACGCTTCTACGTTAATAACCTTCTTACGAGTTATTATCACGTTCATGGCGAATCACTCAAATAAAATATATATACCAATTTTCTTTTATTTTTGAACATTCACATATTAATATTATTATTTAATATTATTTCCATTGGAGTATAACATCTACCAGACTGAGCAACAATAATATCTGTTAATGTGAACAAAGTAACCAAGATCCAGATCACGTAGTCTTGTGCAGGCCACCGTGGAGTCAGATATAAGTTTTATGTTTCCCTTCAGGGTCGAAATAAACGACCCAATGTACCAACTCAAGACGTTTTGACATTCAGACACGATATGAAGCTTAAAAAACAAAGTTATTTGTTAGTAACTTATGTCAGTCGACCTATTAGTACGAGACACTGTAGAAGTCTGCACATTGTAGACGAAATACGCGTATCTGTCAAGATAAGCAATGGTAGTTTCAATTAAAAGGAAAATACTAATTTTTATTCTCATTTCTAGTTACAGGTATTCCGGTAAGCAGCTCAAACTCTCTAGGATTCTTACTGTACAGTTTTGCTTTGTGATAAATACAATAAACCATGGTTTGGAACACAGATAATAATATGTCCCTAAAATTGGGTCTATGGTTTTGATGTCAAATCATTGTTCATTAATACCATGTGGCTACTTTCTGTGCATTTATAATGCAACAGTGCGCATATCGGCTCAATTTCGCCATTTCAGCTTATCTAACGATCGGGAAGATAATGTATTTAGTTTAATCACTGCAGCCGTGGTGACTGTAATTTAAAGGAAATCTATGATGTTACTTAAGTGCTAAACTTTAAACTGATGAAAAAAATCTACTACTTAAAAATAAACAAATCATCATAATGCTACCAAGGTTTTGTTTATTTTCACTGAATTTATGACATAAAGGGTGATACGGTCAAAATTTGGTCAAGGGAAAACGCGTGTAAATCGGTGAAATCGTTTATTTAAAAAATCAAATTAAATTTCTCTTTCAAGTTCAATTAGTATAAAATTCAGGAAAAATATTCAGTTAGGCTTCCGCTTTTCCAAATCCACATTACCGGGCCTTACGCTTGACCCCTGCCATCAGATTTTGTACAGCCACCTTGTCCACCTTCTTCGCCGCAGAAAGCCAGTTTGCCTTGAATTGCTGCTCGTCCTTAGCAGTTTTTTTGGTCTTCTTTAGGTTCCGCTTGACAATAGCCCAGTATTTCTCAATTGGGTGGAGCTCTGGCGTGTTGGGAGGGTTCTTGTCCTTGGGAACCACCTGCACGTTGTTGGCGGCGTACCACTCCATGGCCTTTTTACCGTAATGGCAAGATGCCAAATCCGGCCAAAACAGTACGGAACAACCGTGTTTCTTCAGGAAAGGCAGTAGACGTTCATTCAAACACTCTTTCACGTAAATTTCTTGGTTGACAGTTTCGGAAGCTATGAAAATGCTGCTTTTCAAGCCACAGGTACAGATGGCTTGCCAAACCAGATATTTCTTTGCGAACTTTGACAGTTTCGTGTGCTTGAAAATATCTGCTACCTTTCCCTTCCTTTTGCCGTATAAAACTCCTGTCCCGGAAGCTGCTTGTAGTCGGCTTTGACGTAGGTTTCGTCGTCCATTACCACGCAGTCAAACTTCGTCAGCATCGTCGTGTACAGCCTCCGGGATCGCGCTTTGGCCGTCGTATTTTGTTTATCATCGCAATTTGGAGTCACTACCTTCTTGTAAGTCGATAGTCCGGCTCGTTTTTGGCTCGATGCACGGTTGCAGACGATACACCCAGCTTATTTGCGGCATCTCGGAGAGATAGGTTAGGGTTTCGCTTGAAACTACCGGCAACTCTCTTTGTCGTCTCAGCGGCTTCCGGTTTTCGATTTCCCCCCGATCCAGACTTCCTGGCTGTCGACAAACGTTCCCCAAACACTTTAATTACATTTGTAACGGTTGATTTGGCAACTTTTAGCGATTTTGCCAACTTTGCGTGCGAGTAGCTCGGATTTTCGCGATGCGCGAGCAAAATTTTGATACGCTGCTCTTCTTGCTTGGACGGCATTTTGACAACTGAAGAAAGAATTCCAAAATCAAAATAGGAGCAACATTCTACACACACACACCTTCAAAATGAGGGGTGTTCAGGTTTTTTAAATGCAAAATTGAAAGAAATACGTCAAGTTGATATTGACCAAATTTTGACCGTATCGCCCTTTATTTTGTACATAGGCTGAATAAAGGAGCTAAGCTGACTTTACATCCCGTTACCCTTTATTTCAAAATTGTTAATGGATGAAAAATGAAAGTAAAACAGTACCTTTTGAAGTTGATGGAAGAACAATGTATAAAAGTCCAAAAAAACTAGCTGATATCAGATGTAATTTATGAAATATATGAAATGTAATGTAACAAATGGACATAATGTATCAAAATTCCTTTCCTCTCCCTCTCGTTACTGTCCTTATTCCTACAACGGCCATTGCAAAATTCAACAGTTCCCCATCGTTATGGTCCCAGGGGTTACAGTTGGTATGCTTCTCACTGAACGGTTTGGAGCACAGAACTCAGTAAATATCGGTCCGATAACTCTGATCTTTTTAATTTGCGTTTTCACGGATTGCTCGATAAGCAGATTTTGTATGACACGAGAACACCGAACCGTTTTAAATAAATCCTAGAGAGTTTGAGCTATTTAGTGGAATACCTGTTACTAGAAATCAGAAGAAAAATTAGTATTTTCCATTTAATTCCAACTACATTTGCTTAACTTGACAGATACGCGAATTTCGTAAATAGTTTAGCGAAATGTCGCATTCCAAGTGAAAAAATCGTATTTCTCGTTTTAAATAGTTAAGCTAAATGTCGCATTCCAAAAGAAAAAATCGCAAAACTTTCCAAAAGAACCTACATAACAATGAAAGCCTCTTTAGTAAACAATGTTCTCTCGTTAATAACTAAGTTCTCCACATTTTCGCTGAACATTATGCATGGATAATGTGGTTGTCCGTACCATAATCTTTTGAGCTGTGGACAGAAATTGATTTACCAAAAGTAACATCTTTGTAGAAAACAAGTAAACCACTCTTATGAAATATCACAAATCAAGTGTTAGCCATACAGTTGAAACGAAACCTGTTGAACGGCGAAATTTTTTCATCGACTTGAATATTTTCTCCATCATATATAATTTATAAAATTTTCTCCATCGTATACAATGTAAAATGACACTTATATGCTGAATCACTTAAAGCTTTGATGTTGTATAAAAGCTTGCAAAAAAATAACTATTGCCAGAGACGAATAATTTATTTGTAATTTAAAACCTCCTTAATAAAATAATAATAATAATAATAATAATATCGATGTTTCGGTAGAGGTCCAAAATTATATGTCGATATTTTTAATTGAAGTGAAAAATTTTAGAATCTGTGTCTGTGAATGGTCCATGATGATATAAAAAATATTAAAATTCGTTGGACTTCAAAATCCTATTTAAATTATCAATCTTAAGATTTATTAAAAATATTTTCGGCCATAAAGAACCACCCTTATGGAAAATAATTGTGCCACCATAATTAAACATCGCAATTTTTTTTAGAAAAAAACCTAAGATGATGAAAAGAGTGGTTAAAATACTGTTGTTTATTGAATATTTGAATATTGTTTTCAATACAGTATTTTTCAACATAAAGGACCACCTAATGATAAATAAGTGAACCACCATAAAGAAATATCACATATAGTATTCTCAAAGATGCCCAGGAGGTCGTTTTTTATCAATTTTTTTCGAGATAACGCAAGATGACGTTGTTTTATGCATGTCTAAGACGTTTGACATAAAAAAAAAAATATTGCGGAAAATTCAAATGGGGTGGGAATCGGAAGATTGGTGATATTGGAAAAATTCTCATGGGTAAAATAAAATTTAAAAAACTTTGACAGTTTTGGGGGTCCACTGATCAAAGTTCGACTGAGCCCAAATTTTTCATGGTAACTTTTTTCAAAGAGACAAAACTTTTGATCACTACTCTATTTTGAAATTCGAAAAGTCGCTTTTGATTGGCACCCTACTGTTCAGCGATGAAATAAGATAAGACTTAATTAACTTCCATTTAAGCCGAATAGCACAATATTGCACGAACCTAAAACTTCGACCGAAGATAAATGTTTCAACTTCGATCGAAGATAAATGTTTACTGGAACCGTATGCAATGGGGTTTCAGTCTTCTGTACCTTTCAATTTTAATAGTTAGCTTAAATTTTTAAGTAAGCGACCTAAATGAAATATATTAACCAAATTTTTAAAGTAAGCAACTTAAATGAATTTTTAAAGTAAGGCAAAAGTTGCAGTTTAATGATGAAAAATATGTGAAGAAATGAAAAATCTTCGAACCATTTCAACATAACCGACTCGCCATGCATGATCAAATCTTTGTTAATATTGATAAACAAAACCACCTGAAATCCTGATTCAGAACGACCCTATTCTCCTGCAAGCCGTTCCAGAGCACACATCATACATTTTCCCTCCTGTCTAGCTTCGACTTGCTGCTGGCTTAACGCGTTCAGGGGAAAAAATCATTCCTCACTTCCCCATGTGCCATCCCAGCTGACTACATTGTGGCCCCCATTCATTGCCGGCCAGAAATATGAGTTGTGAAACTTTATGCTCGTTACTTCCGGCTTTTCGCACAGGGAAAATGTAAATACATTAAATTCGTCACACTTTCGCCCGCTGCTGACGGACGACGCCTACCAGTGGCCATGGGTTCTCGAATATCTGCCCGGGATGATGGCTAGTGGCAGTTAGAACTAACAATGCTACCGAGGGTAAGCGGGATTTCGTTCGTTTTGCCAACGGCTGGTTACAGGGTATTGATTTTTACGATGACTAACTACGCAATGCCCCATCGGCCACAGCACAGGCAATGCAAAATTAGTTCTCTCGTCCTGGCGGCGGCAGCAGCAGTAAAACTGAATGGCCGTGTCTTTTGTTCAACCAACGACGTCCTTGTCGTTCCCATTTATAATTTGAATATTTATAATTTGCTTCCCTACAACAACAGTAGCAGCAATGGCAAAAGTCATTGTGTGTTGCGTTTCACGAGAAGGTTTCCTCCTCCTCGTCATCGTGATCGTCGTCGTCGTCGGCGTCATTCTCCGGGGAAATGCACGGCAAAGTTACGGTCTTTTGCGAATTGGGACTCGGTTCTCGTATTTCAACAAAACCGCTATTCAAAAGCAAGTGAGACTAGGACGCTGCCCTCTTTGCCCACTCTGGAACACATGTTCGACAAGGTCCAACTTTTGGCACCATTTTACATAATATGCTAATCAGTGTGGTAGGTCAGAGTCACCACCATCATCGTCGTCTTCGTTGTGGCTTCGGTGGCCGAAAGTTTCGTGTGTTCTACATTTTTCAATTTGCATTCCGATGAGTGTGCTGGCACTGAGGATGAGGCGACCTTTGATGTGACGAGAGAAAAAAAATCATCCCTTCCCGGTTTGAGGTTCCGGGTCAGTTTGATTGATTAGATAGCTGCCAAAATATCCAATTGCCTTTAATAGAGAGAAAATAGATGACACATTTCCAACCCCTATTCCGAACGTGGCACGCATTATTTTGGAATGTGAATGATTTTAGTTTGATTGGTTGGTCGATTTCGGCTTCGATGGGGTCTCTCTTTTTTCCGATAGACGAAGGAGCGGTTTCGAACATGCTTTCTTCCGACTATACATACACTTGCGAGTGATGTGCCATCAATTATATAGAATGCGTGTTCTCGTTAGGCCCAGTCTGACGTACTGACAGCTGCTTTGGATCGAAGGAAATGTAAACGGTATCGAGAATGTGAGGGAAATTCTTCACCAACGATGGATTGTTTACGGAGAGTTTATTCCCTCCGATATGCTCGCCATTACTTCTTTTTTATAGCAGGGCTAGACGAGAACGAGAATCGGCGTGCGGTTGTTTGTTAGAAGGATATTAGATGTTATTACTGGCAGAGAACGTGGCTAAAATAAGGATCAAACCAATGAACACCGAGCTGTGAGCTACTTGACGGACGTTAATGGAAAATTGTGGTTTTCGGGAAAGTGCTCTATTGCTCGATGGAACGAAGAAGAGGGAATGCTACAGTCGAGCAGGTTGTTAGCAACGGGAATATTTTCCTGAAAGCGTTGTTATCCTAATGGGATTGAAACTATGAACGTTCGGAGGATATTGATTAAATTCATTCCAGCCATCCAACGAACCGCCGTTCATAATCACAAAACTGGTCCTAAACAAATGAATCAGACAAACGAGCTGTTTGCCTTTACGTGGTTTTGATGAAGCCACTTTCAACCCATTTCTTCTACACAATCATTCCTTGCATTATGATTCAAATTTTATTTTCGAATTCTACCGACTGGTTTTTAAAAATACTGTCATAAAAGCAATAAATTGTCAAATTAATTGAACTTTTTCGAGTCCATTACACGACTGGAGCAGGTTTTGATACGATATTTTAGTGTCATCCAGCAGACTCTTAAACTCAGTCAGAGGTCTCTGGCTTTCCTTTGCCGCGTCGTTACAAGACTGCGGAGCCCTATGGAAAACCCGTTCGATTGTGTTTAAATTTATGACCCTCACAAAATCACATCGTAAAATGCGTCAAGCACCGGCTGGTGGTGTTTTGGTCAATAGGAGTTGTGATAAAAGCAGTAGAAAGGTGAGACGAGCACAACAATCCGAAACTGATTATGAAATACGGTCACAACTTATTTTGTAGAGCTGAGCGATGCTACCCGTCGGAGCTATTACTGAGATTAGAGATTCTTTTACTGGTAGCGTTCAGTTTTGAGTTTATCGTGTGGATTAGCTTTCGGCAAATGCCTGAATCTTTTCGTATGCTTCAATGGTGCAAAACATTTTGAGTTATTGATGAAGCTTCTTTTTGGATTTTAGAATTTCAATACTACAGTCAAGTACACAAGGGCACCAAAACGCGCCTCCTTCGATAAATAGCTGACGTTTTGTTGGTGCTCGAGTCAATGTCATTTCAACCAGGGGGCGCGACTCTATCTCAGATGCAAGATATTTTTTTGTTCTGCTTTTGTGCGATGTACGCACGCTTAGTAGATAGAAAGAAGATTTTAAGGACTTTGATGAAGATTTCAAAGATTTACTGCAAAAAGATGTAGCACGATGCAAGTTGATGGATTGAGATTCACGAGCTGAAACTAGATTTTTTAAAGAATGATTCGCTAGCGTGGGATTTTTCGATCATCTTGAATCTGGATTTCGATGTGTCGCACCCCCAGATTTCAACAGCGTTTCTCAATCTGTGGATTATGATTCAAATACTGTGTGACACGACGTCTTAAGATAAATTGCAATAAATCATAAGAATGTTGAATTCTCACTGAAATTTAATCAATTCATAAATAACAAAATAAAAATAAATTGAAATATTGTTTCAAACATTCGCTTATTAACGTGAAAAAATTCCATTAAATTCCAATAAAAAAAGATTTTCCTTTTACAGATCGGCAAATATCCGACTTTTTCCATGCTCAAATTTTGGTTTTATTTCTTCTTCATATTTTCTATTTTATGATTTTTTTAACTTTTCCTGTGATAGCTAGTTGATCAATTTTTTTCAAACGTTTTCCGTAAATTTTTAGTAAATTTAAGGTGATACGGGAGGGAGTCCATTCTCCATAGGACTTGTACATAAACCATGTAGAGTCATTTTTGGAAATCTCAGGCCCTCCCTTCCTTTTCCTCCTACAGTTTCTTTTTTTTTTTTTAATTTTGTATGGAGCGTCGACTTTAGCAAAAAAAAACTTCCCCCGAGAAAAGTCTACGTGATTTATGAACAACCCCATATGAACTACAGGTTTGGCTAAGTATCAATTCATTCATGAGACTAAAAATCACAATCGAAACTAAATAAATAACGCTCAAACCAATGCACTATGGTCCAGATCACGAGTCTACGAGAAAACATGCTCCCAGCGTCTAAACTTGAAACTTTACAGCAATGTGATGCTCTACAACATGGTTTGTATCATCAAGGCCCATTTTTTTATGTTGATTAAAATTAAGGTGGTCCCCATTTTCACGGAAATACATAAACTAACTTTTTTATTTGCAGAAATAGACGTATTTATTTTTAGACAAAGTTGTAGCGCAAAAATTTCATGGAATTTTCATGTATAAATTTATTTGTAGCTTAAAAATTTACCGATTTAGAGCAATTTTCCCTCATCAACTTAGGGTGTACCATGAAAAAATGTTTTTTTGCCATTTCTTTTTTGGGATCCAAAGGCCAAGCCTTCCGGACTTCTGTAAATAGATTTATTTATTGATTCAATTTTCGATTCATCAATCGATTTTCAAATTATTTGTCTATTTATTAACTTATTCGACGATACTAAAATCTAATTTGTTTACATTAATTGTTATGTTATATATTCTCCGTGCGAGGAGTAACGATTATGATGTAGAAGGAGATGTTCGCTCATCACCATGAGGCACCAAGAGTGAACAACAATGTTTTTGGCTAGAATGAAAGATATGAAGAGAAAGTTTTGATAGTTCCGCTAGTGTGCGGCAGGCTCGGAAATATGACAGATGGTTTTTAGGAAAATTGAGCGAAAAGGGCATGTGTACAGTGGTACTCGAACCAACGACATTTTTGCCTAACATCCCACTGCGGGGTAGGTCGAAGCACGGACTAAGTCCGCCACTTCAACAGGCAAAAATGTCCGGTTGGAAGACGCTCATGTACCACTGTGGCTTGTATAGTTATTCTAGCGATCTATTGTGTGCACTCTGTTTACCGATGCGCACATGGGAGAGGAACTCTCTCCTTTTTTGGGTTTGTTTTGATTCGCACCGACTGACGATCACTAAAGTTTTTTCTCGTCGTCTCCAACGTAGAGACCTCGGAGAGAAACACCGTGAAGCGATGCGATACTGGTCCCCACCAGTATAATTAATGGTTACCACCATTTTTGGTTTTACATACATTAATTGTTATGTTATATATTCTCCGTGCGAGGAGTAACGATTATGATGTAGAAGGAGACTATAAAATAAAACTGGAAAAGCCAAAGAATTAGCATATATCTTAGAAACTGCCAGACTCAATGGGTACGAAAAGAGGACAATTCAAGCGATCATCAACAAAAAGGAAAAACATCTTCATAGAAAATCACTAACAACCCTCTCAGACTCACCTGAACCCCTAAAACGTGTATCCGTCCCCTTCGATAAAGACATTACACAAAAGCTTAAACCACGACTCAGGGAATTTGGCTTAGACTTAGTTTTTTCTAGTAGGCACAACCAATTAGCATCGATGTTAGGCTCCACCAAAGACTCAGTAGACACATTAGGCAGAGCAGGGTATACAGAATCAAGTGTAAACACTGCAGCAAAATATATGTAGGTCAACAAAGAGAACCTTGGCAACAAGGTTCAAGGAGCATCTAGCGGAGGTAACTAAGGCTGTCAAACAGAACGAGAAAGGAATTTCACATAACTTCAAATCAACAGTCGCAGAACACATCTTCACGGAAAATCACGACATAACGACGAATGACATCACAATATTACGGACTACATCTACACCCTGGAAATTAGACGTCGCAGAAAGCTTAGAAATAAACAAACAACAGAACACAAATCTACTAAACAAAGACCAAGGCAATGGTTACACATGGCTCTTCAACTTACTACCCAAACGACATCAAACCCGACGAAGCGGAGCACCCGCTGCTACACAATAAGTATGTTAGGTATAAATGAGAAAGAAGCGAATTAGATATTAAGTACACTTGTTTTTGACTCAGGATAGGTATAGACAAACTAATAATAAGATAGGTATAAACAACATAATGATAGGTAAACGTTTTGTATTTAGAAAATAGTATATATACGGCAGGTGGCGAAGGTTTTCTTTCAGTCGAGTTATTAGTACGAGACACTGAAGAAGTCTGCACATTGTAGACGAAATACACGTATCTGTCGAAGATAAGCAAAGGTAGTTGGAATGAAATGGAAGATACTAATTCTTCTTCTAATTTCTAGTTAAAGAAATCCAATTCAATCCAATCTGTTTTCTTGTTATTTATTTATTTATTCATTTTATTTTAGTAGGTTGCATTATCAATCAATGTATTCTATCCAATACTACGTTTATAAGTTCTCATTTATTCTGCTGGTTATTGTTTTTTTTGCTTATCATGAGCCGGTTTATTTTTCTTTTTTAATTAATTTAGTTCTTTTTTGATTTTTATATGTTCAGTTGTTTTTTGCACACATTAACTGATGTATTAGCCATTTTTTTTATTTGTTAGTTTACTGGTTCATAAATGAATTTGTTTGCACATCAATTCATTGATTTATGTTATTTGTAATGTAATTTGATTACTTGTTTACGTGACTAAAAAGTTTTTATTTGTTTATTTATTTATATCTTTTTGTATATTTTTCGATACATAAAATAATTAGTCGTTAATTGATTTATTCATATATTCAATGGAATGTTAACGTTTGTAATAAAACCTGTTTGAATTTAAATATTGATAAAAAAGTTTACACGACAATTGATTATTAATATTTTTTATTACTTTTGCTCCTACTTTTAACTTTATTTCTTCGTTTTCTAACTTTTAAATTAAATTCTTTAATTGATTTTATACCATTGATATAATTCTTCAAAAAAATTAATTCGTTTGTGTTCATTGATTTATTTTACTTTTAATAGCTTTCATTTATGCATATTTTTTCATTATTATTATTATTTATTATTATTATTATTAATCAATTAACTGTCAAAATTCATCAATTTTTGAACTTCCAAAGGATTTTAATATCTACATATATTAATTAATTAGCCATTACATTGTTGTTCACATATTACATTTGTTTATATTACCACTAATCTATTCTCGTGTCATCCAATATCAATTTTATTTTCTTGTTTATTGATTAATTCATATGTTAAAAGATTCACTTATTCATAATTTTATAAGTGATGGTTCCTTTATTTATTGATTTGTACATATTTTTGTAAATGATTTAAATAACAAGAAACATATTTTTCGTACGAATCATATTTTTGTTTGTTTCTTAAACCATTAATTTATATGATTGACACATTAGTTGTATTGAATAATTAATTTGCTTATTTGATTATGTTTTTTTTTTCAGCTAAATTTCTAGTTCTTTATTCATTTAGTTATGTACCTATTTGTAATATATTTCGTAATAATTTTTTTACTGATTTCTTTATTTATCTTTTATTTAAGTGATATATATTCATTTATCAATTGATTGATTTATTTATTCATTTATCAATTGATTGATTTATTTATTACCATTCTGTTAAAATATTTTTTTTTATCTGTGTATACAATAATATATTTAGACAGTTTTTATTTCAATTTTTTTTTCTTTTATTTATTCATTTATTCATCAATCTATTTAGGTAATTTATTTATTTAGTTTCGTTTTTTCGACCCGTCTGTTTTTATTTCGTTATGAGAATGATCGTTTCTGCGTTAGGGTGGTCCAAAAAATTTACTTTTTTAAAAAGATCATTTCTTTAAAACCACTGGGCTGGTTATATCAGTTAAAGTTGCAAATGAAAGGTGATGAACATTCTTTTAAGCGAAAATAGAAAAACACCTTCTTAACGGCAACATGAATTATGAAAACATGAATAGTTTTTTCAGGTTTTCATGATTTCAAAAAGGCTCCTTGTTTTTATATTTTTTATTGAAGGACTCGACATTTTTAAAATGACAAAAAACCAACGATGCATGTATTTTTGTTTTTGAGATAAGTTTTGTCAAAAATACTATGTCTCTAAGTTTGGCTGACTATCCTACCACGTGTGTTCATTACTTGATGGAACTTGCCAACCATGCAATCAATCCCTAGGCTCAATCAGAATTCCCGAGGCAATGGAAAACAAAAAACAAAAAGAATCCCTGTTTTTATAATTATTGTTGCAGTAAAGGAGCTGTTCCTTTAGTTTTGCTAAGTATGCTTAGTTATCTTTCATTTGCGTTTTTAACTGATAAAATCAGCCGAGTGGTTCGATAGTTATGGTTTAATGTGAAAAAAGATTAAATTTTCAAAAAAGTCAATTTTTTGAACCACTCTAATGCAGAAACGGCCACCCTTATGACGAAGTAAAAAAATACAGGTCGATTAATTTTTGAAACAGATCAAAAATACAAATTATTATAAAATTCTGAGCGATCGTCTATCTTTTTTCCATGGAATTGCTATATATATTTATATTATACCATTATTAATTTTTGAATGCAAATTTATATTTACATATTAGTTTTTTCTGACAGAGCCTTACCATGTATCTACTTTTTTTTTTTTAATTTATAGTTTCATTTTATTTTCAAAATATATTTTTCATATACTGTTACATAAGTGTTCATTAACAAATAATTTTTACAAATAATAAAGCTATTTATTCATTCATTTATTTATAAACTAGCTGAAGTCGGTTTGAGCCTTGCTACGCATGCAACTAAAGGAATAAAAAATTAATAGAATTGGCACGTTTTTATTATTTTTTTCGAATGAATTTTGTTAAAGTATTTTTGTTTGCTAATGTGTGAAATTTGAAAAAAAAAAAAAAGAGGCGGGATCTCGAGTCACCTACGAAACATTTCTTGCCTTTAAAAACCTTCACCTGCCAAATTTTTTTCGATTTGCTTGATTATGTCTCAAGTTTTGCAGAAACTAGTGTTTCATTTGTATGAAGGCCCCTCTTTTCTGAATAGGCAGGGGTCTCAAACTACCACTGAAATATTTCTTGCCTTCAAAAACTTCTACAAGCCTAATTTGGTTCCATTTGCTTGATTGGTTATTGAGTTATGCAGAAATTTGTGTTTCATTTGAATGGGAGCTCTCCTTTACAGTAATAGGAGGGGTCTCTTACTATCATAAGAACCTTTTCCGGCTCCAAAAACCCCTCCGTGCAAAATTTCACGCCAATGGGTTCAGTAGTCTGCGAATCTATAAGGTTCAGACCTACATAAATTAATTTTTATATATATAGATTTACTTATATGTACAAAGTTATTTATTAATTTATTCAAATATGTTTGTACATTATGTTTCTCACATAATTTTTCCTCTTATCTATTTATAAATTGATAATTTTATTATATCATTATTTACTTTTAGTTTCGTGTCTTTTTTGTTCATATATTGAATTATTAGTGCATTGATTATATTTTTTACTACTAAAGATATATATTAATTTATGTAAAATTTTTGATTTGATGAACTCACTTATATATTAATTACTAATGTTTGAACATTTTGATAATTAATTAAATCATTTATTTATTGGTTTGGCTCTTTTGTCTTTGTTCATTAATTTATTTGTATATATATTCATGTTATTAGAAATTCATATAGCTATTTTCGAATGTCTCTTTTTTCCACTAATATTTTTATAAATTTATTTATACCAACTTATTTTGTGCATTCATTAATTCATTCATTGGTTATCTTTTTTTGCATGTAATGATGATTTGATCTTTTCATTCCCAACTTATTTATTATTTCTTCTGATTAATTTATTTTTATGGATACATTTATTTATTCCTTTATAGATTAATTGAATCATCTTATTTTTTAAAATACTTATTTTTTTTAACTTGTGTATTTGGCATGATAGTTAATTGATTCTTCTAGATGAACGATGGAGAAACATTACCAAATGAACTAATGATTCTAGACGATAAGTTTATCTTTATATGTAATACATAATATTTCCATAACTAAGAAGGTTTAAATAATCGCTTTATACAAAAAATCTGAGAAAAATTGAGAAATAAAGCTCCGATCTTTCCTGACATATGTACTCAATAGAGATGTAAATTACGACGACCAAGACGCTCTATTTTAGCCACGTCAATTTAGTGATTTATTTTTTAAATTGCATCAGAGAGATTAATGAAGCGTTTGGGACGTTTTGTAACAGCTAGGGTATAGAACTACATTGGCTTAATCAGCATTTGTTAGCCCAAGCGAGAATAACATTAAGTTTTTCCCCGTTTAGTTTACAAAACTTAAGTTTTTTTTCCATTAGTATAATTGATCTGTCTGAAATCTGTTTTTGCTTTAGTATAATTGGCCAATATTTGGCCACTAGCCGTTTCAATGTCTTTTCCATAAGATGAAAAGTGTTGAACGCTACTGACCGCTCACAATAACACCAGCAGAGAGATACAAAGACGCATTATGACTGGAAATTTTGTCTACATTGTATTCCAAGAACGTCTCGACAAAGTTCACCGCTCTACAAAGTTGAACTACAAGACATTGATTAGCTGGTAGTCCTCAACGGCCTCATAACATGGACTATGATCGTGGAGGACCAACGCGCCCATCGTGTTATCGAACGGAAGGTGTTGCGAACGATCTACGGAGGAGTGCGGATGGAAGACAAAATGCAAAGAAGGCGAATGGACCACGAATTGTATCGTTTGCTGGGAGAATCCTATCCTTATCCTATATTCCACACCGTAAACATCGGCCGAAATTCGTTGGGCTGGGTAAGTCGTGAGAATGTCGAATGACAGCCTAGTGAAAATGGTTCTCAAGAACTATCTGACTGGTATAAGCCAAAGACAGACGTTCGTTGAATCGAACGTAACAGTTGGTAAAATTTTGGACCGATAAGGCTGATACACACACGGGAAATAATGTATTCTTCTTAATGAGAAAAACGAACAACATTTATGATATCATTAACTGTTTTGTCACCACAATGAACTCATGAATAAATCGAATTAAGAATTAACTAAATATGAGCTGACTTCCTGCTACTTTCTTCATGAATCTGGCAAATCTACTTGATCGACTCTGAATGTAAACAAAAAAATAAATGCACCATTAGGATTTGAACGTAGTGTGGAAGTGGAGAGCTGTAATAGTACTTGGTAGATGTACTTACTACGCTTTAGTTATCGTTGAAAAGACTCTTGACTAATGAAGCTGATTACACAACTTTAGATTAGAGGTAAAACAAGACTTCCCAAGTTCATGACTCGCATCTATTATTTCAATAATGAAAACATGAATATAAGTCATAAATTCGTTAAATAAAAAGAGAGTTTGTTTCATGATTTTTTACTCATGAGAAAATGAAACGGATTTGTTTCCGTGCATACTTTGAAACAAAAATAAAAACCATTGAAATGATGAATCAGGCAAATCATTACCCAGTTTCATATTCTTCCGGAAATGAACCAATTTACATGAAAATACTAACTTTTTATATCAACAACCGTCATAAGCTGCCTTCTACTATAAAATCAACAATCATTAAACGGCATACAAATTCAATGCATAAATAATTGCGCATAAATTAGGGCAGGTTTTTTTTCAATAAAAACTGCACCCATCTACTTGAACATTGATTATTCCACCTTTGACGATAGGCTTGATAGGCAATGTGTTATTCTTTCCACCTCATTAAAAAAGTATGGAAACTCGCATAAACAATAACTCCTCAACGAACTGGCAGGACCAAATCCGAACTTTCTGATGGGAAATAATTTGTGGCATCACCTGACTTCCTCGAAGCTACCTTCTTTCTTCTTTTCTGTATTCTTCGCTAGAATTGCGAGCATTTTACTGACTCTTAAGTGTGTTTTCTAGATGCCATAATTGTTTTTGAGTTCTGTGGTTCCGTAAATACGAGAAAATTCACAACCTGGAATCGAACCCGCTTCTCTGGCATGCTACGACTTTTGCTATGCCGACTATGCTATTTAAGACTCCGTCATAACTACCCCTTCAAATAAAGCCATAAAACTGAAAGCATGTGAGGAACAAACCACAACTTTTATTTATTCAAATTTTTTATTATAGGACACACTTCCGTCATCGTTTATTTCCACCGGTAAGTAGTGTCCTTATTATTCAAATTTGCCACTTTCATTGTTTTGTCGGTTTCTCGATGAATAGTTGCCATGGGGCGAGCCTTCACAAGTAACTGTTGATTAAATTTCTCGGCGAATGTGGTTTAGCAAATTGCCAGCCTGATTTCGCTACTAATGAGCCCCACAAATAGGCCTTAATCAGGCTCCCAGCGGCGGTGATGGATTCGGCGCAACAGGCGATGGCAGCGATAACC
>JASCZW010000961.1:0-28674 GCA_034211315.2 Aedes japonicus | reverse complement strand
TTTACTTCGAGAAGATCCCTGATGTTCCCGAGTAATGATGATTTCATTTTTTCAGCTGCTTCATCGGAAGCAATGCTTCTCTCCACCCTCAGAAAATAGTGTTTCAACCGTGATATCAACTTTTCATCATAACCCTTAGCAAGCCCTGTCCTAATGCTACTAACCCGAGCAAATACTACATCAAATTCTTGTTCAATAGTATAAGGTGATCGGTATTCTCGATTTTCCTTCGCATCTTTATAAAACACTCTTCTCAGCAACCTTTGTTTAATCTCCATGTCTTTTCCCAACTCCTCGATGTAATTTCGCAATCTAAGTTCATAATCTATTTCATCGTTAAGTAGATGATTAGCGAAAGGAAATTTAGAACCCATTTTTAATTCAATTCAGTTCAACGTAAAGTGAACAAAAACTAAATAATAATAAATTAACTTATGAATATATATACAAAATTAAGAATAATGAAATACTATTATAGAAATTAGTTTACCAATAGAGAAATTATTAAACAGTAAGCACAATCCGTATTTTTGATATCCGAAACCGAAACCGAAACCGAAAGAACTCAAAAAAAATTCTGAATACTCTCATAAGCATGAAGAATGTACTACAGGAAAAATCACATCTGATCTATACCGAAGATATTTAACAAAAAAAAAAACTAATCTAACACATCATAACTACAAAAATATGTTTAGGTTCGTACTTGTAGTTGGGCGCCAAATGTAACCGGCATGGGTCGGTCCGTCGAAAACGTGCAGCTTAAGCGCCACTCCTTGCGGAGACTGCACGTCGCGTTTAGTGTGCCCGGATAAGACTCCCAAAAAGGTCGAGTCCGATAGAAACCTGTTGTCGATAAATTGGGACCGATCCTGCCAGATTGATTTTAATTACCCCGAAGCAAAAGAACTACCCTATTCCCAATCAGTATAATTCCTACACTACCAAACATATCCGAAAGCAAGCGGTAAGAGAGTAGCTCCTACCTAGCCATTCATCATCACTGGTAATGCCGCTATTCTCCACCAGTAGCGCAACAAGCAGATGGGATGATATACCTCATTCAAATCCCGCCACGTGGGAGATGGAAACGGAATCACAGACCTACGACCGAACCAACGTGTTCACCTTCCTTCAGAATAATCTCACAGTAGTACTCAGTGTGGTAAAAACGGCCAGATTTTATTTCACTGTAATAGACCATCCTACACAGTAATAACGTGTTCAATTCAATTCCATATTCCTAGCATGCTTTCTTTATTGTCTATCGTTCTTTGTTACTCTACTATTGGGTTGCTATTGTCTACTCCTACATTGTGTGCGGTTTCCTTTCCCTATCTACTGGTGCTCACGTGCTTTTCTTTCCTTATTCCTTCACTGTCGACAGGGTTTAGGAAGCGTCCGGAAACGGGGTAATGATGAACGTTTGGACGTAACCTCAATATCTCAAGGACACGTCCAGATTAAGCGGTCCGGGTATCATCGGTCTTAAGCCGGCAGAAAAAAGATCCTCCGTGGCGTCTCTTCGGACGCCACCATCAGAATAAATGAACGGACTCACCAGTTGATGATTTGATTGTTGCCGCTGTTTAGGCGCCGACTCCTATGTCGGCGGGAGACGATAAAGCGATTGATGCTTGGTGATGTTTCGGCCTTAAGTGGCTGTTGGCGGGTATTAGCCGAAAACGTGGTTCCTTGGAAACCACTAGAGGACCCCTGTGCCTCCGACGGAGCGATTTGGTGACGGATCGGCTCCCTTCCGACGGCGATAGCGTGCGCCAGGGAAATTTCGTCCTAAGGGGAAAGTGGAAGCCGCAAGCGGGATTTTCTCCCCTTCTTCTGCTGAATTCCTGCTACCTGGGAATGATAGTGGCGCCGAAGGCTTGGTTTTCTAGCTTTCTACGCACACAAGCCTACGCACACACTATTAGCTCCGGGTGAACGATTTGCAGCACCTAACGATTTCGAATAATTTCGCGCACTTCCACTTGTTGTACTGTTCTAGGACGGAATGAGCGAGCATTGGAACCCTCAGACTAGGGAAAGCTATCCCGGTCGATTTTTAAGAAATTCGATATTCCCGCGTCACCTTCGGAGATGTTCGGCAGTCCAGAAATCACAGCTGGTTGCTAGTTCTAGCTAATGGACCCCAACTCTAGCTATCTCTGTCCCGCCTCTCTTAAACAGATTCCCTTTTGGCCTCGACCTCCGAGGAACTCTTCTTTGCGAATTTTAGTTTTAGAAGTGTTGAATTCTCAAAATCGGACTTGCATGCAATTCAATATCTAGACCGTATTATACCCATACATAGCGATAGGCGAATTTTACTTGGTGAATTAAAAGCTGGGAAGCCAACAGTATTTATGGGTTTTGACCATGAGATTAAATTGCATATTCAGAGATTACAAAAATTAGGACTATTTATTTATGTATTTACAATAGTAACATACGCTTGGCGTACCTGTTACACAGTTTAGAAGTTGTTATAGAGTGGCCTCATAACGGGGGATATTGATTGTTGGCAGTGTGAGGAGAGAGAAAAAAGGAAACCAGTGCAATGTAGAAAACGACCATTTGCTGGTCAGATTCAAAGAACGAAGCTAACGCACATGCCCGCGTGTGTGGTTAGCATATAATTTCTGATGCACTCACCACGTGGTGTACTGATGGAGAGCTGTGAAGGTTGTTTTCTTTCGTTGCACAATTATTATGATTTTTCAAGTTAAATTTCTTCTCGGGAGTGCTTTTTTACCTGTAATTTTAATTGTATTGCATTTGTGCGCGAAGTGCTAATTGGAAAAGGATGATGTGAAAACATTAACCAAATAGTGGAGTGCTACTTCTGTAGAGACATAAATGAATCCTTTAGCATCACAGGGAAGTCGTCAAAATGAAGACTGAACATCAGCAACAATATCCGGTGAGATCTATCTGAATTTGAACGATACTACTATATACGTGCCATCCTCAAAACAATAAGATTTGAGGATGGAAGTGTATGCACAGTACCTATATCCATTTGATGTTTGTACTGTGTTTATGCGGGGCTTGTTCCAAGTGAAAGTTGTGCTAAATGTAATAGTTCAATGGCAATATTGTGAATAAAAATAACAAAAATAGTATCTGAATGTTCTAAAACAAATGAAAACTGTTCCACATATTTTAATTGAGTAATTCGCCATAACCGTGATAATAACTCTTTAAAAGGTTATTCACGTAGAAGCGTGTTGAAACTAAATCGTAGTAGGCAAGCATGGGAAAATTCATTCACTCGCATGAGCACCACCGATATAAAATAGCAACCCTCGGTTGCTTATAGAATAGCGAAAGAGAGTTATGTTTCCTATCGAACGATTCTACACGAATCCTCGAAATCGAACATTGTAGAAAGAATAAACGAGCAAAACAGAATCATGCGAAACAAATTTTCAGCTAGACATTATATTGAATGAATGCGTTGCCGCTGAACGCATGCGATTTGAATACACCGAAAGAGATTATTATTACTCAGTGAATGCAATCAGCTGGAGGGATCAGAGCAGAGATACGGGTTTAAATGACACTCTATGTTTTTTTATGTTGCATTAGATTGCTTAACATCATGTAAGATCATCATTTGAAATGTAAAATGATGTTTAAGGTATGATTTGAAGAAATTAGTGTAATTCAATCAATCTCGCTCAGCGGAATCCAACTGAATGCAATTGTTAATGATTGTGTGGGTAAAATATAGGCAATGAGAAATCGTTCACACTGCTAACGTCCGATTCATTCGCTGTACGATCAGCTGTTGGTTTTGCTCAATTTTGTTTTCTACGAATAGAATGAAAGCGGAATATTAATGACCAGAATCGGAATAATTTAAACGTGGTAACGCTCACTTCCCATTCCACTTCGTTCAGCGAAAGAAGAAAGTTCGTTCGATCCAGCGCTCCGTTATCTTGGAAGATTTATTCGAGTGCGATCCTTGTAAACTGTCAGCTTTTTCTCAAACTATAATCATTTCAGTGAATAGAGTGAAAGTGAGTTTTTTTTCCTAAGAAGGCAGTGTGGTTTTCCAGTGCATTTAGCAATTCAAGCAGTGCCAGTGTGTGAAAAAATTGACTGCCCGAAATGAGTGCGAAAAACAACAGCATTCAATTCTTTGGTCTTTGCTGAACACACGAATTACTAATAAAGAGAAAAAGCAATGAACGAACGAACACAAGCATTCGGTCCCCTCCAAAAAGGTGACCCGCACCGAATGTCTTCATTCACACAGGATGCTACCGACACATTTTTCTATACAGATCTCCGGTTCAATCAGTCAAAACAAAAAGAGGAGAGCATCACAAAACACAATAATCGCAAACATTCTGACTGAATGTGTTCTTGCTATCACCGAATTTTGGCTCTTCTGAAATTCAGTTTTGCACCGAATCGGTGAATGACGAGATGGATGTTGGATAAATTCACGGGATTCTGCTTATTGAATTTGAATTTTTCGCACCCTGAGCAGTGCTAGCTGGTGAATTATCTTCCCGCTTATTTTCGCCTCATCTCCGCGCGGTAACGCTAACCAGCGATACACCACTACATCGGCAACGGTCATCCGACAGTGTTGAGCGAGTGCACCCGAAGGCGATCGCATCAGCGCACCGCTCCCAGCTCCCCGCATAGAAGTGCGACGTTCGCGCATACGGTGCGTCAGCAGCAGTAGCAGCAGCAGCAGCAGCAGCAGCAACAGATCAGTAATATTAGTTGTTTTTTTCCCTTGTCCCTCATTCCACTAGAGTTTAGCTTTATTTGTGTTTTCTTGGTTTGTGTTTGTGTGTGATTTAAATTGTTGGGGGCGTTCAACGCTCCCACGAGTAAGGCAAATCGTGCATGTTGAAGAGGTTTCTTCGACACGGATGGTTTGGCTGAAAAAGTGCCTTTGACACCCGATGATGGGGAGGCACAAACGAATTTCCGACCGCAATCGTATCCAATTGACTCCATGGGTTGTCTACTTTCAGCCCAAAATGAAACCTTTGAATGTGTACCAAATCACTACTGATCTGACGAAGCGATTCTCAGCCGTGACAGAGATCACGAAAGTAAAATTTAATAAACTCCGTGTTGTCGTCTCTAACCTGAAGCAGGCTAATGAGATTGCTGCTTCCCAGCATTTTACACTCGAATATCGAGTTTATATTCCAGCTCGTGATATGGAGATTGTAGGAGTGGTCACAGAGGCGAGTCTGTGCCCTGAAATTTTGAAGAAGCGGGCGGTTGGCCGATTCAAGAACCCTCTGCTCCCCCCAGTTCAGATACTGGAAGTGAGAAAATTAGTGAAGATGTCGCACAGCGAGGGTAAGAAAAAAGTTACCCCCACAGACTCCTTTCGGGTAACCTTTTCTGGCTCTGCCCTCCCTAACTTTTTAGAACTGGACCAACTTCGGCTACCTGTGTGGTTGTTTGTACCCCGGTTAATGATTTGTCAAAACTGCCACCCGATACCAATACAAATCCTTTCGCTCCTCTGTCAGATGACGAGTCTGATTCGGATTTGGTTGAGGAGGCGACATCTTAGTTTTCCGGGAAGTGCTTCACGGAAGCGAAGACGCATCCGAGCAGGAAAGTAGCTGACAGAACAGAAGCAGAAAACAGAAGCCCCAAATCAACACGCCCAATTCAAAGAGCAGTGTAAAGAAGGATAATCCGAATCCACCTGGTGTTCGTAGTGCCAACTACACATAGGATTTCCCATCTCTCCTAGGTATCGAATTCTTTACGGAAGAAACTGAGTTGGTAGTTCTTTTAAGGAAGCATAACCCAACACAACCGAAGCTTCAAATTTTGGGTACACCGATAACTCATTCCATGTCATTTAAATATCTTGGGGTCTGATTCGATTCAAAGTGCACCTGGAGATCTCACAATGAGTACCTGAAGCGAAAATGCCAGCAAAGGGTAAATTTTTTCTGCACAATTACCGGGACCTGGTGGGGAGCGCATCCGCAAGATCTTCTAACGTTGTACCGGACAACGATTTTGTCGGTTATGGAATACGGTAGTTTTTGTTTTCAGTCAGCGGCTCGGCCGCACATCATCAAACTGGAACGTATTCAGTATCGGTGTCTTCGTATCACGTTAGGTTGCATGCACTCGACTCACACCATGAGTCTTGAAGTACTGGCTGGCATGTTGCCACTCTCAGATCGGTTTACAGAGTTATCTCTCCAGCTCCTCACCAGGTGTGAAATTATGAACCCCCAGGTGATCGAAAATTTTGAGAAGCTCCTTGAGTTGAATCCTCAAACCCGCTTCATGACGCTGTACCATTTGTACATAACACAGGATGTCAGCCCTTCGCTTAATATTCCCAATTGTGTTTGCTTCTCCGATCTCGGAAATTCGGTTCATTTTGATTTATCAATGAAACAGTGATATTTGCTGCAAATTTGGCCTAGTTGATTCCACCAAAACGTTTTTCACTGACGGGTCTTTGATAGAGGACTCCGCTGACTTTGGTGTATACAATGAAAATTATAGCGTCGCTCGTAAACTTCAAGCTCCTTGTTCTGTTTTTGTCGCGGAATTGGCAGCAATTCATTTTTCTTTAGAAACTGTTGCCTCTTTTACACCGGATCAATACTTCATTTTCACGGATAGTCTTAGTTCTATAGAGGCTTTTCGCTCCTTGAGATTACCAACACATAGGAGGTAAAGCGCACCTCCTATTTTCTTATGAAGTCTTCTACGTGCTTTATCTTCACGTTCTTTTATTATCACCTTTGTGTGGGTCCATTCTCATTGTTCAATTCCTGACAATGAGAAAGCGGACTCACTTGCAAGGGTGGGCGCTATGGAAGGCGATATTTGTGATCGACAAATCGCCTTCAACGAATTTTTCTATATTTTTCGTCAACATTCACTCGATAGCTGGCAGTATAAATGGAGTAGAGGAGACTTGGGGCGATGGCTACATTCTATCACTCCTAAGGTGTCTAAGAAATGTTGTTTCAGGGGATTGGATGTGGGTCGAGACTTCATTCGTGTGATGTCTCGCCTCATGTCCAATCATTATTCTTTAAACGCTCATTTGTTCCGTGTTGGGCTGGGAGACAGCAATCTCTGTGAATGCGGACAAGGTTACCAGGACCCTGATCACGTTATTTGGTTTTGTCCTGAGCATCGTGGAATCAAATCTGAGCTTTATGATTCCCTTCGGGCTCGAGGTAGACAACCCAATGTACCGATTCGAGACATTTTGGCTGCACGTGATCTTGAGTTTATGAAACTCATTTATGTGTTTTTGACTAACATTAGCCTTAGATTGTAGTTTGATTAACTTACTTGTTTAGGTTAAATTTTTGAGGCATGTGTGCGCCAGTGTGTGTGAGTGAGTGATTTTTTTTAAATTAAAACCGTTTAGTTAAAAAATTGTAATTTGAAGTTCTAGATATACGAAAACCATTGTTCCTTATGCTTTGTTCAAAATTTCCACCCCAATTTTCCCATCCTTAAAATTGTTATTTCTATTAACCTCAAGACGACCGCGAGTAATCGGTTCTATTCCCTTAACCTTAGTTATAAGATAACTGATGTATATAAACATGAAAACTTGGCTCTGTAAAGTTTGATCGATTGAGCCTGTACAAATAAATGAGTTCTTAAAAAAAAAACGCTCACTTCTGAATGTTTAAGCAAAGTGAAAGTTAGCGCTAAGAGAACCGATTTTTCGCATGCTTGGTAGTAGGTGCATTTGCATGATCGATTCAGTTATTTGACGGACTTTGTAGAGCACAGTTGTGCTGGTGCGAGTGGTGGTTACGAGAATGGAGTTGAAAATCTCGACCAGGTCACGACAATGGCGCAGCGGGTAGGTAGAAATCCAAGATGGATTGGTAAGATGTATAATAGTACAAAAAAAATCCTTTCCGACAGAAAGGTGAAGAAGGACCCTTCCGGTAGGCTCCCTGACGAAGATGGGCAGTGGAGTAGGCCGAAGAGGGTAAAAAAACTAGAGTTGAAAAAATACCTCTCCGACGGAAGGGCGGAGAAGTATAAGACCCTTCCAGTAGGCTCCCTGTCGGAAATGGGCAGTGGAGTAGGCCGAAGGGGATGAAAAAAAACGAGTTGAAAAAATACTTCTCCGACGGAAAGGCGGAGAAGGTTAAGACCCTTACGGTAGGTTCCCTGACGGAGATGGGCAGTGGAGTAGGCCGAAAAGTGAGATAAGTGCTAGAGTTAAAAGAAAAATTTCCTTCACGGAAGGTTGGCGAACGTTTACTCCATGACAGAGACGGGCAGCGGAGCAATCCGAATTGTGTAAAAAACTAGAACTAAATAAAATCCATTCCGGTGGAAGGAAGGAGAAGGTTTAGACCCTTTCAGTAGGCTCCCAGACAGAGATGGTTGGTGGAGTAAGCCAGAAGAAGGAAACTAAAATAAAATAAATTAAAACCTCAGACGAAATGGCTGGGATGGGTCAGTTACTGATGACAATTTTGGATGTAATGTCACATAAGAATTCTTGTTTCAGATGCAGACTTCTGCAAAACAATAGACCATATGGACAAATAGCTATAAACGAATGAAATAGTTGGAATTATTTGCATTTATTTTATTTAGGCAGAACAACAGTTTTCGAAAAATACCGATGATGTCGATGAATCTACATAACTACAAAATCATTTAATGTAATTGCAGCACAATTAATATACAGTAATTGTGCTGCAATTACATTAAATGATTTTGTAGTTATGTAGATTAACTATCGTTTTTACAAATTCCAATGTAGTAGCTTCAAAGCTGGAATTTAATTTGTCAAATAGTATTTTTATGTCGATAAAACAGGGTTGTTACATTTGCAGAGTTTTATCATATTTAAATCGAGGTTCCTCTGCCGTCTCGGATGGAGAAATGTGCTTAGAGTTTTTAATTTTTAGTAAACTTATCGCTAACGTATGGAGTACAACTGTTTAATTTTATAATAGGTTAGAAAAGCATCTTTTTCAATTCACTTCACTATGTCCCCTCCTTTGACGTGGTGTCGAGGGAGTGCTCGATAGCAGTTTTGATTAGTGGTTGTTCAGGGAACTAGTTAGAAACCTCATTATCAGTTTTGCCAGTGAGTTCGGCAACAATCATCATCGAACAAAATTGATGTTGAGTTGCATACTTTAACGCTTATTTTCTCAACAATTTTGAGCAACGGAGTTCAATGTGTAATGTTGATATCATATATATAATACTCATGGTACAATTGATTTATGTTCTGATGCAGAAAAAGAGGCAGTCTTGATAAAATTTTTAATGCATAAATTCGATTTTAATTAAAAAAAAAAAAGACATGGTATTGCTGGTATCAATTCAGTAAAAATGATTGAAATCATCAATTGAATCGGTTCATCAATTGAAATAAACGTATGGTTAAATTAAGTACAAAACATGACACATGTTCAAGGGTATGTCGCATAAGAACAGTGTGCAGGCCACGATGACTTACACACTAGACAAATATTTTTCTCAACTGCGGCACTTCGGTTTTCAATCTATACCACATGTGTGGCACACTGAGAAACACTTTTGACAGTTGAACTTATGGAAAAAGACAGCAACCTTGCCAATATGTGTTGTCCGGTTGCCAGGTTCAGCAGAAAATAACAATTTGGGCACCTTCGGCACAATGTGGAAATTCCCAGACCATTGCAACGCTTGTAGACACACTCAGAAAAAATAGCAAAGCAGATAAGTGTGCTGAGCGGTCCACCCCATGCACATGTTTCTATAATGAGTTCTTATATGAGTTCATGTCATAGATGGATAATGCACATGAATACTTTCACTACCCGTCCAGTGTCGAGTTATTAGTACGAGATACTGAAGAAGTCTGCACATTGTAGACGAAATACGCGTATCTGTCGAAGATAAGCAAAGGTAGTTGGAATTAAATGGAGATTACTAATTTTTCTTCTAATTTACGATTCACGATCTTTAACCACTGACAGACTTGTTATGAATTCTAATTTTTGATAAAAATATAATATTTCCGATTTTCAAGTAACATAAAAAATAACGAGCTGCAGAAAATTAGCACATTTGACATAACCTCAAAGTATCCGTGCTTTCTCCGGTGCCCGGAAGTCAAATAAAATTTTAAATAAACATGCTGAAACAAGAATAAATTCCCCGTCGACCGTTTCTAGTTTCATCGAAAACGGTTAATTATTCACCGAACTGTATCACTTTGAATCTGAACTAAATTTTGCTAGTCTTCTCTTTTTTAATCATCCCCTGTATATCCCTTTCTACGGTTTATTCCTTTTAAATCACTGCAATGCATAAAAAGTATGCATTGAATCAATATATTTTATGCATTGCAATACATTTTAGATAATTATTATTTTCCGTGCATATTGCGTTACCGGCGTTTTATACTTTAGGCACTTTAGAAGCTTAGACGATTAGTGCAAATTTAATATTCTTTTGTCTACTGAAAGCGCGTGCATTTTGCGAAGTCCATTACCTTTTGCCTCAACACTTTCCTTCCCAGAAGATTTTTAGTAGTTTTGTGATGCAAAAATTGCTTTTTTGGAAGAAGTACTTGAGCAATTGTTGTTACGTCGTTGTTGGTAATCGAATTCATTGAAAAACGTTTGTTTTGAACCCGAAAGTATCTCATTGTTTTTTCAATAGTTAGTTGAATTCTAAAGAACACATATGGACAAACCACATGAGCCGGAGAAATCGGTAAAACGAAAACTGATTAAATTGTACATTGACAAACATGAGAACGTCCATAAAGTTGTGGATCACCTGCGCTACCATGGAAGGAGAGTGGTGCATTTGCATGATCGATTCAGTTATTTGACGGACTTTGTAGAGCACAGTTGTGATGGTGCGAGTGGTGGTTACGAGAATGGAGTTGAAAATCTCGACCAGGTCACGCAAAAAGTGACCTCGGAATGGACGTGAGTAACCAGGCATTCTGTAATGGGTTACTGGAACCCAACAGAGCTATCACCTTCCAACTCCCGGGCTAAAAATGTTTGTCGAGTCGACAACAGTTCGTTAAACTGCAAACATTTTTCTTCCATAAAATCACTGCCAGACGGTGGGCGTTGGATTGTACATATACACAGACACAGGCAACCATAGGCAACACGTTGAAGATTTTGTGGAATGTAGGTTTGGCTTCGTAATAGATTTTTAAGGTTATGTTGGGCACGATTGTTACCAGATCTCTCTGATACTTGCCGATTACGCTTCTTTCTAACTTTATTGCTTGTATTTTCAGCTGCTCTTTCTTCTTCACTCAACATCATTCGAACCCGTGAAATCCGTTGTCAATCCAATTCATTTTGAAATGCACGCTGATCGTCGCTTTGTCTCATTCGAAAGTTTGCTGAGCTAGCAGCCGTCCGATACTATTTTGTCTAGTTGGAGGCATTGTACAACAATCAGTGCTGTAAATAGTCATTTCGACCCAATGCTCTATATTTGCCAGAACTCGTTCCAGAAGCTGATTTTCACAATAAGATGTATTAAAAAAATGTGCTGCTTGATTAGTTTCATAAATTTGACTCACAATGTATTGTTCTAACTTTTAACCCCAAGACGTGAGAGCGCAATGTCAAAGTTTAATTCGACGGACTGTCAAGGGTATTCTTCCGTTTTACAAACCTCCAAAGCAATATGCTCTCGCAGCTCTTTATTGAGGAGATTTTTAAATCCTTTCAAGTAGCGAATAGATATAGAACGATAATATTAACTAACATAATATAAGGCAGACTTTTAGGTTAGAGATTCTTTGAATTCACGTGTAGTATAATAATCATATGTATAGCTTTCAGGTAAATAAGTAAATGTGACTTACGTTTAGTTTCCTTTAGTGTAGTTCCGGAAGGGTCGTGAAATATGAACTGCTGTAAGGATTTTTAGTTTAATATTTCGAAGCTATTGTATGGTTCAGATATTCTTACCGGCGTCGATTAGGCTTTAGGATTGTCTAGGTTTAGCTCCTAGCTATTAAGTAATTCCTAGCGATATTTGATAGTTTCTAGCAATATAATTCAATATAGATTACTTCTTACGTATATAGTATATCTTATTAGATTACCTGCTTTCACTAGTTTAGAGAATAGGAAAGAACCTTTAGTATTTAAGATACAATACGTTATCTACTACTCAATACGTTATCTAGAAAATAGCTGAACTGATTTTCATTTTCCTTTACTTCTTCTACTAGCAGCTCTTGACGGATAGCTGCGCTGTCATCGGTCTCTGTATCATCGGCACATTGAGGGGTAGGGCTGTGAAAGTAGCACTTTTAAAAAGGGCGCGTGCTGCCTTCTGGGTCAGCCAACAATCCCCCCGGGTAAACCAGCGCTTATGCTGGCTTACTTCCATCGCGCCCAACGTCCAGTACTGCTAGTTTGGTGACTGCCCGAACATAAACTCCGGTGGCCGTCCTTACGGTGGCTGACCGGACTTCGCCGTCTTTGCCTGGATGGACTTCGATTACCTTTCCCTTGGGCCAGCAATTTCGGGGTAACTTGGGGTCGGCAACCACAACAACGTCACCTACCGTTATTGGCTGGGTTCGGTTAAACCACTTGGATCGTTTGGTGATTTCTGGCAGGTAGTCGCTTAACCAACGTCTCCAAAACTGGTTGGCTAGTACTTGCGACGCTAGGATGTTCTGACGGAGTGCGGCGTTGCTATCGTCAATGGTAGAAAACGGTTTTATTCCATTTGAAGAGCCAAGTAGGAATTAGTTCGGCGTTAGAGCGGGAGCACAATCGTCATCAATTGGAACGTGAGTTAATGGTCTAGAGTTGATGATATTTTCAACTTCCACCAACAGATTGCGCAGGACTTTATCGGTTGGTCTTCGTGGAGGGTTGGTCTTCTGGAGGTTCCGCTTCACACTTCCTATCAGCCGTTCCCAACTGCCACCCATGTGTGGCGCGAGAGGTGGGTTGAATGACCACGCTGTTTCAGCAGTAACGAATTCCTTCATCACTTCATCCACGTTCACAGCGGCGGCAGCCTCTTCTAGCAGACGTGACGCCCCGATGAAGTTCGTTCCTCTATCGGAGTATATTCTGCTTGGCGTACCTCGACGGGCGATGAAGTTTCTAATCGCCATAATACAGGAGTCAGTGCGAAGGGAGTGTACCACTTCAATATGGATAGCGCGGATTGTAAGGCACTTAGCGAGCATTCCCCATCGTTTTTCGATGCGCCTTCCAACAGAGACCTCAAAGGGTCCGAAGAAGTCGAGGCCTGTGTGTGTGAATGGGGGTGAGTACACAGCTAGTCTTGCTGGCGGAAGATAAGCCATGATCGGTGGTTGCGGTGTAGCTTGATCATTTTTGCATCGTTGGCAGTTCTTCCTAACTTTGGTGTAGGCGGCACGAATGCGTGGGATGTTAAATCTCTGCCGCAGTTCATTAATCACCGATTCATGGTTTTGGTGGTGGAACCGTTGGTGGTAGTGTGCATTTAGCAAGTTGGTCGTGGGGTGGTCACGAGGTAGAATGATTGGTTTCTTGGCATCTTCTGTTGCGTAGTGACAGGCTGCAATTCTTGTTCTCATTCGCATGATTCCTCTGCTATCTAGCCATGGCGTTAACTGGTACAAACTGCTCTGCTTTGGCACCGTGCTGGATGTACAGGAGGTCCGTTGTGCTTTGACGAGATATGTGATCTCCTCCGGATAGCCATCGCTTTGGGCCGACCGAATAAGGAAGGCTTCAGCCGAAATAAGTTCATCGGTTGTTGGTGGTCCTGCGATAGTTGGTTCGTTGCATTGTTTCCTACGGCAGTTAATAGGAAAGCGGAGAACGAAAGCTGCTACGTTAATAAGGCGCTTCCAGTTAGAAAATTTGTTGGAGTCTATGACAGGTTCGCTGGAAACGTGAAACGCCATCAAGTTGGAGCGAAGTTCCTCTTCTGTTGAATTACCCTTCATAGGCTGTTGTGGCCAATCTGTCTCGCGTTGTCGTAGGAAATCTGGACCCACAAACCATCTGCCTTCAGGTGTAAGATCGGGGTTGGAGGTCCATTTGGTGCCGTCATCTGCCACATTAATCTTAGATGGTACTCAGCGCCACTCTTTTACCTCGGTTAGATCCAGTATCTCGCTGACACGGAACGCTACATATTGTGTATATCGCCGATGGTCGGAGTTCAGCCAACAGAGTACGTCCCGAGAGTCTGTCCAGTAGTATTTCCTGTCTATGTCGATGGACAGGGATTCCGTTATCGTCCGCGACAGTCTGGCTCCAATAACTGCGGCCTGAAGTTCCAAGCGTGGGATCGAGACGAACTTTAGTGGTGCCACCCTGGTCTTTGCAGCGACGATTGAGCACTCAACGGAACTGTCATTGATGAACCGCAGAAATGCAACCGCAGCGATTCCGCTTTCGCTGGCATCGGCAAACACATGGAGCTCCACTTCTTCCACTAAGCTATGGGGTTGCGACCGATAGCATCTGGGAACTTGAACTTGTTCAATCTGGGGTAATGCCTTCAACCACTGTTGCCACTTTGTGAATGAACTTTCTGTTATTTCTTCGTCCCACTGCACGCCAGAGCGCCACACTTCTTGTAACAGAGCTTTCAGGAACATAATATAGTGGCCTATCAGCCCGAGTGGGTCGAATATCGACATCAGTACCCGTAGAACAACCCGTTTTGTTGGGCGTCTTTGACCCAGTAGAAGGGCGCGTTCGTAGCGGTTCCACCCTATCTTGTAGGTGAATGAGTCAGATGCAGTGCACCACCACATTCCCAGAACCTTCTCGGTACTGATTTCTGTTGATAGGTCCAAATCTTTTTCGTCGATGCTTTTTTCACTAAGAGCTTTCAACACTGCTGGTGCATTACTAACCCAGTTACGGATCTCGAAACCGCCTTGTTGGTGTACGTGTTTCACTTCCTTTGCGATACGTATTGCTTCCTCTTCGGTTTCAAAGCTGACGAGCATATCGTCCACATAGTGCCGTTTCTGGATTACTTCTGCCGCTTTCGGATACTCTCCTGCATACCGCTCCGCATTGATGTTTTTGACATATTGCGCGCGGCTGGGTGAGCAGCAGGCTCCAAAGGTCATCACTTGCATTGCGTAGACTATGATTTCTCCTTTTTCATTCCACCAAAGAAAACGCTGGCACTGTTGATCTTGTTCTCGAATCCGTACTTGGTGGAACATTTCTCGAATGTCCCCGGTGATGCCCACGCGATTCTCTCGAAACTGCAGCAAAATGGACAGCAGCGAGCATAGCTGATCAGGTCCCTTCAGTAGAGCAGAGTTGAGCGAAACACCAAAGGAGCATGCTGCACAGTCCCAGACCAGTCTCACTTTCCCGGGCTTATTGGGGTTCACCACCGGGAATACCGGGAGGTACCAAACTCTGGGATATCGTTGGCTGAGCTCGTTCGCCGAGAGCTGCCGGACATAACCTTTGGAAATGTAGTCCATTATCATTCGTTGCAGTATTCCTGCCAGAGTAGGGTCTTTGAAAAGACGCTGCTGTAGGCATTGATGTCGTCGAAGGGCCGCAGAGTAGTTGTCTGGCAGACGAGCATTCTGGTGACGCCACAGGAGTCCTGTTGTATATCGCTTCCCATCGTAAGATGTTAGTTGCTTCAAGAGGTCTTGTGCTCGCTGATCATCCACTGAAAGAAGAAGCTTATCCGGTTTCGTAATACCGAGACTCTCTAGAGAGAAATGATTTTTCACAGCCTGATGCAGTTCATCGTCTTTCGCTCGTTCACATGAACAAACGTGGAAGGTATAGTGGACCAGGTTGCCTATATTGTCTCCTGCGTTGCCCCCACCGCATATTGTCCAGCCTAAACGTGTTTTGATTGCTACTGGGTCACCATCGCTCCCTTCTCTACTTTTCAACACTAAGCTGACTTGCACGTGCTTCATACCGATCAGGATTCTTGGTCGTGCATCGTAGTACGGGTCAATGGGCAGTCCTTGAAGATAGGGATGTCGTTGTTTCAGCTCATCCGCATTGAGTGTTTGATGTGGCAGCAGTAGCTTTTCAACGGTTCTCACTCCAGTTAACAGAAAGCGCTGAGCCATTTGTCTCGTTCCGAAGATGTGAAGAGTCACAGATTCCGAGTCTTTTTCATAGCGCTGTGTTCCTCCTGTCCACCGAAGGCATAGCGGTATCGTGGCACCTTTCAGCTTTAGCTGGTCAGCCAGGTCCTGATCTATCAGACTCAGGTGGGATCCTTCGTCTAGAAACGCGTAAGTTCGAATCGAGCCTTGGGGTCCACTTAACACCACGGGAAGATATCGGAATAACACGGCACTCGATTTTAATTGGTGGATGTTGCAGTTGTGTGCTGGCACTACACTAAAGGGAACTAAACGTAAGTCACATTTACTTATTTACCTGAAAGCTATACATATGATTATTATACTACACGTGAATTCAAAGAATCTCTAACCTAAAAGTCTGCCTTATATAATGTTAGTTAATATTATCGTTCTATATCTATTCCCTACTTGAAAGGATTTAAAAATCTCCTCAATAAAGAGCTGCGAGAGCATATTGCTTTGGAGGTTTGTAAAACGGAAGAATACCCTTGACAGTCCGTCGAATTAAACGATTTAAAAACTTGTCAAAGTTTAATTCGACGGACTGTCAAGGGTATTCTTCCGTTTTACAAACCTCCAAAGCAATATGCTCTCGCAGCTCTTTATTGAGGAGATTTTTAAATCCTTTCAAGTAGGGAATAGATATAGAACGATAATATTAACTAACATTATATAAGGCAGACTTTTAGGTTAGAGATTCGTTGAATTCACGTGTAGTATAATAATCATATGTATAGCTTTCAGGTAAATAAGTAAATGTGACTTACGTTTAGTTCCCTTTAGTGTAGTTCCGGAAGGGTCGTGAAATATGAACTGCTGTAAGGATTTTTAGTTTAATATTTCGAAGCTATTGTATGGTTCAGATATTCTTACCGGCGTCGATTAGGCTTTAGGATTGTCTAGGTTTAGCTCCTAGCTATTAAGTAATTCCTAGCGATATTTGATAGTTTCTAGCAATATAATTCAATATAGATTACTTCTTACGTATATAGTATATCTTATTAGATTACCTGCTTTCACTAGTTTAGAGAATAGGAAAGAACCTTTAGTATTTAAGATACAATACGTTATCTACTACTCAATACGTTATCTAGAAAATAGCTGAACTGATTTTCATTTTCCTTTACTTCTTCTACTAGCAGCTCTTGACGGATAGCTGCGCTGTCATCGGTCTCTGTATCATCGGCACATTGAGGGGTAGGGCTGTGAAAGTAGCACTTTTAAAAAGGGCGCGTGCTGCCTTCTGGGTCAGCCAACACGCAATATCTGAATATTCAAAAGATATTCATCCATGAATATCATTTGAATATAGCAGTGAATATAACACATTCTATATAACAGTTAGGGCAATGCACTATTACACAAAGTTGTAGAATTTGTCAAGAGCTTCAATTTTATCATATACTATATTCATGAACTCAGCTGTTGAACAAAGTTATCGGTAAATTTATCCAAATGCACGAAATGACATTTTACAGCACTGACAACAATACTAATTGAAATGAACTGAAATCGCATCTTAATTAGTTTCTTTTTAATTTTTAGTAATATCCTCGTTTTCACCTTCCTGATGCACTATTTATCTCACGGCGAACGATACTAATGTAACCAAAAACGTAATTACACATTTATCAGTTCAATACATTAGACATTAACTAATACCTTCACTTTCCATTGACCTTCACTCCAATTCTTGACCAACAATAGAATAGGGCCTATCAACATTTATAAACTTAAACTTCTGAGCCTTTTTTCTCGCAAGCCATAGGCTACATACGCAAATCTGTAGCAGCATCGTGTAGAGTAACTTTGCCCTACATAATTATGTTATTGGTTTGCGTGGGTGACCTATGGCTCAAGAGAAAATAAAAATTCTGACAACTCCGTAAAAAACTGCGAATTAAGCGACTCTAGGGTATTATAATGTTTTGTTTATCTTTTTAAAAGGTGCTAAGTAACAAAAGTAAAGTAAATTCTAAAAGTAAATTCTTTTCTCTATCGTTCTCTTTTTTATGTTAATTACGAAACCATTTTAATAGTTTTCAACGGTTCCTCATTACAAATCGAAATATGGTCAAAGAAGAATGCTAAGATGGAACAGTTGGTACAAATGAGCACTCCCCAGTAAACGGGCTGAGGATCTTGTTATCCTCATGCCGTTCCCTTGTTGTGCAAACAAAGACCAAAGTACCTTGACATCAAGGTATAGTATATTGCCAGATACACGCTCATTTGAGCATACTCAATGTTAAGTAAATTTTACTCAGTATATAAATATATCTAAAACGTCATGTGCTGAGTAATCTTATTTTATGAATTTGATTTATTGCTTTTCAAAACACAAGAAAACTGCAGCAAACTCAATTTTGAGATAGCTACATATTATTTTTTTCAATAATATCAAATGGGTCGGATAACGTCGATCTCAATTCGCGCTTTGGAAGTTAACTTAAAATCTAAATCGTATTCGAAAACCAGTGGTGACATGGAGCATATAGCAGATACGGGAACGAATCTAAAACAAACTAAGCTGTTTTATCTTGACAGGGATTTGCTCATTTTTAATAGTATATCACATTACCGATAAACCCAAAAAAAAAATCCATACTCTTTCTTGGCGTATGAATCAAGACCAGACTATAAAAGGTTTATTGGCAAAATGCCCTTTATACAATGCACTATGGTCCAGATCACAAATTTACGAAAAAACATGCTCCCAGCGCCTAAACTTGAAACTTTATAGCAAAGTGATGTTCTACAATATGGTTTGTATCACTTAGGGCCATTTTTTCATGTTAATTAAAATTAGGGTTCCCATTTTCACTGAAATACAAATACTAACTTTTTTATTTGCAGCAATAGACGTTTACATTTCCGGGCAAAGTTGTAGCGCAAAAAAAATTCAAGGTATTCTCATATATACATCTTTTGTAGTTTAAAAATTGACCGATTTAAAGCAATTTTCCCCACCAACTTAGGGTGTACCAGACTTTGCCGCTAGCTTCAACCAATCAATAGTTATGAAGTTTGTATACCAAAGTACGACTTTACGGTGGGAATTGAAATAAATAAGTTAAAGCAAAAAAAACATTATTTTATGGTACACCATAAGTTGATGAGGAAAAATTGCTCTAAATCGGTCAATTTTCAAGCTACAAAAGAAATCGTATATGAAAATTCCATGAAATTTTCTGCACTAGAACTTTGCGCAGGAATGTAAACGTCTATTTCTGCAAATAAAAAAGTCAATTTATGTATTCCTGTGAAAATGGGGACCACCTTAATTTTAATCAACATAAAAAAATGGGCCTTAGTCATACAAATCATGTTGTAGAACATCACTTTGCTGTAAAGTTTCAAGTTTAGATGCTGGGAGTATGTTTCCTCGTAAATTCGTGATCTGGACCATAGTGCAATGCGGATAAATTTGTTGGTGTTGAAAATGGTAAGCGAGCATTTCATCACCCTTGCCTTCCCAAGTATTATGCCAATCCCAAACATTATATTATTGCACTTGTGCAATCCAAAATTTACATCATTAATGTGGGATTGTATCAATTCAACAGTTGACATGTATAGAAGCGTTAGGTTAGCTTTTAGAAAATAGTGATGCATTACCAATGCAATAATGCCATAGACTAACCATTAGAGCGAAATAATCTTAAACATGTCATAAGGTTCAGCTTATGAACGATACTTTGGAATTTCATAAGGCTGACTTATGAATAGATTTGGTTTCACACGACGTTGTTCTTGTACGCCTTTAAGCTTTCCTGTGTACAAGTGTTGATATATACTAGTGGGTAAGCCACTGGACCCACAACCTCAACGTTCAAGGTTCGAATCCAGGGCGCTCCATATAAATATAAATAAAAAAAATTCAAAATCATTATATTTCATAAGATACATTTATGAAATTCATACTGAATTCTTATAGCAAATAATCATAATGCAATCTTATGAATATCGAAAGTTTGTTTCGCTGAGTGTAGGTCCCGAACAAATACGATTTTTTCTTGGCTCAGTCACTACTAGCACATCGGTGATGATAGTACAGGTTTGATCCGAAGGGTCTCATATTGTTACGAAACTCTGTACACTCGTACATGAACAAAAAAAATCAGGGTTGACGGTTTTTTCTGGAAAACGTTAATTGCTATTTTCCAATTTCCACGAATTTTACTAATATTCCGTTCGATTATTTCGCAAGGAAAATTGACATTTCACCCATACTTGAGCAGACGTCAAAATTACTTTGGGTCAAAATGGCAAAAATTAGTTCTGCTCTACAAGCCGGGAAAAAACATTTTGTGAATTATGGAAAATTTTGAAAAATATTTCCTTTAATTAATTTATAAGCTTTTTTTCGACTTATGTGTGTGTGTGTGTGTGTGTGTGTGTGTGTGTGTGTGTGTGTGTGTGTGTGTGTGTGTGTGTGTGTGTGTGTGTGTGTGTGTGTACAATTCACCTCCCACTGACCGGCAGCGCTTTTATGGAAGAAATTTGTCTGCACCTATTTTGACCTTGTGCTATCTATAGGTGCAAACACTTTTAGCCCTGGAGATAAAAGGTGATAGCTCTATTGCAGTTCCAACGACCCATTTCGAGAATGCCTGTTTCTACACGTACATTCTGAGGTTGCTATCATATGCAGTAAGCCACGCATGAATACTCCCATTTATCAAATGGATATATGAGATGCAATCACACTTCCAGAATCAAAATTCAGTTTTTGATTTTGGAGCGTATTTAGTTATGGTTTTATGTACATAATAAGTAAAACTGAAACGTTCTTACCAATCTCAGTTGTTTCTTTCCTTTTCTGTTTACTTTCCTTCTTGTTCAAGTCCTTATTGTTCTAGTCCTGGTTTTGTATGCTCTTGATAACCATTCTGCCTCCGGATGAATGAGGGTTCCTCCAGCTTCGTGACTTTGTTTCTGATAATGATAATAGAAGAACGGTTTGAGACAATTTTCGTATATTACACTACTACACTCGAATTGGCACCTGAGCCTACCAACTAAACGAGACAATTAAATATATATGTATAATATCCAATTTACCAATATTTTCTTACGTTTATTTATAATTGAAAAAAATAACATTTATTTTTCCCTTTTTTCTTTCACTATCCTTTATTATCCTTATCTTAATCTCTCATATTTTAGTCCTCTACACCTGATGCTGACTCTTCCTCGCTTCCCTCGTATTTATAAATCTCCTCTGCTTTCGCTTTTAATTTTTCCTTAGCTTTCGCTAATTCTATTCATTCCTCTTCTAGTATTCCTGGAATTATGTTTTTATCTTCTAATACTGAATCATTCCAGATCTTTGCTGGTCTCCCTGTCTTTTTTTTATCATATTTCATTGCCTGTGCTACCTTTAATGGATGTCCTTGTTGCCTCCTTTGAATATGTCCCCAGTATTTAATCCTCACTACCCTAATCTTTTTCACCGCAGTTTTCCCATCAAATAATTTTGACAATTTAACTCTTCCCCTTGGTTTCTCCCTACAATATTTTAACATTTCTTTGATAATTTGCATTTCATATTAACTAATTGATCTCCTATTTCGTTTTTCAAACGCGGTTGCCTTCAATCCGTATGTTATTGAAGGCGAAATGACTGTAATTTCCATGATGGTCTGTATCTTCTTAAAAATTCAATAATAATTTTACTACTTCCTATTGCCTGTTTACATCTTTTCCTGGTGGTTTGTTGCCTATCTAGCGTTTCTGTTAAGAAAATTCCTAGATATTTCATATTTTTTACCACTTTATACTCTTCTCCGTCTATTTCTATTTTCTCAGGAATATTTCTATCACTATAGGGTTCTCTGATTAAAACCTGGCTTTTGTTTACATTAATCGTAAGTCCTACCTTTTCTAACTGTTTTTTCAATAATTTTAATATCTTTTCAATTTCCTTTGCTGTCCTCGCTATAATTAGAATGTCATCCGCAAATGCCAGGATAACCGGCATCTTCCCATTGTTTAACTCTAATAAATTTACGTTAGAGTGTTGTTTCTTCACTTCCTTAAGCACTTTCTGCATAATTAATGTAAAAATGTAGGGTGACAAGGGGCACCCTTGTTTGATTCCTTTTCCTTTGATCCTTTCCTCAGTTATTATTCCTTCCCATAAAATACTTGTCCTTTCCGCTGACATCACTTGTAGGACTCTATTCGTGATGTGTTCTGGAACTTTCAATTCATCTAGTATTTGTTCCACCTGTATATTAACAATTATTAATACCTTGATAGGGATATACATTCAATTGTGTGAGTGTGTCTGTGTGAATATTATTGTATTTTGATTAGGAAACTTACCGAGGATATATCGACCAGATCAAACGCTTTTTTAACATTTACTGACATCAGTATTACTGTTTTACCACTGTTCCAATTTTCTTCCATACATCTTCACGCAAAATGATTTAATCGTCCGTAGATCTATCTTGTGTGAACGCTGTTTGGTGAAATCCTGGCTCTCCTGCATATTTTTTCATCCTCTCTACTAACCATTTTGCGCAAATTTTGTATCCTAGATTACTCAGCGTTATGCGTCTAAAATCTGTCGTCTCCTTCGCTCCTCTCTTTTTTGGTATTGGTATTTGCACTGACTTTTTCCATTGTTCTGGCATTATATTGTTTATCCACACTTTCCGAATGTTTTGATATAATTCTTCTACACTATTTTCATCTCAATACTTTATGTATTCGTTTCTCAGCTTATATAGTCCTGCTGCTTTACCATTGACTAATCCATTTTTAATATCTTTAATTTCTTCTTTACTAGGTTCTTCTGTTAGTTCTTCCTTATCTGGCCTAATCATAATTGTTTCTCCTTCCGCTAATTCTAGCTCTTCTACCCATTTGTTCATTGCTATCAGCGGTTTTTATGTTTTCTTTCTTCTAGTGAACTTCTTCAAATATATATCTTTTAATTCGTTCCCCTACTTCGTAATCTTGTAATTCATTGTAAAATAATCTAGTTATTTCTTTTTCATAAAGATCTCTGATTGCTAATTGGTAATCATGCCTTCTCATGTTATTATTTTCCTTGAACCATCTAGTTCTTAATACTCTAGTTTTAGCTACTCTCATTCTTTTTCTTGCTTTTAGTAGCAATTCTATTGCTTTTCTTCTCCTCGGTGTCATTGGATCTTTCACCTGAACTAATGTTTTCCTAGCACTTGTTGTCATTTTTTCCGTGAATTTTTCATACGCTTCTGTTATTTCTACATTATTTACATAAATCGGTTCATATTTTTGTAACTCGTTCTGAAAAGCTTCTCTAACTTCTGTTTGTCTTAGTACACTTGGTAAAAACTGTTTTTTTTTTTGCTTTTTTGTCGTTTATTTCCTGTTTCCATTTTTTTATTCCTATGGGTGCTATTAACATTTTGTGGTCCGTTTGTTTTGTTGTCCATCCTGCTCTGATGTATTTTACTTTGGCCCTCTTGTTTTCTGCTAGTAATATATGATCTATTTGAGAACTTTTGCTACCATTTGTCCACGTATGTATTAAAGATTTATCAAATCGCATTGAAACTATGTTAATTTTGTGTAATTTCAAGAATATTTTCATGAATTCTCCGTTCTTATTTGTTTTTGTGTGTCCTATGTATTTTCCTAATCTCTCGTTATCATTTTCATCTGAGTCTTCTTTTCCTATTTGTGAGTTAAAATCTCCTAATATTATAACTGAATCCCTTTTGGATGACCATTCACGTATGCTCCTAACTCTGCAAAGAATGAATTCGCATTTACATTTTCGGCATGCACATTAGCTATTATCCATCTTTCTATTCCTTTTAGCTCAATGATCGCTGTCATTATGTTTTTATTTATATCCCTAACCGACCTTATTTTACACTTGCTGTCTTTCTGCTTAAGTATCGCTAATCCTCTCATGTTGCTGCTATTCCGTCTATCGGATATCCACCATTCATATTGTTGAGTATCCACCTTCTTGCCCGCAATATTAACTTCTTGTAGAACAGCTATTTCTACCCCTGCTTCATTTAGCTCTTCGTCTATCTCCTCTCTTTTACATGAGGCACCAAGAGTGAACAACAATGTTTTTTTTGGCTAGAATTGAAAGATATGAAGAGAAAGTTTTGATAGTTCCGCTAGTGTGCGGCAGGCTTGGAAACATAGCAGATGTTTTATGAAAATTGAGCGAAAAGGGCATGTGTACAGTGGTACTCGAACCAACGACATTTTTGCCTAACATCCCACTGCGGGGTAGGTTAAAGCACGGACTAAGTCCGCCACTTCAACAGGCAAAAAATGTCCGGTTGGAAGACGCTCATGTACCACTGTGGCTTCTATAGTTATTCTAGCGATCTATTGTGTGCACTCTGTTTACTGATGCGCACATGGGAGAGGAACTCTCTCCTTTTTTGGGTTTGTTTTGATTCGCACCGACTGACGATCACTAAAGTTTTTCTCGTCGTCTCCAACGTAGAGACCTCGGAGAGAAACACCGTGAAGCGATGCGATACTGGTCCCCACCAGTATAATTAATGGTTACCACCATTTATGGTTTCACATACATTAATTGTTATGTTATATATTCTCCGTGCGAGGAGTAACGATTATGATGGTTTTCTCCTTTGCCGCTCTTTCCTCGATTACTTTCTCCTCTTCCAGACGCTTCAATTCCAGACGAATTTTCGCTTGGGCTGAAGAAGTGGTGGATCGTCGCGACAGCGATCGTACGGATGGAGGATTTCGCTCCAAGCATCGAACACACACGTCGCAATCCCCAACAATCGAACGGCCGACCGCCGCACACGCGGTGTGTATGGTCCGCAAACACTCACAGCACCGTTTCAACTCATCGTCAGTAATAACTGGCAGACCGCATGTACAAACCATTGTATTTGTCGCCATTGTAGTCCACTGCTACCGCGTGGTGAAGAATAATGAAACAATTGGATCTTCGATGATAAAAATCTAAAAGATTTGTTTGGCGCAGGCAATGCACTTTCGGACCATCCGTAGAGCAAACTCGTTTATTTTATGTTTGAGTTAGCTTTTAGCTGTAATTCATTTTAATTCGTTAGGTTTATGGTTAACAATAAGTAAATTAACAATAGTTTAATTCAGGTGATTTATGTGCTTACATTTTTAATCCTATTCGTGTGCTTCTGTCCTGTCCAACAAAGGTTTAACAATTTAACTGTGCTGTGTCTTGCTTGTTCTCACTGTTTGGCTCGTGTGTTCACTGTGCTGTCTAAACAATACTAACGGTGTAGATTTGTGTCGTGTGATTGTAGGTCGTTGCTCGTCACTCAGCACTCAATTGTCCCACTGAAAATTATTCGGTCGACTCCACGCCGTCCCGAACATTCCCCGACCCGTATTGCTCCGTGTTCTGTGGAGCATTATCAGCTACTTCGAGGACGGCCAGCTTTGCAACAGGACGTCGAAGAACTCCAGTTGAAGTTTTCACATTAGCGCTGCGACATCTGCCATCCCGTCCTGGGAACACACGAAGAACTCGACCTCTGATCCATCCGTTCCTGACCCGATCCTCTACTATCATCACTAGATCACCGGCCGAAACAGGTTTGGTGTCTATGAACCATTTGGTCCGTTTGGTGATGGTGGGAAGGTATTCCTTCACCCAGCGCGTCCAAAACTGGTCCAGCAGGCGTTGATATAGGACCCAACTTGATCGAAGAGTCGCCTTATCGTCGACCAGTTGGGTAGGAACTAGATTTACCCCGGTCGTGCTCAGCATGAGGAAGCAATTTGGCGTTAGAGCCTCATGTTCTGCCGTTTCGAGCGGCATGTAGGTCAACGGTCTCGAGTTCACCAACGATTCTGCCTCGACCAACAATGTGACTAATGTTTCTTCGGTAGGCTTGCGTTCGACAGATAGAGCAGCCAAAAAACACTTAACCGACCGAACCATACGTTCCCAAGACCCCCCCATATGTGGCGCAGCTGGTGGATTGAAGCGCCATTGTGTGATGGTGTTAGTGAACGTTCCAGCCATTTCTTGGTTGATATTCCTAAGTTGCTCTCGTATTTCACCACTGACTCCGACGAAATTTGTTCCCCTATCGCTGTAGATCTCCGAAGGTGCCCCTCTTCGTGCAATAAATCTTCTTATCGCCATCTTACAGCATTCCGTTGACAGGCTGGTCACAATTTCCAGATGGATTGCCCTGATGGTCAAACAGGTGAAGAGAGCAACCCATCGCTTGATTTCGTTTCGACCTTGCACGATCAAAAGCGGTCCGAAGTAGTCGATACCGACGAAGCTGAATGGCTTGATGTTTGGAGTAACTCTTGCATCTGATAACGGTGCCATTCTTGGAGCAGCTGGTCTTGCGTTGCGTACTTTGCACTCTCTCATCTCCGACAAATGAAATCTCTGCCGCATTTCGTTGACTGCCGTCTCTCCGTTGCTGTGGTTAAATAGCCGATGGTACCAGTCAACGATGAACCGGGTGATGGAGTGGTTCCTCGGTAGCATTGTGGGATACTTGAAGTCAAAGGAGGCTTCTGGGAAACCGACAATTCTGCCTTCCATTCTAATTACACCGTGATCGTCCAAAAAAGGTGATACTTTGTAGAGCTTGCTAGTTTTCTCGAGACGTTGATGATGACCGAGTGGATGCTTTTGATTCTCCTGCATGATGGTTACTTCTTCGGCGAAGGCTTCGAGCTGCGCTAACCGGAAAATCGTACGCTCTGCGCGTTGAAGTTCCTCGCGATCAAGGAAGAAGGAGACATTGGTTTTTTCATCTACGACGTTTCCTCTTCAAATGCTCGATAAAACGATGAGACGTAGCCGACTGCTCGCAGACAGCGTTCCCATTTTGAAAATCGGCAAAATTCCACCAACTGTTCCGTTGTTCCTTGTCGATGGACGTGTACAGGTCGAAGTTCCTCCGCTGTTGGTTCCTCCGCATGGTCCGCTTTCTGTTGTGGCCACTGGTCTGAGGGTTCGTATAAAAGTTTGGTCCACAGAACCATCGGTGGCTGCGATCGATTCTGAGCCCTTCCTTCCACTTTGTGGCATCGTCAGCCACGTTTAACCGTGAGGAACGTATCGCCATTCCTCTGCCACCGATGAATCTAAGATTTCAGATACACGACACGCCACGAATTGTCGATACTTCCGTTGGTCGGACCGCAGCCAGGAAAGAACAGTGGTGGAATCACTCCAAAAACATCGTTGATTGATCCGTAGAGAGTGATTATCCGCTACCGACTTCGTCAATCTGCATCCTAACAGGGCTGCTTGCAACTCAAGACGGGGTACTGACAGCGGCTTCAGCGGCGCAACCTTCGTTTTTGACGATACTTGAACGCATCGCACTTGGCCTTGGTCAACAATCCGGAAAAATGCAACTGCTACGCATGCTTCCTCGCTGGCATACACAAATAGATACAACTCCAGGGTTTGGAAGCTTTCTGGAAGATATCCTGGGAAATAACACCTAGGTAATTGGATGGCGTCCAGCTGTTCCAGTAGCAAGATCCATCGACGCCATTCGTTGAACAAATCGTCGTTAATTTCTCCATCCCAGTCGAAACATTTTGAATGAGGATTTTGCCGTGCACAACGACTAGCGACACCAATCCTAGTGGATCGAAAATGCTCATTACCACTTGAAGCAACTGTCTCTTCGTCGGTATGACATTTCCCTGTAGTAATAACGCCAGTTCCTTCCGAAAAGAGTCCGTTGAATGCAAATTCATCCGTATCTGGCAACCAGCTCATTCCAAGAACACGTTCCGAAGTTGCAGACGTATGCGCCTTGAAGCATTTCACTGATTCTCCTGCTGAATCCCCGACCCGTGCGAGAACTTCTTCAGAGCTGGACATCCAGTTCCGTATGTGGAAACCAGCCTTAGCGTGAACTGTCTTCACCTGCAGCGCGAGATCCATAGCTTCCTCGATCGTATCCAGACTATCCAAATAGTCATCCACATAATGGTTGTGGATGATAGCGGCAGCCGCCTTGGGGTATTCAGCTTCGAAATCCTTCGCATTTTGGTTCTTAATATACTGGGCAGCAGCAGGCGAACATGTCACGCCGAAAGTTCCAACGTCCATCACATATACGTCCGGGTCCTTCGACGAACAATCTCGAAACAGGAACCGTAGTGCCTGCTTGTCTTCCGGTCTGATTTCGAACTGGTGGAACATCTCTTTAACGTCGCCGCTAATTGCAATTTGGCGTTGACGATATCGAGACAGAACAGATGGAAGGGGTGTCAACAGATCAGGTCCCACAAGTAGAGCAGAATTTAGAGATTGTCCTTGCACAGTTGCCGCTGCATCCCAAACTAAACGAACTTTGTTAGGCTTCTTGGGGTTCACCACGGCTCCCAGTGGTAAGTACCACACTTTATTGGGATCTGAACCGAGCATCTCTTCGTGGGTAATTTTGTGGGCGTACCCTTGCGCACGTAATCGATTAACTGCTTCTTCACATTCTTATACAGATCAGGTTTCCGTACTAGCCGACGTTCCAACGATCGAAGCCTTTGCTCTGCCATCGGTCTGCTATCCGGAAACTCAACGTGGTCATATCTCCACAAAAGTCCTG